>JAYKKM010000339.1:7500-607500 GCA_035772405.1 Chrysogorgia sp. JL179-B06 | reverse complement strand
CAATCCGCCATCTTGTTTTATAATTAGATCTAATTAAGTGACGTCAAAACCTGGGTAAACATTCTAAAAGTTGTAAATAATTGCCCAAATATCAGTGGAATGCGTTCAAATAGATTGCTAGTTCACTTAAAAGTATACAACACCCAAAACAACTACGATTTAGCATCTATAATGACTCGATAATTGCTGATATAAAAAACATTTCTACCCTGGTTGTGACGTCACGCATATCCAAGGATGGTTATGCATATCCAAGATGGCGGAATGTTCAATGTTTCTTTGTTAAAAAGAAGTGAAATATTTACAGAACCAAGAACGATATGGAAAATCTGTAAAAGGTCTTCATATATCATTTTAAAAGTTCTTTCAAATAAGATAAGTTTAATTTTTATTGCCATTTCCCTTTAAAGCAAATAACTATCCTAATGATTTTCTAAAAAACGATTTAAAATCTGCAGTTACTCCACAATGTTCCGTATATTCAAGGTTACGGAACCAATTAAAAGAATCTTAGGTAGTTGCAACGTAAAAGTTGCTCAAAAACCGTTGGGTCATATTTTTGCAAAACCTAAGGATCGTATTGCGAAGGAAGAGAGGAAACGAAAATTCTGCTTTGACGGAGAAGACACTAGATTGGAGTGCCGAAACGTTGGGTCATGGACAGTAACTTTTAAAGTTACGTTCAATAAACGTTTTAGCCAGAATAGCGTCAAACTATGTATGATTTATCACCTGGTTGCGTTGGGAAATTATTTGTTTAATTAAATGGGCAATATTTTTGCATAGAAAAATACAGAAACTTGCATGCATATTTTGAACTTTTTCTTGAAAATTTGCTAGAGTTGTGCGTTTGCGCGCCCCACGCGTGGCGGGCGCGCGGTAAGCGAGAGACTGGGGCAAGCTCCTTGGCTACGAAGGAATCAATCTGCGAACGAATTACGAAGCAAGCGAAAGATGATATTTTTGTTCACGAAAAAGCTTGTATAATGGACAGAAAAAAGTGTCTCCTACGTTGAAATAATGTAAGTTTAACTTTAATATCCGTATAATTCTGGTTACGGAAATATTAATCCATTAAAATGAGGCGAAATACATTAGACTTCAACATGGATTGCTCATTTGATAAACGTCCTACGTGAATAAAAGTAATTAATTTATATGTAATTTTTACTTTTGGAAAGAGAATTCTCACTATAAGTAGTGTAGTTGTTTTTATTTCTAATGTTTATTTGTTGTTTATTTGTTGTTTATACAGGCAAAAGGTATTTGGTTATTAGAGAATGGGACAGCTTGAATGATAATTGATATGGTAAGGAATTTAATCGCATTAAGATCGCATGTTGTATATAAATTTACGTGCCAACGATGTAATTCGTTGTATATTGGCGAGACTTGCCATATTTTACACATAAGAGCTTCGGAACATATGGGTATTTCGCCATACACGGGAAACACTATCTCTCAATCTTCTTTGTCTGGTATTTCTGCTCTGCATATAAGACAAACAGATCCCCCTATTTCTTTTGACGATTTTACAATTATATCCTCTGGTAATTCACAATTTCATCTTCTCCTTCGTGAAAGTTTACTTATAAGTAAATTTAATCCTTCTCTAAATGCCAATATCAGATCTTTTCCTTTGATGCTATTTTGAGTTGTCACTTTTGACATATCTCACTGACTTCCTATTCCTTTACATTCTTTTATTATTGTTACTAGATCCTATATTGTAATAGCATAGTTATATAAGCTGAGACATGTAAATATAATTAGTTACTCTGAAGATGTTACTGGTTAAGTGACGAAACGTTAGTCTAAATAAATATGGCGTTCCTGAAAATTATCTGCTGAGCAATTATTTTTATGACCAGATTACGATTTCCACCTGGCACCTCGATTGCTATTGTTTTAACCAAAACTTATCTAGAGTACTAGTAGTTGTGAGCTCAGGTGCTTGTAAAAAAAGTGTCTGCGTTGACTAAAGGTCTGTCCTGCGTGTATGTAGTAGTCACTTTAATTTATTTTTTAGGATATTAGTCATAAAAATCAAAATGTTTTTGAGGACGTCCTTCTAAAGACTGGTACAGTAATTCTTACTGGTAATAAAAATATTTTGATTTTATAAATATTTATGAGTTTTAAACTTATCATCCAGGTTGTTATAGTCTTGAGAAATACTATTGTTGGTGACATCAGATGATGTTTCAACAGCATTAGTGCTGGTCACACTAGACATTAGACATGCATACCCCCCAAACGTTTTAAAAATGAAAATTTTGGGCATTTTTTTAAACAAATTTCAGGTAAATTTGGGTAATAGCTGCTGTTATAAGTATTCATGACAATTTATATTTTGAACTGATTTAATATTAAAGTAATATGTTTTAACATTAAAATAATATAATATTAGAGTTGTTTTGCAGTTGCCTGGTTTAAAATTATACTAAGGGCTATATCACATACGATAGATGAAGTATACTCCCCTATTTTGGTGAGGAAACTGCTGAAAAATCTTATCACATGTAAATTGCACCTGTCACACTGCATGCAATGATCAACAATCGAATCTTAATTTTTCAGGCAAAAATGTTTTGCCCCCAACTATAACTCATTTGGGAAGTCAAAAGAGTCAACTGTCGATCATCAGATGTAGTGTGGCAGGTGCAACTTCATGTGACAACTTTCAGCAGTTGATCCTCACCAAAATAGTAGCTTGTGTACAGCCTGAATATACACCTGTAATATACAGTCTGTGAAAACTCGCACAATAGCTTGTCGACCCCCCCACTGAGCTACTCAGATCTGAGTAGTAGATTTTGATTGTTCAAATCACAACCCTTGACTTATTCCAGGTACAATTGGTTCTCTGGGAATTCTTGTGAGATCAAATAATCCAATCAATTATGAATCATATGAGTATTAAACCACTCAAAATCTACTACTCAGATCTGAGTAGCTCAGCGGGGGGTCGACAAGCTATCGTGCGAGTTTTCACAGACTGTAGTTACAGGTGTATATTCAGGCTGTACACAGGCTATAAAAATAGGGGAGTAAAACTTGAGGTAAAGTTAAATGACACAAAGCTATTGAAACGTTAGTCACTGCAACAATTAGTCTTTCTCAAGACTACAACAACCTGGATGATCAACTTCACACTTCTAATGATATACTCCTGTCATTTACTATACCGTAATTTATTACTCTGTAACTATTTTTAGGTGTTTCAGATGAACTGGGTTATCATTTGATAATATTTCAATCTTTTCAATCAACATTCATTCAACTAGATTGGACTGTACTGATTCAGTCTATTCACAACATAGTAACCTATTATCACAGGTAAGAATTTGATTATTCAAAAACATTAAAAAAAGCTAAAAGTTTGGTGAACTGTTTACTTAAAGACCAGTTTCCATTACCAGTACATTATTCCCTATCTCATGTTTGGAGATTTTACATATTTGTATAAATATTTGGGTCATATAATCATAATATATCTTATCAGTTATCAGTCATAAATTTCATCTTCATGGACTTTTTTGCTATACGTTATCAGATGTGATGTCACAAGAGGCATTTTTGTGGGAATTAACAAAAGAAAACTGGTTTGGAATGCCTCTTGTGACATCACATCCAATAACTTTGACAGTGATCAAAACTCCATGAAGATGAAATTTTCCACTGACAATATATATAACCATGAAGACCCAAATATTATGGATATATGTAAAATCCCCAAATGTGATCAGATGTGATCAAATGTGTTCAAATGTGATCAGATGTGATCACTTTAAAATGTGGTTTTATCTGTCATAATAATTTGCTTTTTATTTCTTTTATTATATATAATTTGGTATTAGTCCTGCAATCTCATTTTTGGTAAATCTTCATCAGTCTTCTCAACCTTATATTGAACATTTTGTTGAAGTAATTAATCATGTTAAGGTATAGTGGTTTATACTCTAGTTGTATTAGAATATATTGTAGTCAAAAAATATTTAGTATTTTAATATTCTTTATTAAATCAGCTGTTGTGCAGGTCTAAGCCCTAACAAAAAAGTCTATAGGCCTGCCTATATGCATGTCTATAGGCAACCAATAGGAAATCTGTATAGGCAGTTGGCACAATATTATACATTAAGGTGCCCTGCAGGTGCCTTAGTGGTTATACCACACATGTCTATGAGCTGGGAGACACAGGTTCAAATCCTGGGTTCGACCACCACTCAGGATCTTAAAAATAATTGAGGAGAGTGCAGTGCCTTTGCAATATTAATATTAGCAAATGGTAAGACTTTCGGGTCTTCTCGGATAATGACCTTAAATCGTAGACCTTAAATCTAGCCTGTTTGGGGGTATTCCGTTCACCTAAAAGAGTGATAAATCTAATAAACTAAACTAAACATCATTATGTTTGTTCATTTTTTAAGAAAACCTTATTGAATTGTGAGTTAAAAAGAGTGTACATTGTCAAACCAGAACTGAAATCAAATAAAAAAACGTTTATGAAGGCACTTCAAAAACTACAAACAAAGCAAATATTTGGTTTTCAGGTAGGATATATTAAATTTAAAGGTGCCGTCCAGTCTGTTTTGCGCATGTCCACGTTTCTGTTTACATCGTTTGTTTAAATTGCATTATATAAACATTGAACATGAAGTATATTGCGGATTTTTTTCACACGCTTGAGCTTTTCCGCCTAAACGTGTTTTAAGAAGATGTTTGGTTCCTAAATGTTGTTAATATATCAAACTGCCACTCGTGCCTTCGCCACCTTTAACGCATACTCGCTTTCGATCTGTCGCAAATCTATTCCGTTAAAGTTTGTTTACATGTGGGGTCCCCAACGTTTGAATTAATATCACACATGCGCAGAACGGACTGGACTGCACCCTTAAACAAATTAACCCTGAAAATCTGGAATATCATTTGTGACCACTATAAATATTTATCACTATTCATCACTGAATATTTAACACCATTCATCAATATTTGACACCAGTCATCACTAAATATTTACCACCATTCATCATTAAAGAAATATACCTAATGGTTTCCGTATTTGGATGCGCCTGATCCAAACACGCGGGAATTTGCGAGACTTGAGAAAAGGGTAAAAGAAACCCAAGCTGCTAGGCGAGTATTTTTTATCTTTTCGAATGTCGAGCAACTTCCCAAGTGTTTAGATACAGTATCCAAACACGGAAAAAACATTTCTATTATATATAGGTATTTCTAAAATAATACAAGAGAACAAGCAGCAAAACCTAAGGAAATTTTTGGCAGGAAATTTCTGTGTTTGGGTGGCTTGATCGAAACATGGCTATTGACCAATCAGAGTATTGTTGACTATTTCAAAATTTTTAGATTGTTATTGTAAAGAATTTTGAAGAACTTCATCAGTATATTAAAGTGAAAAATTTGCCACCAGATTTTGGAGGAGTTTTGGCGCATGACCTGAAGGCATGGATCAGTGTACAAAAGGTCATAATATAATGTCCCACTTTTTAAACACACCCACTTTTTAGACACACCCACATTTTAGTCACACCCACTTTTTAGACACACCCACATTTTAGTCACACCCACTTTTTAGACACACCCACATTTTAGTCACACCCACTTTTTAGACACACCCACATTTTAGTCACCCACTTTTTAGTCACCCACATTTTAGTCACCCACTTTTTAGACACCCACTTTTTAGACACGCCCTTTTTAGACACCCAATATTTAGACACCCACTTTTTTGACACCCACTTTTTAGACACCCACGTTTTAGACACACCCACGTTTTAGACACCCACTTTTAGACACCCACTTTTTTAGACACCCTCTTTTTCGACACCCACTTTTAGACACCCACTTTTTTAGACACCCACTTTTTTAGACACCCACTTTTTCGACACACCCACTTTTTAGACACCCCCACTTTTTAGACACACCCACTTTTTAGACACACCCACTTTTTTAGACATCCACTTTTTTAGACATCCACTTTTTTAGACGCCCACTTTTTTAGACACCCACTTTTTCGACACACCCACTTTTTAGACACCCACTTTTTAGACACCAACTTTTTAGACACCCACGTTTTAGACACACCCACTTTTTAGACACCCACTTTTTTAGACACCCACTTTTGACACACCCACTTGTCAGTAATTTAGAACATTTGATGCACCTTTTATAAAGTGCCTATCTCATGTTTGCGGATTTTACATGTTCGTAATATTTGGGTCTTCCTGAGCAAAATCATAATATATCTTGTCAGCCGAAAATTTCATCTTCATGGACTTTTTTGCTGTTAAAGTTATCGGATGTGATGTCACAAGAGGCATTTTTGTGGCAAGTAACAAAAGAAAACTGGTTTGTTATGCCTCTTGTGATATCACATACGGTAACTTTAACAGCGAAAAACTTCATGAAGATGACATTTTCGGCTGACAATATATATTATGATTTTGCTCAGGAAGACCCAAATATTACGAATAATATGTAAAATCCTCAAACGTGAGATAGGCACTTTAACTTTAGATAAACTTTGTTAAACATCATGCCTTCGTTTGCTTGACTATGTATTTATCTTCCTCTGCAGATGTTAAATAATTTCTATGACTTAGTGGATTATATTACCAATTCAATACACGACATTTTAAAAAAGATAAACTCTCTTACCTACGGAGTAAGAACTAAAGACTCAAATGTCCTGGAAAAACATCTTCTTAAAGCTGAACATAAAAAGGAGACACTATTGAGGTAATTTTATTTACCATGGACACAACGAAACCGGAAATCTTCTACTGTAGAACAGTGAACCCTATCTTTTGGTTAACTCTTTCCTGACCGGCCCAGTCAAAACGGGTTTTAGAAGACCCGCAAAGTCGTCAATCGAAAAACACGGCACACGGTAACGCAAGATTAAAAATTGAAATTCGACAAGCGCCAGGAACATGAGATCCACGCACACGCCAAGTTTGATTTGATTTCATAAACAACATGCGATTGTTTCAAGATGCTACGTGGGCGTGCAAGATGGCCTTTTCTAGAAAAATGTAAATTTTTCAACATGATTTATGATAATTAATGCTAATTTAGATTAACATAATGTGTTTTGTTCGGGAAATTTAAAAGCACAAGTAAAAGCCGGTTTATTGGGCTTTCAGAAAATGTATAGCTTTCGCAACAGTTTTGGTTATTTCAAGAGATATCAATAGAACAAAGAGGTGGTTCAATTTTGGATGTTTTTCAGCAACCTCGTTCCCAGGGCCTTATCTCCGCTCCCCGCCCGCCCCCCAGCGGAGATAAGGCCCTGGGAACGAGGTTGGTTTTTCAGCCGTCAGGAAAGAGTTAAAAAAAATAAAATTAACAAAAAATAATTTTTTTTGTTCACAGTGGTAATATATGTAGTAGGCTTTATCTTATAATGAAACTAATAAGTTTTATAAGAAAATTTAAGAATATATTGTCGTAAGAGTATTGAGACTATTGTATAATGTTCCTAATACGTCTATTATTATTATTATTATTATTATTATTAAATAATACGATGCTTTTTCCAGGCAATGCAACATGTCGAAAGCTCTCAAAGAAGGTGAAAGACTTCGTTCGTTTTTTAAAGACCCATCTTTAAATGAAGCCTTCTATGCCCTCTCGAAAACACCGCTCTTTGAGTGGGACAGAGTGAAATTCAACAGCTACTACCGTCAGATATTGGGTGTCAAGAATAATGTAGAAATATCGTGGAAAAATGGTTTGAGTAGTTTGCAGTTGATGTCATCAGAACAAAGGTTACATGATCGTTTAGCTGAGGTAGGTTTTTTGGGGTTAATTTTTGAGAAGATTTTTGTCTACTTTTAAATAATTAAAGAATACTCCAGCTAAAATACAAATGTAGTTCTTATGAAAGATCTTACTGACTTTAGTTTATTTCCAAAATTTCAGCATTCCTATCAATTTAGTTAAGAAGATATGGCTAGTTGAAGATGGAGAATTTGTCCAATTTCGACGCCATATTTGTTTCTCACATACGACATCACTGAGTGATTCTATCTCGTATTATGCCAAAGAAGCTCCTCTACTTTCCTTCATGAGGAACTAAATTGTTTATTTCGACTAATTTTCACCCAAAGAGCATTCACAACAGCTATCACTATGTGATCTCCATTAAAACAACTCCACTGCCGATAAAGAATCACTCAATGACATCATATTTTCAAAACCAATATGGCGTCAAAATCCTCAAATTTTCAACTTCGACTAGCCATATCTTCTTAACTAAATTGATAGGAATGCTGAAACTTTTGAAATAAACTAAAGTCAATAAGATCTTTCATATGAACTACATTTGTATTTTAATTGGCTGCAGGAGTAAGTGCTCACGTTTGGGAATTTTACATATTCGTAATATTTGGGTCTTCCTGAGCAAAATCATAATATATCTTGTCAGCCGAACATTTCATCTTCATGGAGTTTTTTGCTGTTAAAGTTATCGCATGTGATGTCACAAGAGGCATTTTTGTGGCAAGAAACAAAAGAAAACTGGTTTGGAATGCCTCTTGTGACATCACATCTGATAACTTTGACAGGCGAATAACTCCATGAAGATGAAATTTTCGGCTGATAATATATATTATGATTTTGCTCAGTAACACCCAGATATTACGGATATGTAAAAAACGTGAGATAGGCTCTTTAAATCGAGCTAATTGAAAAAGCGTTAATCTATTTTTATTGCAGTGTAGCGCGTGGATTGTTGATTATGGTTCTCCATATTTGATGAGGATGCCTTTGCAGAGTTCTAGACTTAATACAGTCCATGTTACTCAAAAGAAAGCATTTGAGAATGAATTTTACAAACAAGGCAAGGTAAGATCTTTTTGGTCATTACATCAATGATAGATCACGCGTGGTGTTAGCCTCGTTTGCAGACGTTCTTGGTGAGTATACACGGCCCTAGGGTGGCGTGTGCTGTTAGGGAACTGTCATTCACCGCTAAGTCATGAAGCTCGCTTGGACCGTGGGACGGGGTTAGTACTTGGATGGGTGACCATCTGGGAATAACCTTGTGTTGATTTCGCGAGCTTGCAACTCATGTGGGGAGGGTTTTCCTCCGGGGTCTCCGGTTTTCCTCCCTCAGTAAAATCAACACTTAGATCTTAGCTGTGCTCCGTAGTCAGACATGGGTCGTATGGTGGCAGCCTGCGGCGCCTTTGACACAGAGTATCAATAAAGTATATTTATTATATGGCTAAGAAAGATGGCGCACGCTGATTGGTTCGTGAGAGGTCCGGAAAAAAGCGTATTGCCCTCCCGGCGCTGTGAGAGGGCAATACGCCTTTTTCGGGACCGGCAAGTTTTGGCGGGAAAATTTCTGAGTTGATTTAGATGAAAATAAAAGAGGATTTGAGTATGTTCGTCGAAAAAGTTCGAACAATAACACGTCCTGGAACATTAGTGCTGCTTTTCTTGAAAGCTGTTTATCTATAAATGAAGAAAATGAATGCCTAACGACCAGTAACGCGTATAAACATGAAGCGAAATCAACAAGCTCAGAGCCAAGGTAATCGGCAACATCTGAAGACAAACACAACGTTAAAAACAGAGAACAAAATGAACCAAAAGCCATATAATAAATGTCTTATTAACCTCGTTTGCTTGGTCTGTACGGTAAAGTATTTTCCTTCGGTTTTTTCGCACAGAACTCGCGCCTTCGTCGCTCGGTCTGTACAAAAACCTCAGGCAAATACTTTACCGTACAGACCTCGCACTCGGTTAATAAGTCTTTAATGTATGTATGACGCATTGGGTAGGTAAGAATACCTTAAGTGGATTTAGGGTTGAGAATAAGATGATTATTTTACAGGATATTGTAAAGAAATGTCACCAAGTTCTAAAAGAGGTCCACAATTATGAACAATCATTTCACATCGTAAGTCCAAGTCTTCAAGCTCTTGCAGAAAACTTGATTTCCTTAACGGGTAAATTTCAAGAAAAGTTGGAGGAACTAATGAAGAAGTATAAGAAACAAGATGTTTTCTTAGAAGTGATGAAGAAGGTAAAAAATACAATGTGCCGTCGAAATATAGTTAAAGTGCTTATAAACCCAAAATGGGTTTTTGGTGGTTCGGATAGAGCGTAAAAAGTTAGTTGATAAGTTCTAGATTAGTTTTTGCGTTAAACTTTTAGTTTCGGAGATATAACGGCTCAAAGTCACAATTTGTGAAAAAAAGTAGTGCAGGCCGGGAGACTGTATCCGAGGAACGTGTTATGTTTCAATACTTTGGGCATTTTTCAATAAAAACTCTTAAGATAGCTGTCTTCTCCTATACAAAAGCCTAGTTGTTGTTGAAGATCATGTTTGAGCCGTTATATCTCCGAAACTAAAAGTTTAACGCAAAAACTAATCCAGAGCTTATTAGCTAACTTTTTGTGCTCTATCCGAATCACCAAAAACCCATTTTGGGTTTATAAGCACTTTAAATAAGGTTTCTTTCGCTGTAAACAAGCTGCAGGCTACAGCAAGCTGGCAACAATATATTGGAATAATGATGTCATGGCTACACGTTTTGAAGATAATATTGGAACATTGACGTCACATGAAGCTGATGTCACGAATTAGCTGTATGCCAACAGCTAATCAAAATCGAGACAGAGTAGAGAATGCATAATAATATATATTGGACACTTACTTACTACCTGATTTCCTTTACTTTATATTCATGAATTAGTAATGAGTTTGAGATCTTAACATGCGTAATTTTGTGAATATTTTTTTCGCTATTTTCTCAGGCTGAAATGTGGTACAAAAAAGCCCAAGAATTCTGGCCATCAAGACTCGAACCCAGTTCCCATTGGGATAACTCGCACCTTTCGCCATCTGATGTCACTGATGTTAGCCAATCAGAGTACGACTTAGAACGTTTCCTGGAACGATATCCTCCGCTGACCAGCAAAGAGCGCTCGACCTTGACGGAAGATTTGGATGACGTCACTGATATAGATCTTCGTACACGTGCTAGGCTTCTTGGCAACCGTTGTCAAGAGGTGGAGAGAATCTTGAGAGCCCGTGAGACACATCTCATAGATGTCAGCGGTGAAGAGTGGATACTTGAACTAAAAAGGTAAAACTGATTAATTCACGACATTTCCACTGTATATTAGTTTGGATTGTAATTGTCATTCAGGTGTATGGAATTGAGTCTAGATGACAGAATCGACCTTTAGTGCCTATGACACGAAAATTAAAGCCGTGGGCAAAGTAGGAAACATTGTTTCTAACCAATGTTTTGCCATGTTTCCCAGAGTGGGCAAACTGAAACAATTAAGGGAGAAACATTTACGCGCGGATAACAATAGTCCTGAGTCAAGCCCAAGGTCAAACACTCAGATCAAAAAGAAAATATGGCGTCTGCCATCAGTCAACAAAAACAAAGGCAGTATCATGTATTTTAATTCAGCTATTGCTGGAAGACGAAGATGAGGAGAAAAAACGAAGAGGGCCAGATAGACAGGGGATAAAGAGAAGATACACCAAAGGAACATTTCAGAACATTTTCAAAGAATTAGCTGATGAAGACACAGCGTCGTTTTACCTTCTTTTTATTGCTCTGTATCTGCGAGGGATTTTCTTCAACAACAGCTGCTGTGATTTCAGCCATTTTGTCGCGTTATTTGTCTTTGCGCATGCCCAATCAGGAAAACAATGTTTCTCGTTGTGGAAAACAATGTTTCTCGTTGTGGAAAACATGGGCAAACGGGGAAAAAATGTTTCCGCAACAAAAATCACGCTTGGGAAACAAAAAATGTTTCTGAATTTGTTGAGAAACATTTTTCCAGAACAATGTTTCCAAGGGTGGGCAAACGGGGAAACATTCGAGGAAACATCGAAATTCAACAATGTTTCCAAGGGTGAGCAAACGGGGAAACATTCGAGGAAACATCGAAATTCAACAATGTTTCCGCAACAATGTTTCCAAGGGTGAGCAAACGGGGAAACATTCGAGGAAACATCGAAATTCAACAATGTTTCCAAGGGTGGGCAAACGGGGAAACATTCGAGGAAACATCGAAATTCAACAATGTTTCCAAGGGTGGGCAAACGGGGAAACATTCGAGGAAACATCGAAATTCAACAATGTTTCCAAGGGTGAGCAAACGGGGAAACATTCGAGGAAACATCGAAATTCAACAATGTTTCCAAGGGTGGGCAAACGGGGAAACATTCGAGGAAACATCGAAATTCAACACTGTTTCCAAGGGTGGGCAAACGGGGAAACATTCGAGGAAACATCGAAATTCAACAATGTTTCCGCAACAATGTTTCGTAGTTTGCCCACGGCTTAAGTTTGCCGTATTTGAAAGAACACTTAAAATGACAGTGGGACATCTTCTGTAGTTTTTCGTTTCCTTGCTTCGTTCTTGAGATATTTCAGTTTGCATTATCACACAAAATCACTTGAAATTCTACAAGTTTCATGTTTTTTGAAATACTCACGCACATGCTTCATGCTTAACAAGTAATTGTGAAAGATTGCGGTAAATACGTACCTAAAATGAACAGGCTTTGTGATTGGCTATATGGAACAAAAGTGGTTAGGTTAGGACATTGGTTTCTTTGTGATTGATTCTATTGTTTTATTGTTTTAATCAACCAATCACAAAACATGATAGTATAGGTAGGTGATGACCCAAAGATTGTAATGAAATTTTACTATATTGAACTTTTTGAGTTTGTATTTAAACTTTTGGTAAGTAACTGTATGAAGATGAAATTTTCGCACGACAAGATATTTTTCAATTCTTCTCATAACATTCCCAATTTTATCACAAATATGTAAAATACCCAAACCCCGCATAGGCAATTTAAGGTAATTCCTCAGTAATTCTTTCCGAAATGAAAATTTGCTGAAACTTCCCAGTCTTAAAGTTATTGACATACTTTTATTAAAACCAAAAAATAATTTGGGGTTACCGACCTTGTTTAGAAGATATGGCATATCACAAGTCACCTCTTACTCAGTATGGTGACGTTATTGTGACCAATTACGAGTTGAGTAAAAACCGCATTGCACAACTTTTTCTTGAATCTTTTGTCAAAGATAATATTTTATTTTTCGCAACGAGTAATTTTATAAAAGAAAACATGGTATTTTAGGGGAAACGAAACAGCTAACAACAGATATTCTTTGACATGTTATTTGAAGTTGTAAAATATTGTAAGTTGTAGAAATGATTTTTCTCTAAGTTTCTGTTATAACACGTAAAAGTGGTAGAAGACCTTCTTTAAGAACTATGGCCTTAAACCGGCAGTATCAAGTAGTTTACAAACCTACTTGTACATGGAGCCCTAGCTAGACTTGTGTAACCGTTCTCGAAAATAATTGATTTAGTCCCTTAATAACTCTTCCCTACCAGTACATAAGCGGCCATTGTTCGGAATTTTTTGAAAGTGTTGCATAATGGCATGATCCTAAAGTACGAGTAGGTTTATATTTAGTAAGTAAATCAGTAATATAAATAGGTGCCTGGCCATGTAAAGCTTTGAAAATAATTATCAGTATCTTAAAAACAATCCTTGATCTCACTGGCAACCAATCGCGCTCGAAGACAACAACTTTCTGTCGACTCCAGCCCAGTGAACTCTAATAAGGACTGGAACGATAACTCGGGGTTGAATTTTGAAGCCAGTTGCATGGAGGCTGACATGTAGGTATGCCCTAGTCCTTTTTTAGTTGACCGTGCGATAAAGAAATTAAATTTGATGAAATATAGGTTGTAAAAAACAACATTATGGCAAAAAACTAAAATAATATCACACTATTTCAAGTTTAGATTTATTGCTAGTTCACAGTATGTAATTTCAGTGGTGAAATAGCCAGTAAAAGCAAGAAATATAGGAAAGATTAACCCACAAACAAATGTAAATAATGCAAGGTCACAACTTCTTTTTTGATCAAGAATAATTTGGGAAAAAAACATCGAGATTCACATTGACACATTTTCAAACTGAAAGACATTTTAGAGGAACAATAACAGAAGAGCATTGTCAAATATCTGTTGTGAAAAACGCAGAGAAAATGTGTTTTACTTTAACATAAACTGAGGTAGTTACTGGAGGTACTGAGTTATTTTTCGTGTCGTCAAAGATTGGATTTAGCAGTAACACACACAAAAAGTAACCTTAAATTGTGTTTTGATATTTATCTTAATAAATCATTGTCATAAAAGTCTTCAAAAGTTCAAAAGACAGTAAAGAAAATCAAGAGAAACCTGTATTTTTACAAATTTCGGTGCATATTTCCCCGTTTGTTTGACGGATATTTTATTTGTTAAGCCACATCCATCGCTAGAAATTCTTGAAAAGAAAGCTCAACCAACGTATCCCATTTTTCCCTTTTAAAAAGCAACTGGGAAACAGCCTAGCTCCAAAAAAGTTGAAAATTTTCCGTTCAGCAATCCTACCGCTCCTACGATTATTTCCTGGCCACTGCCGTTTCGTGCACTACACGCAAATCAACACGCGTGTTTTATACCTACAACGTCGCCGAGTGGCTGTTTCGCACACTACACGCGGTCAACACGCGTGTTTTATACCTACATGTCAGCCCCCATGGCGGGAATTTTGGCTTCATCCAATCATACGGCCGGGTTTAGCGTTCCAGTCTTTATAGAGTTCACTGCTCCAGCCCAGTGAGCTCTATATATATATATATCTGGAGGGCTATCTGCTCGAGCAAAAAGTGAAGTCCATGATGGCCGACTTTGCACGTCAGTTTCAGTCCCCTGCGCGGTTTGTACGTCAATTTCTTATTATATAAACCGCGTAGGGGACTGAAACTGACGTGCAAAGTCGGCCATCTCGGGCTTCACTTTTTGCCTGGCCAATGACTTGCAGATAGCCCTCCAGATATATATATATATAGAGCTCACTGCTCCAGCCTGGTTCCCAGGCCTCTTTTTCTCTCAAAATCGCGCGGGCAGAATCATAAGAGGCCTGGTGGAAAATGTTTCGTGTTCCCAAATCTGTCCCCATTTGTTGCATAATGGCCATAAAAACGCTGATTTATTGGATGTGCGCAGTAGATGTGCGCAATGCAAAACTGAGGAATCACCTTAATTAACATGTTGCTTTCCAGGTTTGACACACTGGGCGTGGTCGGTGAAGATTGCCAGGGGACTGGGAACGGGAGAGGAAAATCACGATTGATGAGTATCCAACGAAAATTGAGGGATCAAGAATTATTATATGAACAATTAATAATTGAAGAAGAACTTCGTGACGCAGGTACAAGTTGCGATGAACAAGAAGGTGATGTTGAAGAAGAAGGTGATGTTGAAGAAGAAGGTGATGTTGAACGACAGGGGACTGGGAACGGGAGAGGAAAATCACGATTGATGAATATCCAACGAAAATTGAGGGATCAAGAATTATTATATGAACAATTAATAATTGAAGAAGAACTTCGCGACGCAGGTACACGTTGCGATGAACAAGAAGGTGATGTTGAACGACAGGGGAGTGGGACAAAGTCACATGACCATACAAAGTCGCATGACGTCACAGCGCGCAATGACGCAGGTGGCTTGTCGATCACACAGCCATCAGACAATCCTGGCAACAATATCCACCTCAGCGCTTCTTTCTCTGACAAAATATCGACGAGTGGAAATAAAAGCCTTTATCCAAATCACAGTACTGAAGATATTGCTGACGCGACATCGGTGTCTGGTTACCATAGTTACCCGAGCAATATCCGAGGAACTACGTCACTTCCTGGTAACGAAATATTACATAAAGATGTCCAACAGCAGTCCGTCATCAGTCACGTGACATCTTATGACAACTCTAAATTACCACACGACATCCACGGGAAATTACGAATTGCCCAAGAAGCCGAGAAGGACTGGGTTCGAATTAAAAACGAACAACGAGCGCGACTCGGTCACGTGATTATTCGTGACGTCAACAAGAGGAAAGAAATCGAAGAAGTTTATTTCAACGCCCTAGTACAGCTTTGCAGGGTGCGACGAGATATTGCCATTTTGGATAACCATCGGTCTTCCACGTCGCTTGTATTGTCTTTGAATAATGACGTCATTGTCCCTGTTGGCTCGTCAACCAATGGAAGCAACTTCAATCTCGCGGTACCCAACTGTCGTTCTCAGGACTTCCCGGGACAACGTGGAGCTTTCCACGCGTACGTTAAAGATGGGGATGCTAAGAGAGATAATGAGACTGGTCTGAATTCAATACATGACAAGAAATCACAGGAAGACATCACAGGAAGTGACGAAAAGAAAGATCTTGGAGAAGCTTCTGAACCAGGCGCTGGTGGAAGTGAGCACCAAGGTATGGTGGGGAATTCGGTGGGGGTAAACACAAGGGAGGAACAGAGGTGTGCTGAGATTGGGATTGAAGGAGAAAGAGAAGAGGAGATGAGTGATGATGAGTTTGAGGATGACGAAGAAGATGAATTATTGATTTTAAGAAGTGACTCGTCGTGTGGCCGTCGATCTCAAGATGAGCTGAAAGACAGTTTGCGAGAGGAGCAGGAGAAACTAGAGGAGATCTTTCGACTACAGAAAGAACAGTTTAAGGAAGAACAGGAAAAGTTGAAAGAAGACGAAGAAAGGATACAGAAATGGGAGAGAAGAGAACAGTTTAAAGAAGGAAGGAAACTTGAAGAGGACTTGGCTGAAAGAAATGGTGAGAAAGCGATAATGAGCGAAGACATACGATCTAAGGAAAAGGACATGTTAGAGAAGCGTGAACAACAACAGCAGCAACAACAACAACAACAACAACAGCAACAACAACAACAGCAACAACAACAACAACAACAACAACAAGCTCTGTGTAAACTGAACGAAATTACCTCGACTCCAGGGTATCATAATACCGATGTCGAAAGTGAGTCTTCGCGCACTTCTGATAGCAGTAATTGTTCATCCGAAGAACTCGACAAAGAACAAGTGAAAGACAAAATGTCCGTCATCGAGTCCCTTCCTGTTAGCGATAATGACGTCAGCGATGATGACATCAGAGATAATGACGTCAGAGATAATGACGTCGGCGATAATGACGTCAGCGGTAATGACGTCAGCTACGATGACGTCGAGAATGACGTCAGTGATAATGACGTCGGCGATAATGACGTCAGCGGTAACGACGTCAGCGATCTTGAGCAGATCTATGTTGCTCATGTCGACACTGATGAGGAAACGAGACAAGAAATTGAGCAGGAATTGATAAAAATATTACAGGAAGGAAGATCGACAGATGATGAGGAAGTAACCGATGAAGAAGTAGAAATAGAAGAAGAGAAAGATGAAGAAGGAAAGAAAAGAGAAGTAGCAGCAATATTGCGACCTCAACTTGCTGTTGTTGGATCAAATATTGAGAAAGTTTCCGAGCCCAGTGCTGGTTTAAATGAAAGTGATAACATTGAGTTGTTGAACAACATGATAGATGACTTAATGATTGAAGATGAAAGTAAAGAGAGAAGAGAAGGAAATATGCATGACGGCATCAGAAACAGAATTGAAGAGAACGCTTTGGATAATACTGAAAAGAGTGATGATGAGATTTCCAATATCGATGCAGTGTGCATTGTGGGCGATGGAATGAAGTTCGAGAACGAAGATGTGACCCTGATAGACGTACTGCAGTATAGAGAAGGTGATGTTGAAGGATGTGAGGAGAGATCAAGAACACATGGAACAGAGGAAAGCTTGGACAGCAAAGGTGAAGTAATCAAGTCACGTTATATTGACGTATCAGGTGAGGGTAATCAGAGAAGTTACGGGATCAAGGATAAAGGGGATCATACCCACGGCATATTACATGTTTCGTTGGATAATCGTTATGAGGATCCTACGGTGGTAAACGGGACCAATGGGGAGGTTCGTGGACTAGCTGGAGATAACGTTGACAGTTTAATTAGTAGAAAACATGAGGATAACATGAACAATAATTCGGTGGTAATTGGGGATAATTGGGATGAAAAGAGGATAGATGAGGACGATGTTAACATCGATGTCGACTTTAACATTGTTCTAACTGAAGATGATCGAGCATTTGATGAAGACCTTTCATTAATAGATATTCTGCGTAGCAAAGGTCAGCTAACTGAAAGCGAAGGTAGTCTTGATGGACATGAAGGTGACATAGGGATACCTAGTGCACAGCAGGATAACGAGGAAAACGTGGGATGCAGTGATTCTCGTATTAAAGTCCACGATGAGTTGCCTGAAGTGTCCTCAGGGGATATTCAGGGAGACAACGGGATAACTGTGGATACTAGCAGACCGCAGGGGATAGTGAGGGATAATGGAAGCATCGGGAGTAGTTTGGTTAAGTTGGAGACAGAGGATGTTACAGTGATTGCGAGGACAATTGGGAAGACGAGGGAAACTCATGGGATAGCTGTGGATAACGAGGATTTTCACGATGAACCATATTCTAGAAGTGACTCGGAAAGTGATGGTGATAGTGACTTTGGAACTGTATTGGAGGATATCGAGGAAGAGGAAAGTGAATATGAGGATCTTATGTGTGGTAGAGGTACACATGTGGATAAAGACAATGCACAGAAGGTACAGCGTGATGTCATTCAAGTCGAGCCCAGCCCCCCAGCTTTACGTTGTGCGCATTTCACTGCTGGGAACATTAATGAGACAAACCTTGTGACAGTAAGTTCAACACAAGCATTGAGAATTTTTGATGATTTTCTTTTAGAAAAAGGAACTTTCCGAGGTTTGGAGTTTTACATATTCGTAATCTTTGGGTTCTACCAAGAAGAAATGTAATATATCTTGTCGTTCGAAAATTTCATCTTCATGCCTTTTTTCACTACTAAAGTTGATTTATTATTCACAGAAAATGACGTCAAAGCAGAGACACGCGAAGTCATTGCACACTAATTCAACAGTGAAATACAAAGAAAGTTTGGCTCTGAACTTTAAACACACCTGTTTAGACAAAATTCACTCAATTCCCAAACTTGCTTTGTATTTCACTGCTGAATCAGGCTATCAGCTGTGTGCAATGTTTTTGCGTATCGCTGCTTTGACGACAAGATATTTTACAATTCTTCTCAAGAGATTCCAAAGATTATAAATATGTAAAATTCCCAAACCCCGGATAGGCAATTTAAATGTGTATCAATCTTTTTATTTATAGAATTCATGTTTTTCATCTTCCATAATTATTGATCCTGGCTCTGGTTATTGTAAAGCAGGATTTTCGATTGATGATAAACCAAGAGTTGTTCTCCCTTCAGTTGTTGGTAAACCACGAGCCCAAGTAAGTTATTTTCTGTTTCTCTATTGTTTTCAATATATGCTTTCTTGGTAGTGGTGGTGCTAGTGTTGGCACTAGTATTGGTGTTGGTCTAGTATTGGTATTAGTATTATTACTATTATTATTATATTAGTATTATTAATATTAGTATTGTTGGTACTAGAGGTACTAGTATTGGTGTTGATACTAGAGGTACTAGTATTGGTGTTGATACTAGAGGTACTAGTATTGGTGTTGATACTAGAGGTACTAATATTGGTGTTGATACTAGAGGTACTAGTATTGGTATTGGTACTAGTGTTGGTGTTCGTACTAGTGTTGGTGTTGGTACTAGTATTGGTGTTGGTGCAAGAGGTACTAGTGTTGGTGTTCGTACTAGAGGTACTAGTATTGGTGTTGCTACTAGAGGTACTAGTATTGGTATTGGTACTGTGTTGGTGTTGGTACTAGTGTTGGTGTTGTTTGTAACTGGAGGTATTAGTGTTGGTGTTGGTAACTAGCATTGGTGTTGCTACTAGAGGTACTAGTATTGGTGTTGTTACTAGAGGTACTAGTATTGGTATTGGTACTAGAGCTACTAGTATTGGTATTGGTACTAGTGTTAGTGTTGGTGTTGGTACTAGTGTTGGTATTGGTACTAGTATTGGTGTTGGTACTAGTGTTGGTGTTGGTACTAGTGTTGGTATTGGTACTAGTGTTGGTATTGGTACTAGTGTTGGTATTGGTACTAGTGTTGGTGTTGGTACTAGTGTTGGTATTGTTACTAGTGTTGGTATTGGTACTAGTGTTGGTGTTGGTACTAGTGTTGGTATTGGTACTAGTGTTGGTATTGGTACTAGTGTTGGTACTAGTGTTGGTGTTGGTACTAGTGTTGGTATTGGTACTACTGTTGGTGTTGGTACTAGTGTTGGTATATTTTTAATTTATTTAACCTTCTATTTTTTCTTCTCAGCAAGCTACCACTGGTCGTTTTAAAGATCATTATGTTGGTTACGATGCCAATAGATTACACCAAGTATTAACAATACAACATCCTGTGCAACGTGGAGTTGTGACAGATTGGGATCTTATGGAGAAGGTATGTGATAGAGTGTCACCCTAAGGTATGTGATAGAGTTTCACCCTAAGGGATGTGATAGAGTGTCACCCTAAGGTATGTGATATGGTGTCACCCTAAGGTATGTGATAGTGTTTCACCCTAAGGGATGTGATAGTGTTTCACCCTAAGGGATGTGATAGAGTGTCACCCTAAGGTATGCGATACAGTCACCCTAAGGTATGCGATAGAGTGTCGCTCTATCACATACTTTAGGGTGACAATATCACATACCTGGGTGACATGTCACCCTAAGTCAACTTTTCTATACTAAACATGAAAGTTATTTTGATATATAAAGATGAGACGTTCTTTTTATTGTAACTGCCTCGTTCCTCCGCCTTGCAAGTACGCGCGCGTACAAGGATTGAGACGCCTGGGTACGAGGCAGTTATTGTAAGGTTTTGTTTCTTTTTATAGATGTTGGAGTATGTATATGATGAGTTACGATGCGAGGCTGATCAGTATCCTGTGTTATTAAGTGAATCACCTCTTAACCCCAAGAAGAACCGTGAACAGATTACTCAAATAATGTTCGAGACATTTCAAGTCCCTGCAGCTTATACCGCTATCCAAGCTGTGCTCGCTTTATTTGCTACTGGAAAAACTAGTGGTATGTCCTTCCTTCCTTCCTACCTTCCTTTCGTCCTTGCTTGCTTGTTTCCTTCATTGCTTCCTTGCTTCCTTCCTTGGTTACATCCTAGCTTGCTTGTCTCCTTCCTTCCTACCTTCCTTCCTTCCTTTCGTCCTTGCTTGCTTGTTTCCTTCCTTCCTTCCCTTCCTTCCTTCCTTCCTTCCTTCCTTCCTTCCTTCCTTCCTTCCTTCCTTCCTTCCTTCCTTCCTTCCTTCCTTCCTTCCTTCCTTCCTTGCTTGCTTGCTTGTCTCCTTCCTTCCTTCCTTCCTTGCTTGCTTGTTTCCTTCATTGCTTCCTTCCTTGGTTGCATCCTAGCTTGCTTGCTTGCTTGTCTCCTTCCTCCCTTCCTTGCTTGTCTCCTTCCTTCCTTCCTTCCTTCCTTCCTTCCTTCCCTTCCTTCCTTCCTTCCTTCCTTCCTTCCTTCCTTCCTTCCTTCCTTCCTTCCTTCCTTCCTTCCTTCCTTCCTTCCTTCCTTGCTTGCTTGCTTGCTTGTCTCCTTCCTTCCTTCCTTGCTTGCTTGTTTCCTTGCTTGCTTCCTTCCTTCATTGCTTTCCTTCCTTGGTTGCATCCTAGCTTGCTTGCTTGCTTGCTTGTCTCCTTCCTTCCTTCCTTCCTTCCTTCCTTCCTTCCTTCCTTCCTTCCTTCCTTCCTTCCTTCCTTCCTTCCTTCCTCCCTTCCTTCCTTCCTTCCTTCCTTCCTTCCTTCCTTCCTTCCTTCCTTCCTTCCTTCCTTCCTTCCTTCCTTCCTTCCTTCCTTCCTTGCTTGCTTGCTTGCTTGCTTGCTTGCTTGCTTGCTTGCTTCCTTCCTTCCTTCCTTCCTTCCTTCCTTCCTTCCTTCCTTCCTTCCTTCCTTCCATTGCTTCGTTCCTTGGTTGCATCCTAGCTTGCTTGCTTGTCTCCTTCCTTCCTTCCTTGCTTCCTTCCTTCCTTCCTTCCTTCCTTCCTTCCTTCCTTCCTCCCTTCCTTCCTTCCTTGCTTCCTTCCTTCCTCCCTCCCTTCCTTCCTTCCTTCCTTCCTTCCTTCCTTCATTGCTTCCTTCCTTCATTGCTTCCTTCCTTGGTTGAATCCTAGCTTGCTTGCTTGCTTGTCTCCTTCCTTCCTTGGTTGCTTGCTTCCTTCCTTCATTGCTTCCTTCCTTCATTGCTTCCTTCCTTCATTGCTTCCTTCCTTGGTTGAATCCTAGCTTGCTTGCTTGCTTGTCTCCTTCCTCCCTTCCTTGCTTCCTTCCTCCCTTCCTTCTTTCCTTCTCCTAGTTCACAATTTATCCTTTTCCCTTAGGTCTAGTCTACGACTGTGGTCATGATGTAAGCTACTCAGTTCCTATCTACGAAGGTTACGCTATTCCTCATGCCATTAGGAGCCTTGATATAGCTGGACAAAGTCTTACTCATTCTTTGGCAAGAATGTTAAAGGACCGTGGTAGTTCACTGGAGAGTTCAGCAGAACTTGAAATCGTTCAAGATATAAAAGAAAAGTTATGTTATGTTGTCGTTGATTATGCCAGAGAACGAAAGGCATACAACACTGGAGAACGGCATGATACACGATACAGGGTGAGTAGGGAAGAGGGACCCCTGGGGACTTATTGTGCGTGAGAGGAAAATCGTAGGACACGCATGGCAAGGTCGCTAACTTTGAGTTGGAAGACCACGCATGACCAATCCTATATTACAGTAGTTAAAATTAAACATTTTTTTATGTAGAATATTATATAATCAAATAGATATTTTTTCACTTTGAATTGTTGTAAACTAGGTTGTTAGCTAGCGATTTTATAACTTGTAAATTGGTTATGAAAAGCCCTTTGGGGATGACCAATAAACTTATTGTATTGTATTGTACAGTAAAAACCCGCGTATAAGAACCTAGATTTTAAGAACCTGTTAGGCTAAGATTTTCTATTTAGACCCCCTTTACATAAGAACCTGTTTTAGGCTAAAATTTAAAAGCAGGTTCTTATTTTATCAAATAGAGTCAAAACTAAAAATTTATAAATCAAAGAAAACAAACTCTACAAAGTAATGAAAATTAACCAGACAAATAGTGTATATATGTCTACAGTTGTATACGTTGTTTTGTTCCATTGAATTTACACACAGTAAGCTGTAAATTACATACAGTGTAGCTTTAAAGTGCATATAGGGTTTGTATTTGCTTAGATTGCAGTCATTTGGAGAAAATTTATGCATGATTTATATAATAATAGACCACACTTACCAAAACCAAGTCGCTTTTTTCTTAAGAAAATAAGAACCTGTTTAAGAACCTAAATAGCCTAATTTTGCAGTAAACACCATTTATATAAGAACCTTTTTAGGCTAACATGGAAAAATCTAGGTTCTTATACGCGGGTTTTTACTGTATTGTATTGTATTGTATTGTATTGTATTATACAACTACAATATAAAATACATATACAGTAAAAAAACAACTACTATAAACATTAAATATCACACAATGTGGTTTTAAACGAAGCAAGAGAGCGACTACAAAATAGAGCTGCTCGAATTATTACTAAACGTCGTTATGAATACCGATCTATTGAATATGCATAATTAAGCGCCATGTTGGCTGCCACGAGATTTTTAGTTCCTGTTCTTATATTGTTTAATCTTGTTAATAGTTGCCTATTTCAAGGCACATTTTGTTCTAGTATTAAACTAAAACGCTGCTTCATCGACCTAAGTGGAAAATGGTTAGACCACCATTCAGAAATGGAGTATATTCAAAGCTGTTATTTCCGACCTGCATTGACGATTCGTATTACGAAGCGTAGTCGGATACGCAGACCTATAGTTTCATGGGGAATACATGGTCATCTTCTTTTGGCGGCTACGGAACAAGAAGTGTTTATTGATATCACTGTCTTTATGGACATCGAACGAAATCCTGGACCGGTAGCTGAAGAACGACCTGGCATGAATCTAACATGGCATTCAAAGGGATTGGAGAAATATAGCAGAGGCGAACTATTTGCATTACGAACAAACATCATTAGTCCTGCCAGCAATGTTATCTCAATTTTTAAGAAGTATGGCATATTCAAATATCGAGGATGTCGAGCCGGATTTTATCACAGTAAAAATATCAATAATACTTGGACGTTGCCTTCTTATGGCCTTCTATCAAATCAAACTAACTGTGATTTCAATAATATTGAAACCATTATTACGCATCGCCGACCACCTCCGGTTTTACATATTCAAAGTAGCACCTCTTCAAAAATTCAAATTAGCAACATTATTCCAACAATGATTACGTTACGGCCTTTTGGTTTTCCCTTGTGCCGCTCTGCTGATCGACCACCTTCACGCGGTAATTTGATATCTTTGCAATGTTCTAATCGAATGAGAACTCCACTGTCGTAAACAACAAATGGTGCTATGTAACTTGAATGCTCGATCTGTTCGGAATAAAACTGCTGTAATTTTCGATTATATTTGTGAAGTAAAGCCCGACCTAGTAGCAATCACAGAACATTGGTTAACCGCTCGTGACTCTTGTGTAAGAGCAGAACTTTGTCCGGATGGTTATAGAATTTTGGATCATCCGAGACTGGGCCGACGCGGAGGGGGGACTGGGCTCATCTATCGCGAGTCATTGAATATTAATAAGGTCGATGCTGGTGAAAGTGTGCGGACTTCTTTTGAGTTCTCTGAGTGGATTGTTAAGTCAAATACGTCTAGTTTACGGGTTGTCATCATCTATAGACCGCCTTACTCTGAGGATCATCCCGTTACTACAAACGTGTTTCTTATGGAACTACCGGAATATCTTGAATCTTTGCTACTTTGCAAAGAGCGACTATTAATAACGGGTGATTTCAATATCCACGTGGATGACCGTTGTGATGTAGATGCTCGCAAGTTTTTGGCCCTACTGGAGTCTTTTGGACTTGAACAGCATGTCACTCAACCTACGCACCGCGACGGTCACATACTTGATCTGACTATTACGCGTAAGTCCGAATCACTTGTTGACGGAGTTCCACTCGTTGGTCAACTTATATCTGACCATGCAATAGTACTCAATCGGCTGGTACTATCCCGATCAAGTCTTTCAATGAAAACTACCACCTATAGGAAAACAAAGTCCATTGATTTGGACTGCTTTAAACGAGATCTACGATCCAGTTCACTGTGTAACGACAATCAGATAGCTACTGCTGATGATTTGAATGCATGTGTGAACGATTATAATACCACCTTAACAGCACTGCTTGACAGCCATGCACCATTAAAAACACGTACAAGAATAACCAGGCCTGTTGTCCCCTGGTACAATGAAGTAATTGATAACGCCAAGCGGGCGCGCAGGAAAGCGGAGCGCAAATGGAGAACGACTAAGTCTGCTAATGATTTTTGTGACTTTAAGTCAAAGAAAAATCTTACGACCTACTTAATGAATAAGGCGAGGCGTGAGTTCTACTCTGAGTTTATGGAAGAAAACAACGTTGATCAAAGAAAATTGTTCAATGCTGCGAAAAGGCTGCTTGGCATGAATAATGATCTTTTGTTTCCTGATCACTTGGACAATACCATGGTTGCGAATGATGTTGGCAAGTTTTTTATTCGGAAAGTGGAACGTATTCGTGAAGTAATTGATTCTACTTGCGTTAGTCAGTCTGACTATGATCTTGTACCAGCTGACAAGCCAGTGATGGATACAACCCCAATGCTGCGCTCTTTCAAGAACTTGGATGATCGTGACGTCTATAGTCTTATTCAGAAGTCGGCTAAAAAGTCATGCATTCTGGATCCTTTGCCAACCACTCTGGTCTCTGATTCTTTGGAAGTTTTGCTCCCTGTAATCACAAAGATAGTGAATGCTTCTTTATCAATTGCGCATTTCCCCGTTGAATGGAAAGAAGCGCTTGTTAACCCGCGTTTGAAAAAAGGTGCACAGGACCCAGCCTTTAAGAACTTACGGCCTATTATCAACCTTTAGTTTGTATCCAAAATTACTGAAAGAGCTGTTTTTGACCAGGTTTACACCCATGTGACTGACATTGAGCTGTTTCCTATATTACAGTCAGCTTACAGGAAATCTCATAGTACTGAGACAGCGTTGCTGAGAGTTGTTAATGACCTTCTGCTCAACATGAATCGGCAGCATGTGTCGGTGCTGGTACTACTTGATCTAAGTGCGGCATTTGACACCATTGATCACGGCATATTGTTGCACCGTCTTGAGACTTCGTTTGGCATTACTGATTCTGCTCTTAAATGGTTCTCATCATATCTATCTGGACGGACCCAGCGTGTCTTAATCAATGGGGAAAGGTCAGACAGTTTCCATCTATCCTTTGGTGTTCCCCAGGGATCATGTCTTGGGCCCCTGCTCTTCAGTATCTATGCCAGCAAGTTATTTGATGTTATCAAGTCTTACTTACCCAGCGCGCACGCATATGCTGATGATACACAACTCTATTTATCTTTTAAGCCAGATGGCTCTCTAAGCGAAGCAGAAGCATTATACGCAGTGGAACAATGCATTAGAGCTGTAAAGACATGGATGTTGGTTGACAAGCTACAGTTGAACGAAGGAAAAACTGAAGTCATGATAATAGGAACTCGTCAACAATTAAGTAAGGTTAGCCTGGATAGTCTGTCTATTGGTAACACCACTGTTGCTACTGTTAACGAGGCAAGGAATCTTGGAGTCTGGTTCGATACGAAATTGAATTTTGATATTCATATTACTAGATCGTGTAGCCTGGCCTTCTATACTTTTGCATAATATCAGGCGCATCAGAAAATACCTTACATACCAGTCTTCACAGGCGTTAATTTTAGCATTAGTCATTGGGCGTCTGGATTATTGCAACAGTCTGCTCTATGGCCTGCCAGCCACCCAGATTAACAGGCTGCAACGGGTGCAAAATGCGGCTGCTAGGCTGATCTCGAATGCACCTCGCTTCTGTCACATTACTCCAATTATGTATGAGTTACATTGGTTACCAGTTAAGTTCCGTATTATGTTTAAGGTAGTTTTAATTACTTTTAAGGCCTTACACGGTTATGCCCCGCCTTATATTAGTGAATTAATTGGTCCTAAAGTGCACTCGAATTATAGTCTACGAAGCAACAATGAACGTCTACTTGCGCCACCAACTACAAGAACACGAAAGACAACAGGAGACAGATCGTTCACTGCGGCTGCCCCAGCTCTATGGAACTCTCTTCCAAATCAACTTAGAGTTGAGGATAATTTTAATCATTTTAAATCAGCTCTTAAAACACACTTTTTTAGATTAGCTTATAATTCATAGTATTTTATTTTTATATAATTTTTTCTAGTTTTAATTGTATTAATGTACAGCGCATTAGATCATATTTATATGTATTTTGCGCTTTATAAATATTAAAGTTATTATTATTATTATATTATTATTATTAAATTTATATTAACCTACCCAATCTTGTCTACTTTAAGGTAGCAAGATCCCTCTGTAAAATACCATACAATATAACAATTAACCCTTACAACCATTTGATAGAACATATGACAAATAATATTTCCATACAAAAAGTTTGCATAAATTATGCTAATTAGCTGACGAAATGGCCGCCGATTGGTCAAAATCGGGATATACTTCAAACAAGATTTCTCAGGCAGTTTTAGAGATAAGGTCCTGAAAGTTTCTGAGTTTATAGCTTATATACTAAGGCATATTCTGGTGGTAGCATTTTCAATATAAACTTTCAGCTATTTTCTGACATGCTTTTTTCCTTTTTTTTTCAATTTCCACCACCTAAATTATATTAATTATGTCAGATAATTCAACAAGTATGAATCAGATTCAAAATTCCTACCACCATTCCCTAGATATTCCTGTTAGGAGGCTGTGGTGAAAATGTTATTGAAATATATGGGAAAATGAGGGAGAAATAGTGTTTGGAAAATGGCAAATTTGTTTGAAGTATATCCCGATTTTTACCAATCGGCGGTCATTTCGTCAGCTAATTAGCATAATTTATGCAAACTTTTTGTGTGGAAATATTATTTGTCATATGTTCTATCAAATGGTTGTAAGGGTTAATTGTTATATTGTATGGTATTAAAACTGTATTCAGAGGGATCTTGCTACCTTAATGTATAAAGTCAGTCAAGGATGATAATCTTCAAGGATAATAAGGTAATAAATAACCTTCCTATTTTTCTAATCTTTACATGAGAACGGTCGACTTCATCAGCACGAAGGGCGATCGTCAAGCTCGTATCCTCAGAAAATTGAGTCCCGGACAGGAATCGAACCTGTAACCTTCTGATTACCAGTGAGACGCTCTAACCATTGAGCTACCGAGACTCAGATGGAGAGCGAAGGTTACAATGATGTAATGGTGCGATTGATATACGTACTGCCTATGCGGCAGTCACTATATATCGGTAGTGTTTGGATGTGTTAATATACACATTGCTGTAGTGAATGTGGGAGAGTAACACATCCAAACACTACCGATATATAGTGACTGCCGCATAGGCAGTACATATATCAATCGAACAGTACATCATTGTAACCTTCGCTCTCCATCTGAGTCTCCGTGGCTCAATGGTTAGAGCATCTCACCGGCAATCAGAAGGTTACAGGTTCGATTCCTGTCCGGGACTCAGAATCATTTTTCTGAGGATATGAGCTTGACGATCGCCCATGTATCGTCTGTCTACTCCAAGCTCTTCCACATTCACTACAGCAGTGTGTATATATTAACACATGCTAAGCTTAGTTATCATCTTCCAAAACCTAACACTAATTCAATGAAAAAATCATTCAGTTATAGAGGTGAAATGGTTTGGAACAATCTATCAAACGAGATTAAAAATTCTCAATCAATTGGTCAATTTAAACATTGTATGTAAACACGGAAAGATGTTTTCTATTTCTTTTATAAAATAACACTGAGGAAATAAGTAATAAGACTCTTTTATTAAAATGATGAAAATATACATTCTCCTTACTCACGCTAGGCAGCGTCGTCGACAACTCAAATGAACATAAACGCTCTTAACTGTGAAGAAAAGCGTCCAATCTTCTCGTTTTTCTTCTTGTTCGCTGTCATAGAACATATTTATTGACATTTTAGCTGTTTGTTAGCAAGATTTCGTCTTGCAGTTTGTATTGTTATTTTTATATATTACTTCACGGCCTGTTGGAAGATCACTTTTTTGTTGTTGTAAATGGTTTATTGGTGAAATAGTACCGTGATTAAATATATTATAACAAAACTAATTATAAAAAATAAAGAAAGAATCTCTGACCAAGGGAGTACGAAAACGATAAGCCGGGCGAAGAATTAAGTTGGACGCACAACTTCTAGTGCAGCCGCTATTAAAGATAGAAAGATAACGACTAGAGTAGATATAGAAACCATTAATATATTTATAAACATAACATAAGTCACCACATTCTAGCCAGTAAGAAATGGGAACGAAGATTGGGAGATTATTAAAGAAATACCTAATGGTTTTCCGGTGTTTGGATGGCCTGATCCAAACACTTGGGATGTTGCAAGACTTGAGAAAAGCGTAAAGAAACACGAGCCTAAAAATACTACGCGAGTGTTTTTAGCTTTTCGAAAGTCGAGCAACATCCCAAGTGTTTGGATCAGGCCATCCAAACACCGGAAAACCATTAGGTATTTATTTAATGAAATAATACGAACGAACGAGCAACACAAACTTGAGTAAACTTTTGGCTGGAAATTTCCGTGTTTGGATGGCCTGATCCAAACACGGGTATTGACCAATCAGAGCTTGCGTAGCATACATGTTAGTTTATAATAATATACCACAGTATACTGTGGAATTGTTTTAGTGTTAGTTATTTATTTTAGTGTTATTTATTTTATTTCAATTTATTTTATTTAACTTTTTTTTCAATAAGATGCCTGATGGTCAAACTATAATGGTTGGTAGTGAACGTTTCCGTTGTCCAGAAGTATTATTTGCTCCATCGATTGTTGGTTTCGACTCCGATGGCATTCATGAATCTATTTATAAAACTGTGATGCAGTGTGGTATAGATGTGAGAGCGACACTTCTGAAAAACATTATACTTGCAGGTAAAATTATGTTGTGTGAAATTATTGTTAATGAGAAGGTGGAGGTGGAAACTGACGTAGGAAGGTAGTAAGGAAGGAGGGAAGGGATGAGGGGGGAAGGAGCTCACTGCACGAAAATATGGATTTACTCAAATTTACAATATGCGCAAATATGGAGCAAATTTATTGAAATATTACATTTACCATAGGAGTAAACTTGGAAAATGTCGCATTTGCTTCTTTTTATTATGAAGCTATGCGGCATTACCATATTACTCCTATAGTAAATGTAACATTTGAATAATTTTGCTCAAGGAAAGGAGGGAAGGGATGAGATAATTTGCGCGAGAAGGGATGAGGGAGGAGAGGGAGGGAAGGGGAAGGGGAAGGGAAGGGAGGGGAGGAAGGAGGGAAGGGATGAAGGAGGGAAGGGATGAAGGAGGAGGGAAGGGATGGAGGAGGGAATGGATGAGGGAGGAAGGAGGGAATGGATGATGGAAGGAAGGGAGGGAGGAGGAAGGAAGGAAGGAAGGAAGGAGGGAAGGAAGGAAGGAGGGAAGGAAGCAGGAAAGGAGGGAAGGAATGAGGGAGGGAAGGAAGGAAGGAAGGTGAGAAGGAAGGAAGGAAGGTGAGAAGGAAGGATATTATGACTAACAACACGAGATTGGGACTTCTAACGCATACTTATCACCGATAAATATGATCATTAAAGCTCACGAATTATTGAGTTTTTGAAGTAGTACTTAATTTTTCATTAAGGCGGCAGTACAATGTTCTCTGGTCTACCCCGTCGTTTACATCTTGAAATGAGCCAGTTACTGGGTACCAGATCTCCAGATAGTCTCCATATTGAAGCTGCCAACCAGAGAAGTTTATTAACATGGCAAGGTGCTGCAATGTTGTCAAAATTATCAAACTTTTCATTAATGTGGATGACGAAACAAGAATATGAAGAATTTGGACCTGCACTGGTTCACAAGAAGTGTGTATGAAGACACAGTATAGTGGGATTACTTGAAAACCAAGCTTAAGACACAAAGGTAACTGCTGTCGTGTCACTATCTAAGGCATTATTTAGGCTAAATTTTCATATTTTAAGTTTATTTCAAAAAGTTAAAAATAGGTTAACCCCTTTACATTTTGGCCAAATTTGGCCATTTTTGCAAAAAATTTAGATGTCCAAAAATGAGTAAATTTACGCTAGTTTCTGCTCATATTAATATCTAAGGCATTATTTAGGCTATATTTTCGTATTTTAAGCTTATTTTGACAAGTTAAAAATGGTCGAAAATCGTCAAAAGTTAAGGTTAACCCCTTTACTTTTTGGCCAAATTTGGCCATTTTTTCAAAATTTTTGGATGTCCAAAAATGAGTAAATTTACGCTAGTTTCTGCTCATATTAATATCTAAGGCATTATTTAGGCTATATTTTCATATTTTAAGCTTATTTTGACAAGTTAAAAATGGTCGAAAATCGTCAAAAAGTTAAGGTTAACCCCTTTACTTTTTCGACAAATTTGGCCATTTTTGCCAAAATTAGTACAAACATAAATACGATCGGTACACTCGTAATATTAATATTAATATAAATTTAATACATATATATTTTATTTCCATTCTTTTGCAGGTCGAATTGGTGATAAAGTATTGAATCTTACTAAATATTTAAAATGCTAGATACAAAGTGTAAAAAAGTGAAATTCCTATATATTGAAGTGTTTTGTATTGATTTTATCCGACTAATCCAAGTTTGTTTATTTTTATTTTTATGCTGATTAAATTAGGTTAAATAGGAGTTTCGATTAGTAGATTTCAGGCGAAGTTCGGATGGCCTAATGGTTAAGGCCAGTGTATACCAGGACTTCCTAAAAATTATTAAATCTTTTATAAGAACTAATGAATAATGGATGAGATAATTGGGGGGTAATACCCAATGAAAAAACGGGGGGTAGGACTAAGTTAAAAAAACAAACCCAGTGGTGCTCACACCAAGTAGGAATAAAAAAGGAGGGGGTGAGACTAAGTAGGAATAAAAAAGGAGGGGGTGAGACTAAGTAGTAGGAATAAAAAAGGAGGGGGTGAGACTAATTGTAGGAATAAAAAAGGAGGGGGTGAGACTAAGTAGTAGGTATAAAAAAGGAGGAAGTCTTTGCACGGCACCGGGTGAAACAAAGGGGAAACCGTTAAGTCTTTTTAGATTTAAAAAAATTTGAACAGAGGGTACTTCTATTTTATTTATTTTTTTATTTACAAGCTTACTTAATAGACAAGCTTAACTAGACTACGACTTAAAAAACCCGACGAAAATTTGGCCAAATTTGACCATTTTTGCAAAAATTTTAGATGTCCAAAAATGACTAAATTTACGCTAGTTTCTGCTCATATTAATATCTAAGGCATTATTTTAGGCTATATTTTCATATTTTAAGCTTATTTTTTGACAAGTTAAAAAATGGTCGAAAATCGTCAAAAGTTAAGGTTAACCCCTTTACTTTTTCGCCAAATTTGGCCATTTTTTGCAAAAATTTTGGATGTCCAAAAATGAGTAAATTTACGCTAGTTTCTGCTCATATTAATATCTAAGGCATTATTTAGGCTATATTATTTTCATATTTAGGTTAACCCCTTACTTTTTGGCCAAATTTGGCCATTTTTGCAAAAATTTAGATGTCCAAAAATGAGTAAATTTACGCTACTTTCTGCTCATATTAATATCTAAGGGCATTATTTAGGCTATATTTTCATATTTTAAGCTTATTTTGACAAGTTAAAAAATGGTCGAAAATCGTCAAAAAGTTAAGGTTAACCCCTTTACTTTTTGGCCAAATTTGGCCATTTTTGCAAAAAAATTAGATGTCCAAAAATGAGTAAATTTACGCTAGTTTCTGCTCATATTAATATCTAAGGCATTATTTAGGCTATATTTTCGTATTTTTAAGCTTATTTTGACAAGATTAAAAATGGTCGAAAATCGTCAAAAAGTTAAGGTTAACCCCTTTACTTTTTGGCCAAATTTGGCCATTTTTGCAAAAAAATTAGATGTCCAAAAATGAGTAAATTTACGCTAGTTTCTTGCTCATATTAATATCTAAGGCATTATTTAGGCTATATTTTCATATTTTAAGCTTATTTTGACAAGTTAAAAATGGTCGAAAATCGTCAAAAAGTTAAGGTTAACCCCTTTACTTTTTGGCCAAATTTGGCCATTTTTGCAAATTTTTTTTACTTTTTTTTTGCAAAAATTTTGGATGTCCAAAAATGAGTAAATTTACGCTGTTTTCTGCTCATATTAATATCTAAGGCATTATTTAGGCTATATTTCGTATTTTAAGCTTATTTTGACAAGTTAAAAATGGTCGAAAATCGTCAAAAAGTTAAGGTTAACCCCTTTACTTTTTGGCCAAATTTGGCCATTTTTGCAAAAAAATTTAGATGTCCAAAAATGAGTAAATTTACGCTAGTTTCTGCTCATATTAATATCTAAGGCATTATTTAGGCTATATTTTCATATTTTAAGCTTATTTTGACAAGTTAAAAATGGTCGAAAATCGTCAAAAAGTTAAGGTTAACCCCTTTACTTTTTGGCCAAATTTGGCCATTTTTGCAAAAATTTTGGATGTCCAAAAATGAGTAAATTTACGCTAGTTTCTGCTCATATTAATATCTAAGGCATTATTTAGGCTATATTTTCATATTTTAAGCTTATTTTGACAAGTTAAAAATGGTCGAAAATCGTCAAAAAGTTAAGGTTAACCCCTTTACTTTTTGGCCATTTTTTTTGCAAAAAATTTAGATGTCCAAAAATGACTAAAATTTACGCTAGTTTCTGCTCATATTAATATCTAAGGCATTATTTAGGCTATATTTTCATATTTTAAGCTTTATTTTGACAAGTTAAAAATGGGTCGAAAATCGTCAAAAAGTTAAGGTTAACCCCTTTACTTTTTCGCCAAATTTGGCCATTTTTGCAAAAAATTTAGATGTCCAAAAATGACTAAATTTACGCTAGTTTCTGCTCATATTAATATCTAAGGCATTATTTAGGCTATATTTTCATATTTTAAGCTTATTTTGACAAGTTAAAAATGGTCGAAAATCGTCAAAAAGTTAAGGTTAACCCCTTTACTTTTTGGGCCAAATTTGGCCATTTTTGCAAAAATATTAGATGTCCAAAAATGAGTAAATTTACGCTAGTTTCTGCTCATATTAATATCTAAAGGCATTATTTAGGCTATATTTTCATATTTTAAGCTTATTTTGACAAGTTAAAAATGGTCGAAAATCGTCAAAAAGTTAAGGTTAACCCCTTTACTTTTTGGCCAAATTTGGCCATTTTTGCAAAAATTTTAGATGTCCAAAAATGAGTAAATTTACGCTACTTTCTGCTCATATTAATATCTAAGGCATTATTTAGGCTATATTTTCGTATTTTAAGCTTATTTTGACAAGTTAAAAATGGTCGAAAATCGTCAAAAAGTTAAGGTTAACCCCTTTACTTTTTGGCCAAATTTGGCCATTTTTTGCAAAAATTTTAGATGTCCAAAAATGAGTAAATTTACGCTAGTTTCTGCTCATATTAATATCTAAGGCATTATTTAGGCTATATTTCATATTTTAAAGCTTATTTTGACAAGTTAAAAATGGTCGAAAATCGTCAAAAAGTTAAGGTTAACCCCTTTACTTTTTGGCCAAATTTGGCCATTTTTGCAAAAATTTTAGATGTCCAAAAATGAGTAAATTTTACGCTAGTTTCTGCTCATATTAATATCTAAGGCATTATTTAGGCTATATTTTCATATTTTAAGCTTATTTTGACAAGTTAAAAATGGTCGAAAATCGTCAAAAAGTTAAGGTTAACCCCTTTACTTTTTGGCCAAATTTGGCCATTTTTGCAAAAAATTTAGATGTCCAAAAATGAGTAAATTTACGCTAGTTTCTGCTCATATTAATATCTAAGGCATTATTTAGGCTATATTTTCATATTTTAAGCTTATTTTGACAAGTTAAAAATGGTCGAAAATCGTCAAAAAGTTAAGGTTAACCCCTTTACTTTTTCGCCAAATTTGGCCATTTTTGCAAAAATTTTGGATGTCCAAAAATGAGTAAATTTACGCTAGTTTCTGCTCATATTAATATCTAAGGCATTATTTAGGCTATATTTTCATATTTTAAGCTTATTTTGACAAGTTAAAAATGGTCGAAAATCGTCAAAAAGTTAAGGTTAACCCCTTTACTTTTTGGCCAAATTTGGCCATTTTTGCAAAAAATTTAGATGTCCAAAAATGACTAAATTTACGCTAGTTTCTGCTCATATTAATATCTAAGGCATTATTTAGGCTATATTTTCATATTTTAAGCTTATTTTGACAAGTTAAAAATGGTCGAAAATCGTCAAAAAGTTAAGGTTAACCCCTTTACTTTTTGGCCAAATTTGGCCATTTTTGCAAAAAAATTTGGATGTCCAAAAATGACTAAATTTATGCTAGTTTCTGCTCATATTAATATCTAAGGCAATATTTAGGCTATATTTTCATATTTTAAGCTCATTTTGACAAGTTAAAAATGGTCGAAAATCGTCAAAAAGTTAAGGTTAACCCCTTTACTTTTTGCCAAATTTGGCCATTTTTGCAAAAATTTGGATGTCCAAAAATGAGTAAATTTAACGCTAGTTTCTGCTCATATTAATATCTAAGGCTTTATTTAGGCTATATTTTCATATTTTAAGCTTATTTTGAACAAGTTAAAAATGGTCGAAAATCGTCAAAAAGTTAAGGGTTAACCCCTTTACTTTTTGGCCAAATTTGGCCATTTTTGCAAAAATTTTAGATGTCCAAAAATGAGTAAATTTACGCTAGTTTCTGCTCATATTAATATCTAAGGCATTATTTAGGCTATATTTTCATATTTTAAGCTTATTTTGACAAGTTTAAAAATGGTCGAAAATCGTCAAAAAGTTAAGGTTAACCCCCTTTACTTTTTGGCCAAATTTGGCCATTTTTGCAAACATTTTGGATGTCCAAAAATGAGTAAATTTACGCTAGTTTCTGCTCCATATTAATATCTAAGGCATTATTTAGGCTATATTTTCATATTTTAAGCTTATTTTGACAAGTTAAAAATGGTCGAAAATCGTCAAAAAGTTAAGGTTAACCCCTTTACTTTTTGGCCAAATTTGGCCATTTTTTGCAAAAATTTTGGATGTCCAAAAATCAGTAAATTTACGCTAGTTTTCTGCTCATATTAATATCTAAGGCATTATTTAGGCTATATTTTCATATTTTAAAGCTCATTTTGACAAGTTAAAAATGGTCGAAAATCGTCAAAAAGTTAAGGTTAACCCCTTTACTTTTTGGCCAAATTTGGCCATTTTTGCAAAATTTTGCATGTCCAAAAATGAGTAAATTTACGCTAGTTTTCTGCTCATATTAATATCTAAGGCATTATTTAGGCTATATTTTCATATTTTAAGCTTATTTTGACAAGTTAAAAATGGTCGAAAATCGTCCAAAAAGTTAAGGTTAAACCCCTTTACTTTTTGGCAACATTTGGCCATTTTTGCAAAAATTTAGATGTCCCAAAAATGAGTAAATTTACGCTAGTTTCTGCTCATATTAATATCTAAGGCATTATTTAGGCTATATTTTCATATTTTAAGCTTATTTTGACAAGTTAAAAATGGTCGAAAATCGTCAAAAAGTTAAGGTTAACCCCCTTTACTTTTTGGCCAAATTTGGCCATTTTTGCAAAAATTTTAGATGTCCAAAAATGAAGTAAATTTACGCTAGTTTCTGCTCATATTAATATCTAAGGCATTATTTAGGCTATATTTTCGTATTTTAAGCTTATTTTGACAAGTTAAAAATGGTCGAAAATCGTCAAAAAGTTAAGGTTAACCCCTTTACTTTTTGGCCAAATTTGGGACCATTTTTGCAAAAAATTTTAGATGTCCCAAAAATGAGTAAATTTACGCTACTTTCTGCTCATATTAATATCTAAGGCATTATTTAGGCTATATTTTTCATATTTTAAGCTTATTTTGACAAGTTAAAAATGGTCGAAAATCGTCAAAAAGTTAAGGTTAACCCCTTTACTTTTTGGCCAAATTTTGGCCATTTTTGCAAAAAAATTTAGATGTCCAAAAATCAAGTAAATTTACGCTAGTTTCTGCTCATATTTAATATCTAAGGCATTATTTAGGCTATATTTTCATATTTTAAGCTCATTTTGACAAGTTAAAAATGGTCGAAAATCGTCAAAAAGTTAAGGTTAACCCCTTTACTTTTTGGCCAAATTTGGCCATTTTTGCAAAAATTTTGGATGTCCAAAAATGAGTAAATTTACGTTAGTTTCTGCTCATATTAATATCTAAGGCATTATTTAGGCTATATTTTCGTATTTTAAGCTTATTTTGACAAGTTAAAAATGGTCGAAAATCGTCAAAAAGTTAAGGTTAACCCCTTTACTTTTTGGCCAAATTTGGCCATTTTTGCAAAAAATTTAGATGTCCAAAAATGACTAAATTTACTTTACTTTCTGCTCATATTAATATCTAAGGGCATTATTTACGCTATATTTTCGTATTTTTAAGCTTATTTTGACAAGTTAAAAATGGTCGAAAATCGTCAAAAAAGTTAAGGTTAACCCCTTTACTTTTTGGCCAAATTTGGGCCATTTTTGCAAAAATTTTAGATGTCCAAAAATGAGTATATTTACGCTACTTTCTGCTCATATTAATATCTAAGGCATTATTTAGGCTATATTTTCATATTTTAAGCTTATTTTGACAAGTTAAAAATGGTCGAAAATCGTCAAAAAGTTAAGGTTAACCCCTTTACTTTTTGGCCAAATTTGGCCATTTTTGCAAAACATTTTGGATGTCCAAAAATGAGTACATTTACGTTAGTTTCTGCTCATATTAATATCTAAGGCATTATTTAGGCTATATTTTCGTATTTTAAGCTTATTTTGACAAGTTAAAAAATGGTCGAAAATCGTCAAAAAGTTAAGGTTAACCCCTTTACTTTTTGGCCAAATTTGGCCATTTTTGCAAAAAATTTTAGATGTCCAAAAATGAGTATATTTACGCTAGTTTCTGCTCATATTAATATCTAAGGCATTATTTACGCTATATTTTCGTATTTTAAGCTTATTTTGACAAGTTAAAAATGGTCGAAAATCGTCAAAAAGTTAAGGTTAACCCCTTTACATTTTGGCCAAATTTGGCCATTTTTGCAAAAATTTTAGATGTCCAAAAATGACTAAATTTACGCTAGTTTCTGCTCATATTAATATCTAAGGCATTATTTAGGCTATATTTTCATATTTTAAGCTTATTTTGACAAGTTAAAAATGGACGAAAAATCGTCAAAAAGTTAAGGTTAACCCCTTTACTTTTTGGCCAAATTTGGCCATTTTTGCAAAAAATTTGGATGTCCAAAAATGATAAATTTACGCTAGTTTCTGCTCATATTAATATCTAAGGCATTATTTAGGCTATATTTTCATATTTTAAGCTTATTTTGACAAGTTAAAAATGGTCGAAAATCGTCAAAAAGTTAAGGTTAACCCCTTTACTTTTTCGCACAAATTTGGCCATTTTTGCAAAAAATATGGATTGTCCAAAAATGAGTAAATTTACGCTAGTTATCTGCTCATAATTAATATCTAAGGCATTATTTAGGCTATATTTTTCATATTTTTAAGCTTATTTTGACAAGTTAAAAATGGTCGAAAATAGTCAAAAAGTTAAGGTTAACCCCTTATACTTTTTGGGCAAATTTGGCCATTTTTTTGCAAAAATTTTGGATGTCCCAAAAATGAGTAAATTTTACGCTAGTTTCTGCTCATATTAATATCTAAGGCATTATTTAGGCTATATTTTCGTATTTTAAGCTTATTTTGACAAGTTAAAAATGGTCGAAAATCGTCCAAAAAGTTAAGGTTAACCCCTTTACTTTTTGGCCACATTTGGCCATTTTTGCAAAAAATTTAGATGTCCAAAAATGAGTAAATTTACGCTACTTTCTGCTCATATTAATATCTAAGGCATTATTTACGCTATATTTTCGTATTTTAAGCTTATTTTGACAAGTTAAAAATGGTCGAAAATCGTCAAAAAGTTAAGGTTAACCCCTTTACTTTTTCGCCAAATTTGGCCATTTTTGCAAACATTTTGGATGTCCAAAAATGAGTAAATTTACGCTAGTTTCTGCTCATATTAATATCTAAGGCATTATTTAGGCTATATTTTCATATTTTAAGCTCATTTTGACAAGTTAAAAATGGTCGAAAATCGTCAAAAAGTTAAGGTTAACCCCTTTACTTTTTGGCCAAATTTGGCCATTTTTGCAAAACATTTGGATGTCCAAAAATGAGTACATTTACGTTAGTTTCTGCTCATATTAATATCTAAGGCATTATTTAAGCTATATTTTCGTATTTTAAGCTTATTTTGACAAGTTAAAAATGGTCGAAAATCGTCAAAAAGTTAAGGTTAACCCCTTTACTTTTTGGCCAAATTTGGCCATTTTTGCAAAAATTTTAGATGTCCAAAAATGAGTATATTTACGCTACTTTCTGCTCATATTAATATCTAAGGCATTATTTACGCTATATTTTCGTATTTTAAGCTTATTTTGACAAGTTAAAAATGGTCGAAAATCGTCAAAAAGTTAAGGTTAACCACTTTACATTTTGGCCAAATTTGACCATTTTTGCAAAAAATTTAGATGTCCAAAAATGACTAAATTTACGCTAGTTTCTGCTCATATTAATCTAAGGCATTATTTAGGCTATATTTTCATATTTTAAGCTTATTTTGACAAGTTAAAAATGGTCGAAAATCGTCAAAAAGTTAAGGTTAACCCCTTTACTTTTTCGCCAAATTTGGCCATTTTTGCAAAAAATTTGGATGTCCAAAAATCAGTAAATTCACGCTAGTTTCTGCTCATATTAATATCTAAGGCATTATTTAGGCTATATTTTCATATTTTAAGCTTATTTTGACAAGTTAAAAATGGTCGAAAATCGTCAAAAAGTTAAGGTTAACCCCTTTACATTTTGGCCAAATTTGGCCATTTTTGCAAAAAATTTAGATGTCCAAAAATGAGTAAATTTACGCTACTTTCTGCTCATATTAATATCTAAGGCATTATTTAGGCTATATTTTCGTATTTTAAGCTTATTTTGACAAGTTAAAAATGGTCGAAAATCGTCAAAAAGTTAAGGTTAACCCCTTTACTTTTTGGCCACATTTGACCATTTTTGCAAAAAAAATTAGATGTCCCAAAAATGAGTAAATTTACGCTAGTTTCTGCTCATATTAATATCTAAGGCATTATTTAGGCTATATTTTCATATTTTAAAGCTTATTTTGACAAGTTAAAAATGGTCGAAAAATCGTCAAAAAGTTAAGGTTAACCCCTTTACTTTTTGGCCAAATTTGACCATTTTTGCAAAAAATTTTAGATGTCCAAAAATGAGTAAATTTACGCTAGTTTTCTGCTCATATTAATATCTAAGGCCATTATTTAGGCTATATTTTCATATTTTTAAGCTTATTTTGACAAGTTAAAAATGGTCGAAAATCGTCAAAAATTTAAGGTTAACCCCTTTACTTTTTGGCCAAATTTGGCCATTTTTGCAAAAATTTTAGATGTCCAAAATGAGTAAATTTAACGCTAGTTTCTGCTCATATTAATATCTAAGGCATTATTTAGGCTATATTTTCGTATTTTAAAGCTTATTTTGACAAGTTAAAAATGGTCGAAAATCGTCAAAAAGTTAAGGTTAACCCCTTTACTTTTTGGCCAAATTTGACCATTTTTGCAAAAAATTTAGATGTCCAAAAATGAGTAAATTTACGCTAGTTTCTGCTCATATTAATATCTAAGGCATTATTTAGGCTATATTTTCATATTTTAAGCTTATTTTGACAAGTTAAAAATGGTCGAAAATCGTCAAAAAGTTAAGGTTAACCCCTTTACTTTTTCGCCAAATTTGGCCATTTTTGCAAAAATTTTGGATGTCCAAAAATGAGTAAATTTTACGCTAGTTTCTGCTCATATTAATATCTAAGGCATTATTTAGGCTATATTTTCATATTTTAAGCTCATTTTGACAAGTTAAAAAATGGTCGAAAATCGTCAAAAAGTTTAAGGTTAACCCCTTTACTTTTAGGCCAAATTTGGCCATTTTTTGCAAAAATTTTGGATGTCCAAAAATGAGTAAATTTACGCTAGTTTCTGCTCATATTAATATCTAAGGCATTATTTAGGCTATATTTTCGTATTTTAAGCTTATTTTGACAAGTTAAAAATGGTCGAAAATCGTCAAAAAGTTAAGGTTAACCCCTTTACTTTTTGGCCACATTTGGCCATTTTTGCAAAAAATTTAGATGTCCAAAAATGAGTAAATTTACGCTAGTTTCTGCTCATATTAATATCTAAGGCATTATTTAGGCTATATTTGCATATTTTAAGCTTATTTTGACAAGTTAAAAATGGTCGAAAATCGTCAAAAAGTTAAGGTTAACCCCTTTACTTTTTGGCCAAATTTGGCCATTTTTGCAAAAAATTTTAGATGTCCAAAAAATGAGTAAATTATACGCTACTTTCTGCTCATATTAATATCTAAGGCATTATTTAGGCTTTATTTTCGTATTTTAAAGCTTATTTTGACAAGTTAAAAATGGTCGAAAATCGTCAAAAAGTTAAGGTTAACCCCTTTACTTTTTGGCCACATTTTGACCATTTTTGCAAAAAAATTAGATGTCCAAAAATGAGTAAATTTACGCCTAGTTTCTGCTCATATTAATATCTAAGGCATTATTTAGGCTATATTTTCGTATTTTAAGCTTATTTTGACAAGTTAAAAATGGTCGAAAATCGTCAAAAAGTTAAGGTTAACCCCTTTACTTTTTGGCCACATTTGGCCATTTTTGCAAAAAATTTAGATGTCCAAAAATGAGTAAATTTACGCTAGTTTCTGCTCATATTAATATCTAAGGCATTATTTAGGCTATATTTGCATATTTTAAGCTTATTTTGACAAGTTAAAAATGGTCGAAAATCGTCAAAAAGTTAAGGTTAACCCCTTTACTTTTTGGCCAAATTTGGCCATTTTTGCAAAAAATTTAGATGTCCAAAAATGAGTAAATTTACGCTACTTTCTGCTCATATTAATATCTAAGGCATTATTTAGGCTATATTTTCGTATTTTAAGCTTATTTTGACAAGTTAAAAATGGTCGAAAATCGTCAAAAAGTTAAGGTTAACCCCTTTACTTTTTGGCCACATTTTGACCATTTTTTGCAAAAAAATTTAGAAGTCCAAAAATGAGTAAATTTACGCTAGTTTTCTGCTCATATTAATATCTAAGGCATTATTTAGGCTATATTTTCATATTTTAAGCTTATTTTGACAAGTTAAAAATGGTCGAAAATCGTCAAAAAGTTAAGGTTAACCCCTTTACTTTTTGGCCAAATTTGACCATTTTTGCAAAAAATTTAGATGTCCAAAAATGAGTAAATTTACGCTAGTTTCTGCTCATATTAATATCTAAGGCATTATTTAGGCTATATTTTCATATTTTAAGCTTATTTTGACAAGTTAAAAATGGTCGAAAATCGTCAAAAATTTAAGGTTAACCCCTTTACTTTTTGGCCAAATTTGGCCATTTTTGCAAAAATTTTAGATGTCCAAAAATGAGTAAATTTACGCTAGTTTCTGCTCATATTAATATCTAAGGCATTATTTAGGCTATATTTTCGTATTTTAAGCTTATTTTGACAAGTTAAAAATGGTCGAAAATCGTCAAAAAGTTAAGGTTAACCCCTTTACTTTTTGGCCAAATTTGACCATTTTTGCAAAAAATTTAGATGTCCAAAAATGAGTAAATTTACGCTAGTTTCTGCTCATATTAATATCTAAGGCATTATTTAGGCTATATTTTCATATTTTAAGCTCATTTTGACAAGTTAAAAATGGTCGAAAATCGTCAAAAAGTTAAGGTTAACCCCTTTACTTTTAGGCCAAATTTGGCCATTTTTGCAAAAATTTTGGATGTCCAAAAATGAGTAAATTTACGCTAGTTTCTGCTCATAATTAATATCTAAGGCATTATTTTAGGCTATATTTTCGTATTTTAAGCTTATTTTGACAAGTTAAAAATGGTCGAAAATCGTCAAAAAGTTAAGGTTAACCCCTTTACTTTTTGGCCACATTTGGCCATTTTTGCAAAAAATTTAGATGTCCAAAAATGAGTAAATTTACGCTAGTTTCTGCTCATATTAATATCTAAGGCATTATTTTTAGGCTATATATGCATATTTTAAGCTTATTTTGACAAGTTAAAAATGGTCGAAAATCGTCAAAAAGTTAAGGTTAACCCCTTTACTTTTTGGCCAAATTTGGCCATTTTTGCAAAAATTTTAGATGTCCAAAAATGAGTATATTTACGCTACTTTCTGCTCATATTAATATCTAAGGCATTATTTACGCTATATTTTCGTATTTTAAGCTTATTTTTGACAAGTTTAAAAATGGTCGAAAATCGTCAAAAAGTTAAGGTTTAACCCCTTTACTTTTTGGCCAAATTTTGACCATTTTTGCACAAAAAATTTAGATGTCCAAAAATGAGTATATTTACGCTACTTCTGCTCATTATTAATATCTAAGGCATTATTTAGGCTATATTTTTCATATTTTAAGCTTATTTTGACAAGTTAAAAATGGTCGAAAATCGTTCAAAAAAGTTAAGGTTTAACCCCTTTACTTTTTCGCCAAATTTGGCCATTTTTGCAAAAAAATTTGGATGTCCAAAAATCAGTAAATTTACGCTAGTTTCTGCTCATATTAATATCTAAGGCATTATTTAGGCTATATTTTCATATTTTAAGCTCATTTTGACAAGTTAAAAATGGTCGAAAATCGTCAAAAAGTTAAGGTTAACCCCTTTACTTTTTGGGCAAATTTGGCCATTTTTGCAAACATTTTGCATGTCCAAAAATGAGTAAATTTACGTTAGTTTCTGCTCATATTAATATCTAAGGCATTATTTAGGCTATATTTTCGTATTTTAAGCTTATTTTGACAAGTTAAAAATGGTCGAAAATCGTCAAAAAGTTAAGGTTAACCCCTTTACTTTTTGGCCACATTTGGCCATTTTTGCAAAAAATTTAGATGTCCAAAAATGAGTATATTTACGCTACTTTCTGCTCATATTAATATCTAAGGCATTATTTACGCTATATTTTCGTATTTTAAGCTTATTTTGACAAGTTAAAAATGGTCGAAAATCGTCAAAAAGTTAAGGTTAACCCCTTTACTTTTTCGCCAAATTTGGCCATTTTTGCAAACATTTTGGATGTCCAAAAATGAGTAAATTTACGCTAGTTTCTGCTCATATTAATATCTAAGGCATTATTTAGGCTATATTTTCATATTTTAAGCTCATTTTGACAAGTTAAAAATGGTCGAAAATCGTCAAAAAGTTAAGGTTAACCCCTTTACTTTTTGGCCAAATTTGGCCATTTTTGCAAAACATTTGGATGTCCAAAAATGAGTACATTTACGTTAGTTTCTGCTCATATTAATATCTAAGGCATTATTTAAGCTATATTTTCGTATTTTAAGCTTATTTTGACAAGTTAAAAATGGTCGAAAATCGTCAAAAAGTTAAGGTTAACCCCTTTACTTTTTGGCCAAATTTGGCCATTTTTGCAAAAATTTTAGATGTCCAAAAATGAGTATATTTACGCTACTTTCTGCTCATATTAATATCTAAGGCATTATTTACGCTATATTTTCGTATTTTAAGCTTATTTTGACAAGTTAAAAATGGTCGAAAATCGTCAAAAAGTTAAGGTTAACCCCTTTACATTTTGGCCAAATTTGACCATTTTTGCAAAAAATTTAGATGTCCAAAAATGACTAAATTTACGCTAGTTTCTGCTCATATTAATCTAAGGCATTATTTAGGCTATATTTTCATATTTTAAGCTTATTTTGACAAGTTAAAAATGGTCGAAAATCGTCAAAAAGTTAAGGTTAACCCCTTTACTTTTTCGCCAAATTTGGCCATTTTTGCAAAAAATTTGGATGTCCAAAAATCAGTAAATTTACGCTAGTTTCTGCTCATATTAATATCTAAGGCATTATTTAGGCTATATTTTCATATTTTAAGCTCATTTTGACAAGTTAAAAATGGTCGAAAATAGTCAAAAAGTTAAGGTTAACCCCTTTACTTTTTGGGCAAATTTGGCCATTTTTGCAAAAATTTTGCATGTCCAAAAATGAGTAAATTTACGTTAGTTTCTGCTCATATTAATATCTAAGGCATTATTTAGGCTATATTTTCGTATTTTAAGCTTATTTTGACAAGTTAAAAATGGTCGAAAATCGTCAAAAAGTTAAGGTTAACCCCTTTACTTTTTGGCCACATTTGGCCATTTTTGCAAAAAATTTAGATGTCCAAAAATGAGTATATTTACGCTACTTTCTGCTCATATTAATATCTAAGGCATTATTTACGCTACATTTTCGTATTTTAAGCTTATTTTGACAAGTTAAAAATGGGCGAAAATCGTCAAAAAGTTAAGGTTAACCCCTTTACTTTTTCGCCAAATTTGGCCATTTTTGCAAACATTTTGGATGTCCAAAAATGAGTAAATTTACGCTAGTTTCTGCTCATATTAATATCTAAGGCATTATTTAGGCTATATTTTCATATTTTAAGCTCATTTTGACAAGTTAAAAATGGTCGAAAATCGTCAAAAAGTTAAGGTTAACCCCTTTACTTTTTGGCCAAATTTGGCCATTTTTGCAAAACATTTGGATGTCCAAAAATGAGTACATTTACGTTAGTTTCTGCTCATATTAATATCTAAGGCATTATTTAAGCTATATTTTCGTATTTTAAGCTTATTTTGACAAGTTAAAAATGGTCGAAAATCGTCAAAAAGTTAAGGTTAACCCCTTTACTTTTTGGCCAAATTTGGCCATTTTTGCAAAAATTTTAGATGTCCAAAAATGAGTATATTTACGCTACTTTCTGCTCATATTAATATCTAAGGCATTATTTACGCTATATTTTCGTATTTTAAGCTTATTTTGACAAGTTAAAAATGGTCGAAAATCGTCAAAAAGTTAAGGTTAACCCCTTTACATTTTGGCCAAATTTGACCATTTTTGCAAAAAATTTAGATGTCCAAAAATGACTAAATTTACGCTAGTTTCTGCTCATATTAATCTAAGGCATTATTTAGGCTATATTTTCATATTTTAAGCTTATTTTGACAAGTTAAAAATGGTCGAAAATCGTCAAAAAGTTAAGGTTAACCCCTTTACTTTTTCGCCAAATTTGGCCATTTTTGCAAAAAATTTGGATGTCCAAAAATCAGTAAATTCACGCTAGTTTCTGCTCATATTAATATCTAAGGCATTATTTAGGCTATATTTTCATATTTTAAGCTTATTTTGACAAGTTAAAAATGGTCGAAAATCGTCAAAAAGTTAAGGTTAACCCCTTTACATTTTGGCCAAATTTGGCCATTTTTGCAAAAAATTTAGATGTCCAAAAATGAGTAAATTTACGCTACTTTCTGCTCATATTAATATCTAAAGCATTATTTAGGCTATATTTTCGTATTTTAAGCTTATTTTGACAAGTTAAAAATGGTCGAAAATCGTCAAAAAGTTAAGGTTAACCCCTTTACTTTTTGGCCACATTTGACCATTTTTGCAAAAAAATTAGATGTCCAAAAATGAGTAAATTTACGCTAGTTTCTGCTCATATTAATATCTAAGGCATTATTTAGGCTATATTTTCATATTTTAAGCTTATTTTGACAAGTTAAAAATGGTCGAAAATCGTCAAAAAGTTAAGGTTAACCCCTTTACTTTTTGGCCAAATTTGACCATTTTTGCAAAAAATTTAGATGTCCAAAAATGAGTAAATTTACGCTAGTTTCTGCTCATATTAATATCTAAGGCATTATTTAGGCTATATTTTCATATTTTAAGCTTATTTTGACAAGTTAAAAATGGTCGAAAATCGTCAAAAATTTAAGGTTAACCCCTTTACTTTTTCGCCAAATTTGGCCATTTTTGCAAAAATTTTGGATGTCCAAAAATGAGTAAATTTACGCTAGTTTCTGCTCATATTAATATCTAAGGCATTATTTAGGCTATATTTTCATATTTTAAGCTCATTTTGACAAGTTAAAAATGGTCGAAAATCGTCAAAAAGTTAAGGTTAACCCCTTTACTTTTAGGCCAAATTTGGCCATTTTTGCAAAAATTTTGGATGTCCAAAAATGAGTAAATTTACGCTAGTTTCTGCTCATATTAATATCTAAGGCATTATTTAGGCTATATTTTCATATTTTAAGCTTATTTTGACAAGTTAAAAATGGTCGAAAATCGTCAAAAAGTTAAGGTTAATCCTTTACTTTTTGGCCAAATTTGGCCATTTTTGCAAAAAATTTAGATGTCCAAAAATGAGTAAATTTACGCTAGTTTCTGCTCATATTAATCTAAGGCATTATTTAGGCTATATTTTCATATTTTAAGCTTATTTTGACAAGTTAAAAATGGTCGAAAATCGTCAACCCCTTTACTTTTTCGCCAAATTTGGCCATTTTTGCAAACATTTTGGATGTCCAAAAATGAGTAAATTTACGCTAGTTTCTGCTCATATTAATATCTAAGGCATTATTTAGGCTATATTTTCATATTTTAAGCTCATTTTGACAAGTTAAAAATGGTCGAAAATCGTCAAAAAGTTAAGGTTAACCCCTTTACTTTTTGGGCAAATTTGGCCATTTTTGCAAAAATTTTGCATGTCCAAAAATGAGTAAATTTACGTTAGTTTCTGCTCATATTAATATCTAAGGCATTATTTAGGCTATATTTTCGTATTTTAAGCTTATTTTGACAAGTTAAAAATGGTCGAAAATCGTCAAAAAGTTAAGGTTAACCCCTTTACTTTTTGGCCACATTTGGCCATTTTTGCAAAAATTTTAGATGTCCAAAAATGAGTATATTTACGCTACTTTCTGCTCATATTAATATCTAAGGCATTATTTACGCTATATTTTCGTATTTTAAGCTTATTTTGACAAGTTAAAAATGGTCGAAAATCGTCAAAAAGTTAAGGTTAACCCCTTTACTTTTTCGCCAAATTTGACCATTTTTGCAAAAAATTTAGATGTCCAAAAATGAGTAAATTTACGCTAGTTTCTGCTCATATTAATATCTAAGGCATTATTTAGGCTATATTTTCATATTTTAAGCTCATTTTGACAAGTTAAAAATGGTCGAAAATCGTCAAAAAGTTAAGGTTAACCCCTTTACTTTTTGGCCAAATTTGGCCATTTTTGCAAAAATTTTAGATGTCCAAAAATGAGTATATTTACGCTACTTTCTGCTCATATTAATATCTAAGGCATTATTTACGCTATATTTTCGTATTTTAAGCTTATTTTGACAAGTTAAAAATGGTCGAAAATCGTCAAAAATTTAAGGTTAACCCTTTACTTTTTGGCCAAATTTGGCCATTTTTGCAAACATTTTGGTGTCCAAAAATGACTAAATTTACGCTAGTTTCTGTTTATATTAGTATGTAAGGCATTATTTAGGCTATATTTTCATATTTTAAGCTTATTTTGACAAGTTAAAGGTGCCGTCCAGTCTGTTCTGCGCATGTCCACGTTTCTGTTTACATCGTTTGTTTACATTGCGTTATATAAACATTGAACATGAAGTATTGCGGATTTTTTTCACACGTTTGTGCTTTTCCGCCTAAAAAGCGTGTTATAAGAATATGTTTGGTTCCTAAATGTGGATAATATATGAAACTACCACTCGTGCCTTCGCCTAACGAATACTCGCTTTCGAACTGTCGCAAATCTATTCCGTTGAAGTTTGTTGACATGTGGGGGTCCCCAACGTTTGAAATATAATACATGCGCAGAACGGACTGGACTGCACCTTTAAGTGCCGATAATATCTGTGATGTAATAATAGACTAATAGTTGGCAAAGTGACAGTATGTACTAGGAATTGAACCTAGTAGCCTTCAAGGCTCCAACCATGGCATAGTGAAAGGCCTTCCGTTTTACAGCATGAAAAGCATTCCTTAGATAAGAATAACAATTACATACAATAACTATAGTAAAACAATATACAGTGAAGAATAATAGTTGGCAAAGTGACAGTATGTACTAGGAATTGAACCTAGTAGCCTTCAAGGTACCAACCATGGCATAGTGAAAGGCCTTTCGCCGTTTTACAACATGAAAAGCATTCCTTAGATAACAATTACATACAATAACTATAGCAAAACAACATACAGTGAAAAAGACATGTGATATTACACAGATTTACTTAGCAGTTTGCCTTTGGCTACAAGTATAACATTGTACAGCATCTGTGCAGGTGTAGTTTTTCCATTTGGTCGTAACGATGTTGTAGCGCTCGCAGAAAATAGCAACGAGCAAAACTGACAAGTTGTCGAATGTAAAACATAGAACTCGACATTTATTAAAACTAATACAAAAACGGAAACTATACGATCATTTTCTTATAGCAAATATGTTTAGAAATACTCGATGAAAAGCAATAAAAGGAATTAAAAATACAAACTACTAATTTAAAATCTCTTTTGCGACAGTAACTTCTAGTTATATACATAACAAACTATTACTGTAGTTGGATTGGTCAAGAACAGTGCAATTATTTTATGAATAACTTTTCAATCAAATTCACTAATTCCTGATAATTAACGACATCAAAATCTCACTTCAATGTTCTTGGGGTATTTAGGAAAAATAGCACACATGGTCATTTTTCATAAATACCACACATCCAAGACCGCTGTAACGACAGTTTTTCTGCTTTCGTGAAGAAGTATTGTCGTAAAATGACTTCCAACCTAACAAATTTTGATATTATTCCTTTACCAGGAAGTAGTAAAATTAATTGAAATGTTATAACACTTGTCCTTGAGGAATTAATGAATGGTGCACTTGTATTTGGCGAAATATTCTGAATATCACACCTGTTACACTCGTGGTATTGAATATTTCATATTATTTATTTTTTTTATACTTAACAGGAAATAGAACGAATAGTCATCAATCGTGTTTAACCCAACTGATCTCGAAAGAAGACTGGATCGAGCAACTATTGTTCAGAAAATGAAGCCGCAAGTCCGCCATTACTAAGGGACCAACTGAGGATCCTAAGAAGTTGTTTTTTTGGATTATGTGCTCTTACCATCGACAAAATCAAATAGTTTGACTACAAAGAGGACCAGAAGACATTTTTCAAATTACTGGGTAAAACGATTCATGGCCTACCACAGATTTACTGCGACTTTGGTCCCTTAGTAATGGCCGCCGTTGGCTCTAATTATCAAGTGAAAGAAGACTAATATGAGACGTCAAATTTGGTTCAAGATTTTATGCATTCAACGTTAACAAAGAAACTTTATTGGCCAGACATTAAACCTATTTCGCGAACGTTACAGTTTGGAGCTTCTAATGATCTCTCGTCAATTGACATTATGCAAATATGCAAGCTTCAAAACTCAGCTTATTAGATACAATAGAAAGCTCAATCCAGTCCTATGTTCGAGATCAGTGGACCTATCGCGGTGGGTCGGATGATTTTAACATTAATTCCTGTATCTAGCTCCAGTGAAAATATGTTTCAAAAACAAAATGGCGTTAAGACACTTTTCAAACACAACTTACTCTAGAGCATTTTAAAATACCCAGAAACCTAAATATGATATTATTAATATATATTCGATATTATTAATATATATTCGACATCAAGAGAACAGCTGAATGACAAAATATTTCATGATTTGAGCTTTGCGTTGATATTCTACAAAGGTTTGTTTTTTCGAAATGCTAATGATGTGACGTCAATCATATCGCATACAATATTCTACTGCTATACAAAATTTGACCTTATTCAAACTTTGATGGTATACTTGAACGATATAGAGATTTTATCAACTTTTTCACTCAAATCCTCAACCAGTCTATCACACAGAAAGTAGAAAAGAATTCTAAATTCCTGGGATGACATCACACTTATTAGCATTTTTAAAACAAACCAATATAAAGTATCAAATAAATAATCAAACGAATGAAGGGTCCTACTGATAACCCAGGTCTGAATCAAAGAGCTCTGAAACTCTTCTTTGAGTGTCAGTAGTTCTTTAGAAGTCTATTTGATAGTATCCAGGAACTCTTTAAGCATTGGGTTTACTCCTTTAGTGTCAGTGGTTCCTATAGTATCGAGGAACTCTTTAAGCATTGGGTTTAGTCCTTTGTGTCAGTGGTTCTTTAGAAGTTTATTAGATAGTATCGAGGAATGTTTCAAGCATTGGGTTTATTCCTTTAGTGTCAGTGGTTCTTTAGAAGTTTATTTGATAGTATCGAGGAATGTTTCAAGCATTGGGTTTACTCCGTGAGCGTCAGTATTCTTCAGATAACGTACATTCCAAAATGTACGAATTCTAGGATACCTATAGGTGTATTACTCTGATAACGAGATATATACACATGTACATACGTATGCATACTTATGTAGTCTAATAAATATTACACTCTGAATTTCTCTCAAACACTGCGTTTTTTCCACATCGTAATCAAATGTGAACTCTAAATACTGATTTCAATATCCCCTTACCAGCATTACCACCACAAGTGAGATGGTGGTAAATTACCATGATTTTTCGTCACTAAAAATCTTGGGAGTTTACCACCTTTTCACTTTGCTATATAGCCGAAACACTGTCTACGCAGCACTCTACTTTTTTACCACACTACATATACACCACACTCGTGGTTTAGCTCATGCCAAACGGTTTCCGTGTGCTCAGTGCGTAATTAGAGCGCTAGTTTAGATCGAGTTGCTAGGCCGCAGCTTCGACACACTTTGATTTCCAAACGTATACAAGGCCTTTTTGCCTAGCTGATAGATCTCCGTTGACATAGTTACCTCTAGGAAATAAAACGTTGTGCTACGACTTGTGTGATCTCATCGAGCAATCAATATGATATCCAATGTAACCTATTATATTTTAGTATATTTATAGTAGATGGACTTAATACCACCTATATATAGCATGGCCATACATATACGGAAATACAAATGAGTAATGAAACGTGTTGTGCTGCGTAGGTAGTGTAGAAATACAAATCAAATATCTAAAAAGGTTGGTGTACTGCCGAAATAGCATGTAAGTAGTCTAACGTTTCGAGCGATAGTCTTCCTAAAACAGTAAGAAAGTGGGTGCCTCAAGGAATTCAATATTTAATAACTGGAGGCTAAATAAAAAGTACAAGAGTGGACAAGCCACATTAAAAAGCGTGAAGAAGAAAACAAAACTTCAAGAGAAAACTACGAGACTGAACGAATAAGCAGTCCGTTCGTTACTCCTAAAACGTAGCAAAGTGCTGCTAAACTCCAAAAGCAGTGCAATTTAAAGTGGTTTATATTATATTTATTGTATTTTTTTCTCCATACAGATTTGGCGCGGAAAGTGTTATAACGAAATATAAGATCTAAGGGAACAGCTGGAATCAGTCAAAAAAAGAATTAAGTAACGAATCATATGCAAAGTCATCGTAAAAAAAGCAATGGCAAACCCCAGACGAGGGCGAGAATAGCAAGCACTTATTAAATTGATAATAGAACATTTCTTTAACATAATCTTGCAGGAACAGCAAGTGACAAGGAGAGGTCGAGGGCGCCCTCCTGGTTCAAAAAACAAAAGAAAACCAGTAGTAAGTAATAAACCTTTGGATTGAAGCAGTCTTGGATGTGGCTCTTATTAAATTATTCTATTTCTGGAAATGGCATCGATTTGTTATCGACAGACGCGGTCTGGGCACTGGGGACCATGGATAAGGAAAATAAACTCTAGGGGTGGGGGGGGGGGGGGGGGGGTGGGGGTAGTGCGAGGGGATTTATTGCGGATTCGTATTTCAAGGTAGTTTTTAATAAAACATTTCTTTAACATAATCTTGCAGGAAGTGAAGAGGAGCCGTGGCCGCCAGGATCGAAAAACAAGCCAAAAGTAAGTAATAAGCCTTTGGATTGAAGCAGTCTTGAATATCGCATTTATTAAATTATTCTATTTCTGGATGTGGCACTTGTTAATAGAACATTTCTTTAACATAATCTTGGAGGAAGTGAAGAGGAGCTGTGGCCGCCCGGCAGGGGAAAAAAAACAAGCCAAAAGTAAGTAATAAGCCTTTTTATTATATGTCTTGCGAGTCCGAACTGGCGTATTTGAACGCTGATTGGCTAACGTGCGGGTCCGTACTTTACCGTACGGACTCGGTGTACGGACCCGCACAAAAACAACAAACTACAGCAAAATTAAACGAAAATTTCTTAAAATAAAATAATTATATTCTTTTCAAAATGTTTTCCCTTTTGGTTGTTTTGTTGTCAATTATATCGAATATCGCGACTGTGAGACCGCTCCGCTCGCGCTGACGTGGAGGAAGACGTACTGTACACGATAATGTTTTCTCTAAATTATTTCTCGTTGTAGTCGAGACATAATAAATTCCTTATTAACCTCACAAGCTCGGTCCGTACGGGAAAATATTTTGCTTTCGATCTTTTGAGTACAGACCTCGCCCTTCGGGCTCGGTCTGTACTCAAAAGATCTCAAGCAAAATATTTTCCCGTACGGACCTCGCGCTCGGTTAATAAGTACTTAGGATTGAAGCAGTCTTGAATATGGCATTTGTGACCCTTCATGGGAAAACATACCTTATCGTTTTCGAGATCCTTGTGAGATTATGGGCACATCTGATATGAAATATGGAAATGCATGTTGTTGTTTTGAAATTTGCATAGCTGGTGCATTTCCACACTAGTCTCGTCTCAGAACTTTTAAAATCCTGTTTCACACATGAACAGAAATAATGTAAGAGAATTTGTGGTTTTGTATTTTTCTGTCTCACTAAAAACACAAACACTTTGTGTTTTTATGTGTGCTTGTGCTCATCATTTTGTGTGTTACACTTTTGCTTTTGATGAACAAAATAATTGCATAGCCCGAAGAAAGGAAGGCAAAATATTTCATAACCCAGGATCAATTTACCCAACCCAATATATCTATAAATAATAACCTTATCTCAGTATTTTTGTTGCTAAATTATAGAGCTCCAATGATGTATTTGCAACAGCAACACACATCGCTGCAGCTATGCAGGTCCATGAAAGGCTACTACCTGGAATAGAAAAGATCCAGCGTAGGCTTTAGAGAAAAAATCTGAAGAATTGAAAGATATTGGTCGAACACATACTCAGGTGAGGTGATCAGTTGTCTGATGTTAAATGACAATTTTTAGCACTAAAAATTAGAGTTAATGGACGATACTGGCCGCACTAGTCCTAAGCTTATGAGCTACTCGTCATCAAAAAACACTTCTTTGTCTACACGACAATATAGCCCTAGGCGGGACTACTGTCTAAATAAAGAAAGACTCTATCATAGACTTTCATTATTGCTTGCCAAACCCGTAAGCTACTACGCCCAGTATCGTTGATTATTGTCCAGATACTCTGTGACTGTGTGATTCATTCACAAAGAACAATGGTGCCATGCATAGTAAAACATATTGGCATAAACCTTAGTAAAATTCATACTTCAATATCATTCCGACTTGGATCGCAAGCAGTAAAGACTGAAAAACCCACCCACCTCCCCAAAACATATATATACACTAGCCTTTTTCGCCAATTTTGGGCTACTTTTAATGATATTGTGTTGTGTGATATTTTAATATGGTAACTTTAATCACGATATATAGTCTCTTAGCTTAAAAATGATAAGAATGACTAAATAAGATCATGTTATACCTATATTATTAAATTATTCTATTGCTGGATGTGTCACTTGTTAAATTATTAATAGAACATTTCTTTAACATAATCTTGTAGCTGCCGATAGGGGCGACAAAAAAGTCAAAAAGAGTAAGTAATAAGCATTTGGATTCAAGCAGTCTTGAATATGGCATTTATTTAATTATTCTATTTCTGGATGTGGCATTTATTAAATTATTCTATTTCTGGATGTGGCACTTGTTAATAGAACATTTCTTTAACATAATCTTGCAGGAAGTGAAGAGGAGCCGTGGCCGCCCAGCAGGATCGAAAAAAACAAGCCAAAAGTAAGTAATAAGCCTTTGGATTGAAGTAGTCCTGAATATCGCATTTATTAGATTATTCTATTTCTGGATGTGGCATTTATTAAATTATTAATAGAACATTTCTTTAACATAATCTTGTAGCTACAGCAAGAGACAAGTTCAGAGCCGAAAAGAGTAAGTAATAAGCCTTTGGATTGAAGCAGTCTTGAATATCGCATTTATTAAATTATTCTATTTCTGGATGTGGCACTTGTTGATAGAACATTTCTTTAACATAATCTTGGAGGAAGTGAAGAGGAGCCGTGGCCGCCAGGATCGAAAAACAATGTATTATTTTGTTTTACTATGGCTACGACTATTTAATCCCCCCCCCCCCCGGTTGCCCCTTTCACTGGCCAAGAGAGTCACGATTTTTGCATTTGTGCTAGCCAATAGAGCTTGCTATTTTAGATTTAAAGAAAGTGACCAGTAGCAGGCAATGGGCATCCCGCATCGGGACAGGCTAAAATTTGGGCAAAATACTGCAAACTTTCGGTCTTTTCTAGTCTTTCCGGACCGTTTTGAAACACAGTAGTTTGTGACTATGTGGTAAAATTATTGGTTTTCAAAGTATTGTTATTTTCGTGGTTGTTCTACTCGTTGTTTTCAAACTATTTGACTATTTGTTGACGTGTTTAGTTGTCAACAGTGAATTTACTTGCCAACCTTTGTCATTATTTATAACAAAGTTGTCGTCAGCATGTCGCGCGAAGTCGGCAATGAGGGGAGCGGGGCGAGTTTTGATCTCAGTCGAATTTCGGCAGCAATAACAAGGTAAATACAAGCTTTTATTACAAGTTCAATACTTTAATGAACCATATACGCAATTAATATTTACATTTGGGCTGCCTAAAACAACAGCAATGAACAAGCAATGCCGCTGAAGGCGTGGGAGCGAAATTATCTGCGCAGCTCAGTAGACGTTTACGTACTCAACCAATCAGAATCGATTTAGAAATGGATTGTCCAGAGCCATTTCCCGCGCGGCCGGGGATGCTTGGGTCTGGGTACGAGATTGCGAAGGACGCTAAATTTTGCAATTATGAGCGATCGAGGTGGGAGTACCTACCATGGAACGCTGACATACAAGAGGAAAACGAGTGGCATGCCAGATCGGGAGGAGAGATCAGAACAAACAACATTAATTCAATAGAGAAGTCGCATGAAAGCGTTTGACGATCGAAGAAGGGCGACTCATGTCAAAGAAGGTACATTTATACAACTGTATAAACTGAGGAGTTCCTTTTTACACTTTACTGAATACTGTTCGTGACAATATAATTTCTTAGCTGTGCAATGATCTTCACAATCCTCCTCGGAAAACATGGATTAAAATTGCAACTGATTTGAAACTGTTTTCATTCTCTAGAGGACAGAAGCGAGCGAGAGATGGCGGAGCAGTGGAGCGGTCGAGGTTTTGTTCCAGATCCGGTCAGAAGATGGAAAGAGAAGTATTTGAAATTTGCTATTTCGCTTTTATCGGGCCTTGCACACATACAATACAAAATTATCCAATAACCTGCATATCGTTAGAAAGCTTATTTAATGTAGGTTTAAAACATGGCAAGAGAAGTATTTGAAACTGTTTTTCATTCTTTAGAAGACAGAAGCGACCGCGATATTACAATGCAGTTGATTGAACGAAGTGAATATACCAGATCCCGTTAAATTATCGAAAGAAAACCATGATTTGTAGAAGCGATACCTGATCAACAAGTTCAAGGCGCTGGACCGGACTACAGGTATTTACTGGATAAAACCGATATACCAATTTTCAACTACAAAAAAGCATCAAAAACAAGCGTAAAACTTGGTATAAACAAAATTGTTTGCCATGGAGACGAACAAAGCATAGCAGATACCTCTTACTAAACTGCTTTATCCTGAAGAAAACGACTAGATAATGAAAACCTTTTCAGCCTCCAAACCGAATTCTATGATAAATGTGCTAGCTTTTGACAACTTTTCAAAAATTTCTTCTTTTGGTCTATATTTCAGATCGACATTTACAACACCATTCGCATATTTATTGAATATGCCAATTGTTAACTTCGGGAGAAAGAAAATGGAGTTCTTGAAAAGGCAATTGGGCAAGATAAGTTTGGAAGACTCCACACAAAAATGCTGATTTTATATAATTTTTGTGTTCTTATAAACTCACCTCGTTTTAGGCCACGTTTACACTATAGTAAACGGTAGGACAATGCTAATTGTATTGTATTATATGGTGTTGTGTTGCATTGTATTATACGGTATTGTATTGTATTGTATTATACGGTATTGTATGTATGGTATTGTATTGATTATATTTGTACTTATATATATATATATATATATATTTATATTTATATTTTGTATTTGTATATATTTGTATATGGATATAGATATTTGTACGTGGTATGTGTATGTGTGTGGTGTATATGTGTGGTATTTGTGTGTATATTTGTGTGTATATTTGTATGTATATTTGTTTGTATACGAGTTTTTTTTGTATATTGCAGCAGAAATCGAATAACTGCTGCAAAATAAAATAAGATTCCTGGAAGGAATCCTGAAAGCACAAATCGAAGAAATCAAAAATCCAATACGATTTATCGACGAAACAAATGATTGGCTCAATAATCGTAGGTAAAGTATCACACATTTAGTTTGTAATATATTATGTTTTTAAAACAATAATGGTATACTGTTTTACGGTGTAGCTGGCAACGAACCATCGAAGTCAAACACGTAGCAAAAGGAAATATTTATTACGTAATTAGTATTTAGTTTATATGAAGTATTTATTATTATGTATTTATTATATGTATTTGTATGTATATTTGTATGTATATTTGTATGTATATTTGTATGTGTATATTTGTAATGTATATTTGTATGTATATTTGTATGTGTATATTTGTATGTGTATTTGTATGTGTATTTGTATGTGTATATTTGTATGTATATTTGTATGTGTATATTTGTATGTGTATATTTGTTATGTGTATATTTGTATGGTATAACGAGTTTTTTTTGTATATTGCAGCAGAAATCGAACTGCAAAATAAAATAAAATAAGACTCATCGTTGAAACAAGATGTATATTTGTACGTATATTGGCACGTATATTGGCACGTATATTGGCACGTATATTTGTATGTATGTTTGTACGTAATATTTTGTACGTATATTTGTACGTATATTTGTACGTATATTGGCACGTATATTGGCACGTATATTGGCACGTATATTGGCACGTATATTTGTACGTATATTTGTACGTATATTTGTACGTATATTTGTACGTATATTTGTACGTATATTTGTACGTATATTTGTACGTATATTGGCACGGTATATTTGTACGTATATTTGTACGTATATTTGGCACGTATATTGGCACGTAATATTGGCACGTAATATTTGTACGTATATTTGTACGTATATTGGCACGTATATTTGTACGTATATTGGCACGTATATTTGTATGTATATTTGTACGTATATTTGTACGTATATTTGTATGTATGTTTGCACGTATATTGGTACGTATATTTGTATGTATATTTGTATGTATATTTGTACGTATATTTGTATGTATGTTGGTACGTATATTTGTACGTATATTTGTACGTATATTGGGTACGTATAATTTGTATGTATGTTTGTACGTATATTGGTACGTATATTTGTATGTATATTTGTATGTATATTTGTACGTATATTTGTATGTATGTTGGTACGTATATTTGTAACGTATATTTGTACGTATATTGGTACGTATATTTGTATGTATGTTTGTACGTATATTGGTACGTATATTTGTATGTATATTTGTATGTATATTTTGTACGTATATTTGTATGTATGTTGGTACGTATATTTGTATGTATATTTGTACGTATATTGGTACGTATATTGGTATGTATATTTGTACGTATATTTGTACGTATATTTGTACGTATATTTGTATGTATGTTGTATGTATATTTGTACGTATATTGGTAACGTATATTTGTATGTATGTTTGTACGTATATTGGTACGTATATTTGTATGTATATTTGTATGTATATTTGTATGTGTATTTGTAACGTATATTTGTATGTATGTTTGTACGTATATTGGTACGTATATTTGGTACGTATATTTGTATGTATATTTGTATGTATATTTGTATGTAATGTTGGTACGTATATTTGTATGTGTATTTTGTATGTATGTTTGTACGTATATTGGTACGTATATTTGTATGTATGTTTGTACGTATATTGGCACGTATATTTGTACGTATATTTGTACGTATATTTGTATGTATATTTGTACGTATATTTGGCACGTATATTTGTATGTATGTTTGTACGTATATTGGTACGTATATTTTGTATGTATATTTGTATGTATATTTGTATGTATATTTGTATGTATGTTGGTACGTATATTTGTATGTATGTTTGTTTGTACGTATATTGGTTACGTATATTTGTATGTATGTTTGTACGTATATTTGTATGTTTGTACGTATATTTGTACGTATATTTGTAATGTATATTGGTTACGTATATATGGTACGTATATTTGTATGTATATTTTGTATGTATATTTGTACGTATATTGGTACGTATATTGGCACGTATATTGGCACGTATATTTGGTACGTATATTTGTACGTATATTTTGTATGTATATTGGTACGTATATTGGTACGTAGATTTGTATGTATATTTGTATGTATATTTTTGTATGTATTTATATTTGTATGTATATTTGTACGTATATTGGTACGTATATTTGTATGTATATTTGTACGTATATTTGTACGTATATTTGTATGTATATTTGTGCGTATATTTGTATGTATATTTGTATGTATATTTGTATGTGTATTGGTACGTATATTGGTACGTATATTTGTATGTATATTTGTATGTGTATTGGTACGTATATTTGTACGTATATTTGTATGTATATTTGTACGTATATTTGTATGTATATTTGTATGTATATTTGTATGTATATTTGTACGTATATTGGTACGTATATTTGTATGTATGTTTGTACGTATATTGGTACGTATATTGGCACGTATATTGGTACGTATATTGGTACGTATATTTATACGTATATTTGTACGTATATTTGTATGTATATTGGTACGTATATTGGTACGTATATTGGTATGTATATTGGTATGTGTATTGGTATGTGTATTTGCATGTGCGTGCGTGCGCGTGTGTTTCCAGCCTGTTGAAAAACGTAGTACGAAAACGGAAAAGTCGCCACGTGTTGTCACAGCTGCGGTTCCAATTGCATTGAAATGTCGAAGTCTGCTTGACGACCAAGAAAAAGAAGAAGAAGAAGAAGACGATGGTGATGATCGGTTTATTTCTGTATTTCAGTTCCCTTCGTGATGTAGTTACGTCTCATTATTACCACAGAATTCTCGATTTTTTGTTCCAGCCTGTTCCTGCACCATCCAGTTCGAAAGTTAGTCCTGAGCAACCTGCACAGCCCAAACAGCCTGCAAAAGAAAAGGCTGCATCATCAAGTTCGCAAGTTAGTCCCGAGCAACCTGCACAGCCCAAACAGCCTGCAAAAGAAAAGGCTGCATCATCAAGTTCGCAAGTTCGTCCCGAGCAACCTGCACAGCCCAAGCAGCCTGCAAAAGAAAAGGCTGCACCATCCAGTTCGAAAGTTAGTCCCGAGCAACCTGCACAGCCCAAACAGCCTGCAAAAGAAAAGGCTGCATCATCAAGTTCGAAAGTTCGGTAGTAAAAAAAGTAAACTAAAAGAGCTCATCTATTTCCTTGTCTTGTCTATCTCATCTCTTCCCCTGTCTTTCTTCCATTCATTTTGTCTGAACTCTTGAATAGAGTTCTCTTTCCTATTTTTCCTTCCCGGCCTTCTTTTTCTACTCTCTTTGCGAGTGACCCCCTATCCTTTGTATTTTTCTTCCATTTACCCTTTCGCACTCTTCTTCTCTTCCCCATTCCTTTTCCCCCATCCATTCCAATATATTTGCCGATGCCCTCTAATCCTCTAGGTTTATTAATTTTTCTATCATTTCCCTCCCTTCCATTTCCTTCGCCCTTCTTTTTTTCTTCTTATTTCGTTTTGCCACTGTTTTGCGTTTGTTTTTCTGTGGTTCCTGTTATTTTTTTTTTCTGTGTCGTTTCTTTCATTTTACCTTTTATCTATCACTTCCCTTAGTCATGAGCAGCCTGCACAGTCTGCAAAAGAAAAGGTGATTACCATGTTAACATGTACCACGTATTTATAATTGCCCAAAAGGTTTAAAATAGGGCAATTTTTAATACGGTAATTTTCAAATTGTAGTAATTTCAAATAGTGTAATCGTTAAATAGGGTAATTACTAAATATGGTGATTTGAAAGGCATGTTGTAAAACATGGACTGGATTGGACTAATAAAACATGGACTGGTAAAACATGGACTGGTAAAACATGGAGGGTTAGGATCTTTGTTGTTTTGGGGTTAGCGATTATTTGTTAATGTAGACATACATTCACAGCTACACGTTACATGTTTTACCAGTCCATGTTTTACCAGTCCATGTTTTATTAGTAAATAGGTATCAGTAAATAAATAGTACAATATATTCGTACGTATATATTTGTACGTGTATGCGTGTATATGTGTGTGCGTGTATGTATGTATGTATATATATATATATAGTTCCTTTAATTTTCCACATGACATTGTGGCTAGAGGGAATATTAAATCAGCTACCATTTTTAATAAGGTTTATATTATAACTTTTGTATAATGAAATAATTCTCACCTGGCGCCCCTCATTCCATTCGTTGTTCCCACCACCTAGGAAAAGACCGGTTGTCTACGCGGAGGAGGATAAATGAGTGGATTATTATATTTCTGTCAACAGGAAAGTGAGCTCCGTATCGTACGGCAAAAAACACCAAAAGACTTGTGGCAAAAAACAGGTTTCTTAAGGTCTTTGTCTTTGTGTAAAAAAACCAGTAAAAAACCTTGTAAATCGTGTAATTTGACGACAGAGTGAAGAGTTTCAAGTTAAGAGTAGTGGACGGTATACAGGGATAAATCTTCGTGGAGAACGAAAATTAAAGCAATACAACATGCAGGTTTTGTGTAAAGCCTTGTTCAAACTATAAAATATTACTGGATTGGACAGCATTTATCCAACTTTATATGCAACATATATTTGAATGTTTTAAATATTAAGCTAATACGAAGACGATATTATATAGGACACTGTTGATATGTTTATATACAAATTTGTATGTATATTTGTATGTATATTTGTATGTATATTTGTTTGTATACGTGTTTTTTTTGTATATTGCAGCAGAAATCGAAGAACTGCAAAATAAAATTCCTGGAAGGAATCCTGGAAGGAATCCTCAAAGCAGGAATACAACAAATGAAAAATATGATTCGATTTGTTGAGGAAACAAATGATGGCTCAATAATCGTAGGTAAAGTATCACACATTTAGTTTGTAATATATTATGTTAAACAATAATGGTATACTGTTACGGTGTAGCTGGCAACGAACCATCGAAGTCAAACGTCGTAGCAAAAGGAAATATTTATTACGTATTATAGTATTCAGTATGAAGTTTATATGAAGTATTTATTATGTATATTTGTATATGTATATGTGTGTATGTATATATGTATGTATATTTGTATGTATGTGCGTGTATATGTGTATGTATACAGCTCCTTTAATTTTCCACATGACATTCTGGCTAGAGGGAATATTAAATCAGCTACCATTTTTTAATAAGGTTTATATTATAACTTTTGTATAATGAAATAATTCTCACCTGGCGCCCTTCATTCCATTCGTTGTTCCCACCACCTAGGAAAAGACCGGTTGTCTACGCGGAGAAGGGTAAATGAGTGGATTATTATATTTCTGTCAACAGGAAAGTGAGCTTCGTATCGTGGAGGAAAAAAACAGCCAAAGACTTGTGGAAAGAAGATCTAGAAGCGTTCCTAGAAGAACTTGACGTAAGCAAAATAAATGTGTGCTGGTAGGAGTGTGTCAAAGATGCACCTTAGTGCATGTGTCATCGGGATTTACCTGCACTGGTTCAGACTATCCAGGCTTTTATTAATGCAATGAACAATTCAGTTGTAAAATAACTCATATTTGGAAGAACTCTTGAAACTAGACTGACTATATTTACAACTTTTCATCTCTCACTTCACTCTTGAGATATTAACATTTATTTAATATCTAGTGTAAATAATTAGTGTTGTGTTGTGTGCATGGTATTAATTGCAATGTTGTGGACCCCACTTAGTGAAAAACACTTCGGTGACGTGGGTATCCTGAATTTCAATATTATTATATTATTGTCAAAATGTATATGTATGCCTTTGCGGAGGATAGAAAGAGTTTCAATATCTTTGATCTAGGTTGTTGAAAAACAAGAATCCGCAGAAGCGCGGATTCCTAAAAAGAGGTCACGGACTGGCAAAACTAAAAAAAAACACGTACCTCTAACCGTATCTTGAATAAATATTATTTATGTCATTTATGTTGTGTTGTATGCATGGTATTAATTGCAATGTTGTGGGACGCCACTTAAAAAACACTTCGGTGACGTGGGTATCCTGAATAAATGTTATTACTTATGTCATAAAATGCACACGTAAGAAAAACACAGACTGATAGAAAGAGTTTCAATATCTTTGTGATCTAGCCGGTTGAACAATTACAAGAATTAGAAGATGAACCCGGCACTTCCTCCTGTACCGAGGTTGGTCTCTACCAGTTTCTTAATGACCAGTTTTCTGAATTGATTGCAATCGGTATCATAATATTTAGTTTATTGTTACTGGATTTATTTTTTCTCCAGCCTATAAAAGTCAAGTGGAGGCGGGTAAAGAGGTGGCTGAATCGTAAAAGTATCTGTTAATTTTACAGCATTAGATTCACCAATCACGAGCATTATCGGTATCATTGTTATCCGAAACTCCAAGTACAATAACAACCATTATCATCAATATAATTGTTATCATTATTTCAATCATCATTATGTTCTTATCATTATCGCAATTGTAATAATTTTCCATTTGATTATCATAGATACCATTGTTATCATTATCGCATTATTATTGTTATCATCATCAGCATTCTCTTCACCTTTATATCATCGACGCCATTGTCATTATAATTATTATCACAATCATTATGTTCAAAATTTTCATCTTGATTATCATCATCGCAACGATCAACGTTTTCGTTGTCTTCATTTTAGAGAGTTAGTGTCAACAGTCGTGCATTGCGCGTTTGTGTTTATCTTTCCGTACGATAACGAAGTGTTTTGAAGAGCTTCGTTGCCAACTTGACGTGGTAAATACTCGGAAATTCCCCGAGTCTTCTCAGAAAACCCTATAGAGGCTTTCTTATTCATCCACAATCCAAATACGTCGACTTGGAACCTGATCTTTTTGTTTAAACCTCGTCGCTTGTTCTTCCATGCTTCGCGTCAGAAATTTGAGAAATGCAGAAATAATTACTTTCTAAGGTATATCTTAATAATTTATATCAAGTATTGACAATATATTTACAGATCAGTTCACCAAGGGAGTAGTTATATGATTCGGAAAATGGCCGAGTGACCCAGCGTGCAATGCGTCTGGTCGATACTCTCATTATTAAGCCCATTTGTCACTCCACCATGTCTGCGAAGCATTTCGTTTGCGAAATTGTGCTCTCAATTTTCGCGGAGATTTTCAAAACAAAGGAAATTTCTCCGACTACCAGCGAAAACGGAAGGTAATGTCGAAATTTGATCTACGGCGTCCCCGCGAAACGCGACAGCCAAGTGGAAAATAGGATGATAACCATTCATGTGATTATTAATTTTTCTTCTCCACCCCACGCATGCATTGGCGTGCAAGATTAATAGACTAGTGAGAGATACTAAGCATGTGGGATAGTAATTGACTATTATACGCATGCGCCACTCCTACGATTCACGATTATCGTGAATCCTGACGCATTTGACAATTAAGGATAATCGTGAATCTCATGTGAGAGACTATGTTGCAGCACGAGTCTAGATTTTTTCATACTACTTCTAGTACGCATTCCATATAAGGAAGTGGCCGAGGAGCAAATAGAAGGCATTGACGAGCAAATACAAGGCATTGACGAGCAAATACAAGGCATTGACGAGCAAATACATGGCACTCGTACCAGCCCACTGGATGAGGGAAACAAACTCTTGGTTGACGAAATACTTCTTAACCATATGCGAAGTCTACAAGATCAATGATTATCCTCTTATTCATCTCTCGCCTGATCTTAACGATCCATGAGGAGAGCTCCAGTACTTCTGACGGTACTATTACAACAGAAAATGGCCTACTGACGGTAATTTTGTTAAAGATAAAAGTTATTACAGAAACGTCTCACTCTGTTATTATTTCACTTTACGTTTCACTCTCTGATGAAGGTCCTTCGCTCGAAACGTTAGACTACTTACACGCTATTTCGGCAGTACACCAACCTTTTTAGATATTTGATTTGTATTTCTGCACTACATACGCAGCACAGCACGTTTTATGATTCATTTGTATCTCCGTATATGTATGGCCATGTCGAAACCACGACCCAGCAACTCGATCTAGCCCAGCGCTCTAGTTACTCTTGAGTACAGGCAAACGGAGTTTGGTATATATAGTGGTGGTAATGCCCGTGAATATAAGGGGGTATATTTAAGTCAATATTTAGTGTTTGTATTTGATTACGATAAAGATTTATATATTATATAAATATATATAAATATATATATATAAATATATATATGAATATATAAATAAATATAAATATATATATATATATTATATATATATACATCTATATATATATATATATATATATAGATGCCGTAGAGAGCTCAATACAATATAGTAGAGTATATAATACATATGATATTTAAGATGGTTAAAAAAGCTAAAACATATTAAAATTGTGTTTTAGCTTTTTTAACCATCGTAAACATCTTGTGTATATATAAATATATATCATTAAGATATTAAAATAAGCATATGGACCTATAGATATGGAATTCGTACATTTTGGAAAAATCACACACGTCACACGCTCTAGTTCAGTTACCTCGTTCACTTGATCAGGAATTTCTACTTTGATTTTATCATTGCTGGTACGTGGTGTCCCATTTCTCTCATCTTCACTTCCAGTTTCTGAGTTTCCTCTTTAGTTTCTGGGTTTCCTACAGTAGATCCTGGAGGTTCTCATTATAAGTGTGTTCCTCAATAGCATCACAGAGCAGTTTCAGAAATATTTGGTTTATAGACTTGAGTTATCAGCATGGAACACTGCAGGGATAAAAAAGTAATAATTAGAGACATGGAATAGCTAATCTACTTAGAACTAAAAATCAGCCAATATGTCAAAAATAAAATGAGTGAAAGGGATATAAAAATAAAAATAGGGACAAAGAAAATAGAGAGAGAAAAGCGGGAAGTTACGTACACGCGTCTCGGAACAGTTTGGAATTTCTCAAGCGCCTTTCTCACCATCACCACACTGTTCTAAAAAGAAAATTAGAAATATTTGATATTATTCCACAATACTCATACAATCGCGATTGTGATTGGCTAAAAAAACGTAGACAATTCTCGATGCCTTGCCATCTACAAAATATCAAAAATTGTCTGTAGGTGACGTAATAATCTACATTTATAATTGTATAATAAAACAATTATTGGATTTGGCTTACACATGATATCAAGAATTATCGAGACATCTTTCAATGTTATCCGCCTCAGGCTTCGGCAGATAACATTCATCTCTTCATCATTACATTCCTCTGTCCAATGTCCGTAATCTAACAAAAAAATAAAAAAGAAGCGAAGATGGTTTAGTTTGTGAAATTGCACCGATTAATCGCAGTGTGAAGTTTGCATTGCAGGAAAAAAGGAAAAATACCGGTTGGACTTGGAGTTAAAAGAAGATGGACCGAAAAGATGATCACGATGATTCAAGACTACGTCAACCTATCTTAAAAACCAGTCCTTGGGACAGACACAGTGGATACGAGGTTGCCTGTAGAAGTGTTCAGGATTAGGCATGCCAAGCAATACTACAAATTTTCTATAGCACGGAGGATCAAATAAATAGAATGTAGTATATAAACCACGTATAAAGGCGATCATATAACCTTGTAATACTAAAATAACATACGGTAATCATATGGCGAGTTTCTAATGTCAAAATAGCACTTTTCGGTTACCCGTAATTATTGTGGCCATAACAAAAGAAAATAGCTCATTTGCATAATTTGCGAGTCAAATTTAACAACCGCTTAAAGTCTATTCAATTTATAATACTCATATTTGAACGCCATGCATCTAATTACGAACAACATTTACTGGAAACGAGCAAGTCTCGCGAAGTTATAAATTTTCCATTCAAGCGACACTTTTGCCAAATCGAACTTCACGTTATTTGTAATATTTGCTGACTTATCTTGCGGTCATATTTCAAATCGAACTAACGAGCGGGAATGCGGGATGTCACCATTGTCGAAAACATTGAGGTTTATACAGGGTGTATAAAAAAAAGCGCAACCTCGGAATTTCCCGAGAAATCCACTGTGTTCTTAAACAAAAAATATTTTCGCCCCTGGGAATTTAAAATAGCTTGTAATCGTATTCCAGGGGCATAACTGTCTAATTACTACAAACTCGAGCACGTAAAGCAGAATTGAATCGAAAATTATGCATTTATTTAATGGAAAGTTGTTTAGTTTACAAGTATCAACAACTTGTGCTAATAAAAACAAAGTGGATTTCTTGGGAAATTCCGAGGTTGCGCTTTTTTTTATACACCCTATATAGTCAGTGTCTCCTTCAATTAAGACGCTGTCGTTTGTTGCCGTGTTCCACTCGATAACTATCTAAACCACGTATCAAGACGATCATATAACATAGGGAAATCATGCGGGATGTCACCATACTAAATATATTGTTTACTAGAAGTCCAAGTCAGGAATGTCTAAATGTCATAGGTAAATAAAACAATGCATTTATTCATTCAACGCAGCCGGGAATGGTAACTGCTAACAAACACCACTTTTTCACAACAAATTTGCCATTTTCCAAACACTATTTCTCCCTCATTTTCCCATATTTCAATAAAATTTTAACCACAGCCTCCTAACAGGAATATCTAGGAAATGGTAGTAGGAATTTTGAATGTGATTCATACTTGTTGAATTATCTGACATAATTAATATAATTTAGGTGGTGGAAATTGAAAAAAAAGAAAGCATGTCAGAAAATAGCTGAAAGTTTATATTGAAAATGCTACCATCAGCATATGCCTTAGTATATAAGCTATAAACTCAGAAACGTTCAGGACCTTATCTCTAAAACTGCCTGAGAAATCGTGTTTGAAGTATATCCCGAATCCCGATTTTGACCAATCGGCGGCCATTTCGTCAGCTAATTAGCATAATTTATGCATAATTTATAACTTTTGGTGTGGAAATATTATTTGTCATATGTTCTATCAAATGGTTGTAAGGGTTAATTGTTATATTGTATGGTATTAAAAATGTATTCAGAGGGATCTTGCTACCTTAAAACATAATTCAATTTTTACTTCAGGTTTTAATGTCATACCTGCATAATCTTTTCCTGATGATCATTAAGATCATTAATCATTTGGGCTGATTTTTTTGATCAAAAAGCAATTGCGTTTCTTTCTCATCCACTAACATCCGTCCATTGGGTTTGCATTTCGTGATTTCGAACAGTTAGTAAAACACAACCTTTCATTTAGCTCTTCTAACTGGCTTTCCAAGATATCCATCTTTTCCAGTTTCTTCCTTTTGTTGGCTTCGTGTTTGTTGGCTTCGGTTAACAATTTTTTGTTGGTTGGCGACCTTCTGTAGTTCATCAGTGGTCGTTTTGTAAATCTCGAGGTCGTTTTGTAAATATGCTATTTATTGGTTGAATTCGGCAACTTTCTTCTCGCGGCTGCTTACCATACGAATAATTTCGTATTTTCTATCTTCTTGTTCTTTCGTTTTTAGATACTCAAAATCAGTAATAAAGAGTTTCGTACACATTGGCTTCAATTTTCACTTTTCGACTGTAACTCTGTTACCGAAGCTCCTGCAATGGAAATTAAAACGTCAGGGTCCAAATTCCGGGAAAGTGTAATAAGACAATCACATAATGAAAGCAAGAGTGAGAATTCCATTCTTTTCTCCAATATTTAAAAATATTTTTTTAAGAAAACGTAGAAACATTAATGAGCAGGTAATTGCTTCTGTATATTGTACGATGTAAATACAACAACCTAAACGAAAATAGTCCCAGAATGCACAAATGGTACTCTTGGTATTATTGATCTACCACAATGATCATTAAAATTTCTCTTATATACATATATACAGTATATATAACAAAGTGAAAAGGTGCTGGGCTGTCGAGATATTACGAACGAAATACTGACGCTCGAAACTTCAGTATTTCATTCCTAAAATCTACTTTTTTACATATACTGTACAGTATTTAAGAAATAGAAAACATTTTCCATGTTTCCATAGAGTTATAGAAACACGAGTAGAAGTTTGGGAGAACGAGAAATGGCAGTGGGAAGACGAGCCCACTGGGCGAGTGTGTTTCCACTCTATTTCGAGTTGTCTCAAACTTTTATGAGTGTTTCTAGAACGTATGGGAACACGGAAAGATGTTTTAAGAAAATAAGTAATAAGACTCTTTTATTAAAATGATGAAAATATACATTCTCCTTAGTCACGCTTCCGACCAGTTGCCAAAAATGCAACCCCAAGGCGTTCCGGCTGGAATTAAACACGCGACCCTGTGCAGTGCTCTGATCACTGAGCTACGGAAGCCGTTGCCGAGAGCCTAGTCACGAGTTCTGTATATATGGTGGTGGTAATGCCATTCAGGATAAGATTCTGGGTATATATAAAGGTAATATTTGGCATTTCACTCGATTAAACTACATGTTCTAAGGATTTATGGTGAAGATATACCGTCGGATGTATATAGCTTACAGCGCTATGAATACGAATTAGATAATAAATGAAGAAAAACTAGGAAAATCTTTGTCCAACTCAAGGTGGAAAAAACGGGCAAAACTTTGTTAGAAAACCTCCTCAATCAAGAAATAAGTCACTTCATTACCTCGAACGTCGGGATGTCTGAGATATACAGCCCTGTAGCGTCCTCGGGGCTGTATATGGCATACATCCCTCGTACTCGGTAATTAACTCTTATACTTATCGTTTCTACCATACAATTAATAAGATATTTTAAGGCCACGAGGGAATATGACATTTATTCACAGAGGGCGTAGCCCAAGGTAAATAAACAGTCCCCAAAATTGAATTCTCGACTTAAATATTTTGTAATATTGATTCCCCTGAGCCCAATATTACAAAATATTTAAGTCGAGAATTCAATATTGGGCGAGACCGAAGGTCGAGCCTAATATTGCAAGGTCGAGACTTAAAAATTTTGTAATATTGGGCGAAGATGAATCCAATAGGTGTTTTATTATATCGAACAAAATATCTTAACACGAAGATGTTTAATTCTTCGCACGTAAACAGACAGTCAAGACGGTTCTTATGCATGCTCCGTTTTTGTTTTTTATTTTTAACCATTGTATAATTATTTTTCATGTTTGCTTAGTTTGTAAAGTTAATAAACAAATAAACAATAAATAAACAGTCAAAAGACTCAAAAGGTTGCTGGTCAGCCTGTTCGTCAAAAAGAATAATAAAAAAAACTCGGAAAAACACATCACGTTCCACGAGAAGTACTTCAACCAATGAAATTTCGATTGAGATAAAAGGCACGCGAGTGATGTTGCTTTGCACGTGAACAGCCCGTGTAAACAGTACATCGTAAAATATTGCGCTTCCACGTGATGCTAATAGAGACAATTGACTGGTGGATTCTGTGTGAGTGTATAATAAGTAATAATAGTTCACATGGTCATGGGCGATTAGGAGTCACAATAGAAACTAAATTCCTTTTTTAGTTGATGATTTGTAATGCATGGGCAACGCAATGAAATTATTTCATCGCCCAGTGGGATTCTCAAGTGTTAAATTTCAATTGTAAATCGTTGTGTTCGTTCTGTTACAATATGCTAGAACTTCGTAAAGACAGTTACACGTGGAAGACATGAAGTGAGTCGGGACGAAGAGATTTATATAATACTATATATTAGAAGGGAATATTAGAGGGAAATACTATAACGAGAATATTAAAGGGGAATATTAATATATTGTTTTGTCATTGTTTTCAGCCCCGCACTTCTCTGTTACAATCAAAAACCGCCACCATCTTTTTAGACAGTTAATGTACAGGGGCTATTGAATATATTCCCCGAAAAGAACAAAGAAACCCGAGCCATGTGAAAAATAAGAACACTAGCCCGCTCACTAAAGTGATGCATGGTGGACCAAAGAATTCGAAATATTAAGGCGTACCAACGACAATTTCCAGTTTTGACTTTTGAATTATATCTCGATTCTCCCGAATAATACTTTGAACCATCTCGATATTCCAGTGGAATTATCTCGATTCTCGGTGAATGCCGGTGAACTCCCACTGGTCTAAAAAATCTAACAAACAAAGAAAGATTAAAATTCATTTGCATTCCTGCACTTGCTTTTCAAGCTGACTCGTAATGAGAAATGAAATTAAAGCAAAGCAACTGTCCATCTCTACACCTAGACTGTGTAGCAGAGAGACAAACAACTTTTTTACTGGTCAGCATTTATTAATAAAATACGTGCAGGTTATTTAGCCAGTCGCCAGTTAAAATGACTCGTTCTATGTGTAGTACTGAATGGGAGAGCTGTGAGTAGATAGACGACACATGGACGCGATCGTAAAATATCTTTGAATACGCCTTTTTCAAAACTGATTAAGCCGCTCCCATAAAAACGCGTTGGTTATTTATAGTTCTCATTGATGTGTGTTATTTTTTTCTTGTACTAGAACTTTAATTTACGCCGTCCATGGATGCTTGTTGACAGCGACGTAGACTGACCGACGAACTATAGTGGTATTATAATCTTTCAAGAGATCTAAATTAAACTTAAGTTTTAACAAAATAAATTGGACGTTGAAATTGCTCGATAACTAAAGCGACGCATGGTCAACCAAAGAGTTGTAAAGAATATTAAGGAGTTTCTTACCGACTAACGACAATTTCCAGTTGAAGGACACAAGATAGGGATTCCAAGTTGGCTTAGCAAGTTTTAAGAAGAGATACAAAGGTATATAGACAACGTATATCGACATAGACAACTTCTTTCCTTTACTTCATCAGTAAAAATGACAATGTCTAGTCAAAGTGTGCACTTATATAGCTTCATAATAATTTACATAATAGAAATAAATTTTATGTAATTAAAACGTTTGACATATGTAATTATAAGAGTATAGACTATAGTCCCAGTGCAGGGAGCTAAAGTTCTTTGTCATAAAGATTTTAATTTATTATTTCGCTTAGTTCGGCGCCTGGTTCTGCACACGTGCAGTGCATAAGCATAAGGACAAAACAAAAAAGGCAAAACAAAGGAATGAAGTCAAGCCTGAGACATAAGGTCGTCATAAGGACAAAACAAAAGGCAAACCAAAGGAATGAAGTCAAGCCTGAGACATAAGGTCGTCATAAGGACAAAACAAAAGGAAAACCAAAGGAATGAAGTCAAGCCTGAGACATAAGGATCATCATAAGGACAAAACAAAAGGAAAACCAAAGGAATGAAGTCAAGCCTGAGACATAAGGATCGTCATAAGGACAAAACAAAAGGCAAAACAAAGGAATGAAGTCAAAGAAGGATCGTCATAAGGACAAAACGAAAGGCAAACCAAAGGAATGAAGTCAAGCCTGAGACATGAACCTGATTATGATTTTTCTCTAAGTTTCTGTTATAACACGTAAAAGTGGTAGAAGAAAATAATTATTAAGGAAACAATTATGGTGTACGTAGTTGACTTGTGTAACCGTTCTCGGAAAAAAATGATTTACTCCCTTAATAACTCTTCCCGACCAGTACATAAGCGGCCATTGTTAGATTTGTTGCGTAATGGCCATCAAAACACTAATTATTGGATGTGCGCAGTAAATGTGCGCAATGCAAAACTGAGGAATCGCCTTAAGCCAATCAGAAAGCGCCAAACAAACCAAAAGTGAATCTCGAGGGATTCCTAAATAGATATTTTCTATTGTTGGGAATGCAAGAATAAACCAGAATAAATTATAGACGCTATTTAAAAGAAGCCGAGGAGAGAGGTTTGGCGGCGTTTCTTGTTTGACTGTCGGACGAAGATTTTCAGCAGATTTGGTGAATTGTCGTAATTTGATTGAGGTACAGTCGGTTAATGATATTTTGTTTCCATGAACAACTCAAGTGGGTTTTGTAAGCGTTCGATGTTTGTCGATGGTTCGATGTTTGATTTCAGGTCATTAACTTTGTCCAAACGCCTTTGTCTATTTAAAACATTTGTGGTTGGAAAACGTGTCTATTTTCGCCAACGCGTAACAGCGAGCGAAGCTAGTTTGGAGCTGCGAGTTGCATGAAGAGTAGTTGCCATCGGCTGCGAGTGTTATCCGATTCCCACGGCGAGCAATCCGTTTATAGTAGCCGCGACCAAATGCACGTTTTCCACCTGGCTTATACTTATACAGTTTTAATTCTTCTGTATTTATTCCTAGCATCTTTCCTGTCCTCATTTGCTTTGATCTACTTTATCATCATTTTACCGAGACGCCGACAGACGACAATTAAAATGGATAACATTCGCGTGGCAATTCGGGTTCGGCCAACGGCCCAACACTAAAGGCCACTGAAGAGGTAAGGCGTAATATTTATATAGAAGAATCCTTAGTTTTCATTGACAATTTATAACTTCAATGCTGACCAATTTAGTACAAGGGACAACAAGGACAATTGAACCTTTTATTTTCAGCATATTGTTATTTGGTGAAATAGTCTGAAAGATAATCTAAAATTCATATCCTTGTGTGTTGTAGGGAACATGGGTGTAAGCTGAATTGGTGGAAGATAACACAATCTTTCAACTTATTGATGGGAAAAAGGTTCCTAATACTGCTTTCATATTTGGTAAGTTTAATATAGCCTTGAATAATTAATATATAAATTATCTTGCTCTATTTCTTGAATGTATAGTAAATTGAAAAATCTACAACCAGTTTTAATGGTCCGCTTGATGTGCTGGATGGCTGGCTCAAAATTTTAATGATTACCATATTATCTGATTCTTAGATCGATGGTTGGATGCTGGGATGCTTGGGTCTGGGTACGAGATTGCGAAGGACGCTAAATTTTGCTATTATGAGCGATCGAGCAGGGAGTACCTACCACGGAACACAACTTTTAAGAAGAAGAAAAGCAGTGGCATTGGCGATCGGGAGGAGAGATCAGTTCAAATCAAATGCGTTCAAAAGCGAAAACGGATGAAGGAATTTGATGATCGCAGAAGAGCGGCGACTCTTCCTGTCAAAGAAGGTACATTTATACACAAAACAATTTGACCATGTTTTTTTGTTCATATGGTAGTTTCATACCCACCTATCAGGAATAATGAAATTGGCAGTGTTCTATTTTGTTAGCAATGGCTTTGTTTGCATATTGTGCACTTCAAGATTTTTCATCCTGGCAGGTGGGACAAACAGTTCATATCAGGAAATTTCATCCCACTTGCCAAGATCTCTGTAAGCGAAAACTAAATTTCAATTACCAATGAACAAGCCCTGTAAATTTAAGTTTTGCTGCAAAACCACTGTCAACTTTATTAGTTGGAGTTTAGTTTAATTTTAAATATCGTACCATTTATATTAGTTTCACTCTTGTAAATCCCTGTACATCACATGTGACTGTGAAACATGTCACTCATTCATGTCACCCATTGCCATGGTTCCCAAACTAACCTCCGGTTACTGTCGGAACCATGGAAATTAGTGTAAAATTGTTTTAAAGAAGACTGGTGCCAAGAATGGTTCCAGCTGCATTAGTGGTACTACTTCAAGTCATGTGACAAGAACATCTGTTGTAAGGTTAGCTAGCAAGGCTGTTAAAAAACAGGCTGATGTTGGATGTGCTATTAAAACAAATGGATATCTTAGAAAGCCAGTTAGAAGAACTAGAGGAAGAGTGTTCGTTGATGAAAGTTAACAATAATGAAATGAAGATAGCGTTTACAGATGAAAAAGAGCAACACTATCTTTTGAATCAATTTTTTATGATCAAATATCAGTTCAACTGTTATTTGATCATAAGAATTTTATTCTGGGAGCGAAAACAGCTGGAGGGAAGACCTGGTTTGATAATTTAAAATAGACCAGCTGAAGTAAAAATTGAATTATGCTTTAAATAAGCATATAATGGACAAACCATGTTCATGTGTATTTTGTCATTCACTTATACAGGATTCACGTCAACAGATATCCCAACTGCACAAGTTGAAGTTTCACCATCTGCCTCGTACCATGGCAAGGCGGAGGAGCGCGCGTAAAAGGATTGAGACGCCTGGGTAGAGAAAGTAGAGAAAGCCGATAGAGAAAAAGGCAATTCTTTGTTTGACGAGGTAGGGTACATAGTATTGATAATAAACATACATATCCCTGTTAATATACACTGCTGTAATATATATATGCCTATGTTGCTTCATTTAGCGTTTTCATGCATATGTGTTGACAAAGATTGAACACAATCTTACATCTGTTATACCGATCTCTTCCGCATGTAGTATTTTATTATATCTTTATTTTAACGTGGTCACTACACTTAGCTAAAAAGAAGCTGATTTCTAATGTTAAAATTAACAATAAAATTAGTCAACATTAAAAATTATTTTACAAAATTAAAGATGACAGATCAATTTTTTGGGTACAATTTTTAAATTCGTTTGTTCTTAGAGTGTTTATCTCCACGATTTCAGACCGTAAGTTGCCGAATTAGCTTTAGAGATACTTAATATGTCTTTTCCTCTAAGGTTGTATTTCGAATTTCTTAGATTTAGTAAATCATTTATACAATTGTGGTGCCGATTGTTGGCGTGTATTGATTAAAAACAGTGCAGATAATTTTATGGAACCTTTGGTTTAACAGTATTGTTTGACCCAACTTCTCTAATAATATATTGTAAGTTGAATGTTTATCGTGCAGGACAAAAGTTTCGTTCGTTCGCGTTCTCTCATTTTTCTGTTGCACCCTTACTACATAAGTGCCATGTATTCCGCTCAACGTTATGTTTAAAAAATCGCGCAACCTCACTAGTATTCATGCGATAACAAGGGAAAGGTGATATTTCAGTATCATCTCTGCGGTTTAACATCGCAAATAATCAAGAACATAGTAATAATCTTGACTATATTCTTTGGATAAACCTAAAACATTGGTTATTCAGGCGCTAAATTCAATTCTGTTTTCCAGAGAGAACCTCCGAAAAGACGTAGTAAAGAAAGACGCCGGGACAAATGAATATGGTGAAAGAACTACTAGAACTTTTACATTTAAAATTATAACTAATTTTACCAAAAAAAATTATTTTTTGTAATATAGAAAGTCGTTGCTACGTTAAAGTGCCTATGAAACAAAAATTATGTTTGTCTTATTTTAATGAACTCCTAAAATGATTAGGAACGATAATTTAGAGCTCTTTCATGTCGTTCTGGAGATATTTAGACTTATGTGATATGATAATCAGATATCTTTGAAATTATTCAACGAAATCACTTGAAACTTTGCACATTACTACACTTCGTGAAACATAACATTATTACATCGAAATAGTGATGCCAAATTAATTTCTTATTTCTTGATTTTGTAAAAATGTGTAAAGCTCTTTACGTCATATAGGTTATTTCATTTACATATCACATAAGTCTAAATATCTCAAGAACGACGTGAGATATGAAAGAACTCTAAATTACCATTTCTTATTATATTCATTCCTTATTATATTATCACAACGTTAAAAACAGAACAATATGAACCAAAAACCATATGTCTTAACCTCGTTTGCTTGGTCTATACGGTAAAGTATTTGCCTTCGGGTTTTTTCACACAGGCCTCGCGCCTTTGGCGCTCGTGTCAGGTGGCTGTGTCAGGTGTTGCGAGTGGTAGACTGGTCCATGGGGTCTTAGTGTATGGCCTTGTAAGTGGTGTAAATGGTGCAATAGCGTAGAGTCTGGCTGCTATTAATAGCTCAAAAAGCGGACAAACAAACCAAATTTGACTCGCAAATTATTGCAAATGAGCTATTTCTTTTGTTATGGTCGCAAGAATTATGGGTAAAAGCGGACAAACGTCGGTACTGACGTCATCTCGAGGGAGCGCTATTGGTAGCAGGTGCTAGCAGCTATATATTGGCAGCCAAAAAATTCATCTTCATGGAGTTTTTTGCGTTGTCAGTTTACCGGATGTGATGTCGCAAGAGGCATTTCTACTAATTTCCGAAAGATTTAAAGTCTTCCTGAATGACAGATTTCCACATTTTTAAGATGCATTTTCTTAGTCAACAAACCCACTGCGTGGCGGGAAAATTGCGGACAAAATATGGATTGCGTCTTGGTATTAATAATAATAATAATAAAATTTCTATAGCGCATATACATTGCTGTTTCTATGCGCTTATAAGTATACAGTATTTTACACATCTTTTATGTATATGGTGTTAACTAGTTACCGCATGTGGTTCGCACGTATGTTTTTATGCTGCTACGCTTTGCTCAGTAGTGTGTGGAAAGATTTCTAATTTCTTCTAATAAAAACAATGTAAAGTGGATTTCAACCGCCAATGTGCGTCAAATCTCCTACTCTTGCGTGTTATATGCGATACTAATATTCGTTTTCATGCCGTAAACGGTATAATTTCAAACTGTACAGTACATTATAACAGTTACGCTGACAAACTTTGCTTCTTTTCAATCTGAATTATATGCCTAGGCAAATACTTTTCGAATACATTTTTCTGTCTAACCCTCCCAGAAATTAAATAGTAAATAACTTAGTAAGCCAAAACTATTTCGAATATAGGATATTCGTTTGGAATATAGGATGTTCGCCAAATTTGTTGGACGCGCACCAGAGCAGGAAAGTGTTTATATGCGTGTTGATTGACCACCAAACCAGCCAAATAGACAGTTAAAAATGTTTGTATACCTATTGGTTGACCACCATAGCAGGAAAATAGACAGTTACAAATATTTATATACGTGTTGGTTGAGCAGCAGAGCAGGAAAATAGACAGTTACAAATATTTATATACGTGTTGGTTGAGCAGCAGAGCAGGAAAATAGACAGTTGAAAATATTTATATACGTGTTGGTTGAGCAGCAGAGCAGGAAAATAGACAGTTAAAACGTTTGCAGATGTGTTGGGTGACAATTTCATATACTACATATACTGTACTATAGTTTGTAATAGACCATTTGCACAATGAAACTTCAATGCAACTTCAAGGCCTTCCGGCTGGAAATTGAACCTGCGATGCTAGTGCAGTGCTCTGACCTAGTCACTAGTGATGTATATATAGTGGTGGTAATGCCGGGATAAGAATTCCGGGTATATTATAGGTAATATTTGGCATTTCACTCGATTAAACTACATGTTCATAAGGATTTATGGCGAAGGAAAATTTCGAGTGTTGGAATAATATACAAATTATTTGTGAGAAATGGACCCTGCCGCGGCGTGATTATCACCATCACTTCGCTCGGTCACTTTTCGACCTCCGAAAAACCTTCACCTTTTCAGTTAGACAACTTTGTGCAAAAGCAAATGTACAATATAGTTACTCACAAATAGAAACCTCATCGGTGGATAAATATTTACAATTTCTGGTTAAATATATTATTATTATATTAATTATTCCCACTTAAATATATGTTACTGTAATTTAGATTTTTAAATTATATAATAGGATTTTTTCTATGTTGTTCACGTGATGTTGGGATGACACAAGACTACTGTGACAACTGTAGGATAACCATTTTATCCTGTAACGTCCAGTCTATCCCACTTTTGTTTCGTGTATTGAAAATTTAAAGTGGGCATTCTTTTATTTTATGGTAAATCTCAATTAACCATTGCTAAACTCGGGGATCATCTGATTCTGTTTTCATGGTTCTCTGATCCTGTTTTTCTCGTTCTCTGATCCTGTTTCTCTCGTTCTCTGATCCTGTTTTTCTCGTTCCCTGATCCTGTTTTTCTCGTTCTCTGATCTTGTTTTTCTCGTTCCCTGATCCTGTATTTCTCGTTCCCTGATCTTATTTTCATGGTTCCCTGATCCTGTTTTTCTCGTTCCCTGATCCTGTTTTTCTCGTTCTCTGATCCTGTTTTTCTCGTTCTCTGATCCTGTTTTTCTCGTTCTCTGATCCTGTTTTTCTCGTTCTCTGATCCTGTTTTTCTCGTTCTCTGATACTGTTTTTATCGTTCTCCTATTGTCAGTCATTGTCTTCTTTTCCCTATTACTGATCAGTTGGTTTTAACGAACTTTAATTATTTTCTAAGCAATTATCTTTACTTGTTCACAAATACATGACCATCACATGTTTGTCTCATTTTAGACTTCGTCGTCTTCACTAGTATTTGATTTTCGAAATATGAATATTTCTTTAGACTGCAAGTTTTTATCTTGCTCATTTTGTAGTTCATAAAATCCTGTGACACTCGACTCATCTGTGTCCGCTTCCTCATCGCCTTTGTTTCCTTCATCACCACTCGTGCATTGACAATGTTCTGCTTCAACATTTACCTCGTCCATCGTTTCACAATAAATATTCACTAGCCCTGGACGGTTTTCTTTTTTAACTGGTGTAACTTTGTTTGATTTAAAGACAGGGGGAGGTTGAGGAGAGTTACTTGGAGAACCAAGGGTAGTATTAGGATCCACAGGAACAGCCTGGAAATAACACGAATAACTGAGATGCAAGGGAAATTTTTAATACACAATCAACATTTAAACAGTTGAGTTATTAACATGCAACTTTAAGAATAACTACATGATGTTAATAAAACCTCGCCCAGTTTCACTGATGTAGATTTTAGGGCATGATTTATCGCAAGAAATGCCCTAAAATCAACATCGGTGAAACTGGGCGACGCCTTTCAGACAGGTTTGCTGAACATCTTCGTTCCGTGAGGAACAATGATGTTGACAAACCTGTAGCCCGCCATTTCAACAGCTCTAATCATTTGGTTTCAGACATGAAAGTCTGTGCCATCCTTCCCATCTCAGGTGGTAACGATAACCGCAAACGGCAAGAGAAGCGTCTCATTTTTAAACTTGGCACCACACATCCTCTTGGTCTCAACGAACGTTTTTCTTTTATTTAATTTCCTACAAGTTTTTTGTTATTTTAGTTTGCTTGGAACTTTTTTATTATTAGCTTATGCACTTTCATTCCTTTTCAAGTTTTTGTTTCTTACTGCTTTACTATATCGCCGAATCCCCTTGAATATTGAACCTGTCATTTCTCCCTCCCCCTCAGTCTGTTTCCTGATCGATTGTAAAAATAGCAAATGATTTAACTTTTCGCATCTCATTAATTATTAGTTTGTTTATCTCCCGTGCATTTGATTGACTACTTTCTACTTGTGACACCCTTTTGGCATATATATATATAAACCCTATTTATTTTATTTCATCTCGTCTTACTTTTATGAATTGGGCTCCGCTCGAAACATCAGTATTTCGTCACTAAAATTCTTGGCAGTTTAATAACCTTTTCACTTTGCTATATATATATATATATATATATATATATATATATATATATTTGTTTCGTATGGCAAACACTCGTCAGGTGAACATCTCAAATACACTGAAATAACACCAGACGTAACATTCACCTGACGAGTGTGGCAAGCTTCGCACTTGCCATACGAAACAAATTTGTCGAGAATAAAGTTCTTATGAGGTAACTCAAACTTGTGTTTTCATGTTATATATATATATATATATATAATATTTCTTGTATGCTTCAACGACAACAACGACGACGACAACAACGAGAACAACAACAACAACAACAACGAGAACAACAACAACAACAACGAGAACAACAACGACAATAACAACAACAACAACAACAACAACAACAACAACAACAACAACAACAACAACAACAACAACGACAACAACAACAACAACAGCAACGAGAACAACAACAACAACAACGAGAACAACAACAACAACAACGACAACAACAACGACAACAACAACAGCAACGAGAACGACAACAACAACAACAACAACGACAACAACAACGACAACAACAACAGCAACGACAACAACAACAACAACAACAACAACGAGAACAACAACGAGAACAACAACAACCATAAATAATTCTTACAAGTTGTTCCGTTTTCCTTGGAGGACTACTACTTGATGAGTTACTTCCATTATTTCGCGATGTATTTGGCTGTCTAGCAATGCTTACTATAGGTGCAGGTCCAACATGATCTATCCTATCAGCACTATTACGTTCTTGAAGTTTGCCTTCTTCCCAGTTCGGAAATCTGCTGTTTCTTCGATGACCGTTTGGGACCTCGCTAGTTCGTCGCATATTTGTGCCTCGACCACCTTCAGTTCCATTAATTTTCAGTCCAAGTTTTTTAACCGCCACAGAATTCAAATTTTCCATGTCAATTCTTCGGAAGGCGTCCATTGGATCAACAAGCATCTGAGTCTTGGACTCGATCACTCCGGAAATAGCAACAATAACACTCGACATAACAGCTAATCCAATCACTAAGTACACCAGATCAGCGAACTCAAGGATTACTTGCGAAGATAACTCGCTCCCCTCTCGTAAAGCGTTCGGTACGAGGTCGCCAAAACCGATTGTAGAAAATGTTATAAAGCAATAATAAACGGAATCAAGGTAGTTCCATTGTTTTTCAATGTAAGAATGCGCTATGGCTGGAAGTAAGATAATCAACCAAAGCAAACCAAATGCAATCACAGCGCTCTTTATCTCAGCGTTTTCTGTCTCTCTGTTATAAACTTTGCGATCAAATAATTTCAAGATTGTTATTATGGTTTCCGTGATCCTGTTGCCAACAGAACGTAACATGAGAGCTGTTAATGGGATGCCAAATAAAGCATAAATTATACAAAATAACCGTCCAGCGACGGTCTCAGGAACCACGTGACCATACCCTGTAGATATAGGCAAGATAAATATTGTTAGAACCCAAATCATAATTTATTTATTTACTTATTTAGCTTCGCCTCTAAAAAAATACATAGAAGAAGCAGGGTCACCACAACAGTTAAACACCTATTACCAGTGGGCCCTTGCAAAAATAAAATAATAACTAATAACAGCAAGTTATGGGTTCAGTGAGGCTTCGCGATGTGTTACACTTTAGGCAGACAGTTTTGCAAGTTCGAGGATCGTCAACATTGTAACAGGATAATAGAGCATTATTATCAGTAATAGTCTATAGTAATTTCTTAAATTTTTTCTTAAGTTTAAATGATCTAGCCTTAAGTATTCAGGGAGAGAGTTCCAAGTCCTAGTTGTTCTAATAAAAAATGAGCGATTGAAAGTAGTTGTTTTGCATTGACATTTGCGGAGGATCTAGTAAGTCTTAAGGGAACAAGACGTTCGGGTAAGGTATCGCTTGAAATAGGTACAATGCCCATTGATAGCCTTAAAGAAGAACAGTAAGTCAAGATACTCGTATACATTATATAATTATCCCTTTATAAAACGTACTAACCATGGTGATTGGTAATAAGTTAAAAAACTGAAAACTAAACTGCTTATTTATAAACACATTTACCAAAAACTAATAATGGCGTAATGTTGGAGCAAAGGAAGAGAAAAAGAAATGAGTTCTTAGAAGAACTGTTTAAAGATTTGAGAAATAAATAGGCTTAAAATAAATACACGATGCATAACTTATCCAATATTATACAGACAAAAGGAGTTTGTTTTCAGTCTGTCACTATTTCAAGTGTCACTTCCTGGGGTGACATCATCCTACCTCTTTCTCTATAAATATACGCTCTAGTTTCAGTTTATCAGCAGACGTAGCACTTGATAAGTTGTCTGCCGAAATGCATCGTGCTCTTTTATTTTAAGCATATTTATTTCTCAAATCTTTAAACAGTTGTTCTAAGAACTAATTTATTTTTCTCATCCTTTGCTCCAACATTACGCCATTATTAGATTTTGGTAAATGTGTTTATAAATAAGCAATTTAGTTTTCAGAACGTTCTGAACTTATTACCAATCACCATGGTTAGTACGTTTTATAAAGCGATATTTAAATTTGTCACCACGACAGTCATAATTTATTATATAATTAGTATAAATATATTTATTATATAATTAGTATAAATATATTTATTATTTTACATATTCATAATATTTGGGTCTTCCTGAGCAAAATCATAATATATCTTGTCAGCCGAAAATTTCATCTTCATCGAGTTTTTTGCTGCTAAAGTTATCGGATGTGATGTCACAAGAGGCATTTTTATGGCAAGTACCAAAAGAAAACTGGTTTGGAATGCCTCTTGTGACATCACATCTGGTAACTTTAACAGCGAAAAACTCCATGAAGATGAAATTTTCGGCTGACAAATAATTATTGGATGAGATGAAGCATGGTGTCGAACCAAGACCAGGTTTATGTTATCTGCCGAAGACTGGGGAGGATAACACAAACCGAGGCTTTGATAATTCTCGATATCATACGAAAACCGAATTCAATAATTATTTTATTATGCACAAGTACTTTTTTTTCTTCTTTTTGGTCGATTTTATTAGATATTAAGGTAGCAATAGTGGGAAAATTTACAAATATGAAGAAATATTTTTTTTCCATTTTCGTGAATCTGAGAAATCGTTTTCTGTAAGTGAAAAAAAATTGAGTTGGAAAAATTGAGTTTTAAAATATGATTGGACGAAGTCTAATTGGATGATAAGGCGCTTTTTCTTGTGCTTTTTCTCAATTCAATTCTGCACCAAAGTTTGCGTTTTTCTCCCGGTAAAACTTCGCCGCGTTTTAATAGTTTTTGAAATTTTTGTCGGTTGTTGAAAACATACCCTTCAACGAAAACGTGTCGGCGTTTGATACGTTGCGTTTTTTCGTTTTTATCGCGTTTTGAATTTAAAAGATATGAAATATGTTGTGACTCCCATGAAAATTATTATTAAAAATTGAACGAAACAGAATTTCAAAAATCGCCGACACGTTTTTGCTGGTCATTTATCGGAGGTTACAACGTTATAAACTGGAAAACCATAAATTCAATTCCAAAGGACTTTAACCAGACGAATCCAACACACTTATTTTTTTCTTTCAGTAAATAAAACAATTGAACAATTCACCCCCAATAAAATTAGGTTTTAACACTGTGATCAATTTGCATTAAATTGATGTATAACAAGTTGTGATCGCAATTAATAGGGGCGCGATGCCGGGTAACCCAATTGCTACCTTAATGTAAATACAAAATATACCCAAACGGAAAGAGCGCGAACGGGACTCGAGGACCCATGCGAGGCGCCTTCCCGTTGAAATTAAAAATACATAAGTCATAGATCAACTGCTTGGAATTCACGATGCACCAACACACACGCGCAGCCCCAACCCCATTCTTCCGAACTCCACTGAAAGAACAAAATGAATAAAACTGAGTGGAATTCAGAAGAACCAGGTTGAAGCTGCACACATACATGTACAACGATGCTCCGTGGAATCCAAGCAGTTGGCACATTGGAAAACTATCAGTGACAGGAGCAGTTACGGTATAATGACCATGTACAAGTCATATATCGACGTCAAAAGTAGATGTTAGTAATGATAAATAAGTATTGAGTAAAAATCTTTTGAATGTTGCAAGACTGCAGAGACTATTGGGTGGTGCTATTTTACAAACAGAATTCCAGAGAGGAACAATTCTGTTGAAGTAGGAGGCTTGGAAAGTACTATTTTGCATAAGGGTAGGATTTTTACAGATGCGGGTACGACTATGACTAACAAACGAGACAAAGTTATAAACATTTAGATCAGAGAGTCCATACAAAGCCTTATAAAAAAACATAGATCCTTGATTTCTCTGTCGTAAGACAAGGGCAACAGATTTTGACATTCCCCCTATGTTGGATTTAAGAATCCATCTTGTTGCACGTCTCTGAACGTGACTTGTGGGTACTCAGAGATGGTACCAGACTTCGGTGGCATAGCATAGCTGTGACTTTACGAGAGATAGATAAAGTGTTCGTCGAACATTACGGTCCGTAAGCAGAGGACAGGTTCTTCTAAGTAACCCCAGCAACAAACCAATAGAAGAGATATGGGAGTCCCCAATGCGCCGTTGAAATATATTGAAATAAGTTCTTCAATCATCGTTTATTTTCTTTCGCCGTAAATAAGCTGGCAACATTAACAAGATATTAGAATAATGTCATAGCTACACTTATATTGACGTCACATATAGCTGTGATAGAATCACCAAACACGTACGTGACGTGTGCGTGACGTGAAACTGTTTGGACGTGTACTGAAGTGCTCCGCGAATGATTTCGTATTTCATTTTTTTCCTGTACGATTTTGAACGGGATACTTCTCAAAGTGGTCGGTAAAGTGTTCTTCTATTGGAATCTGAGAAACTCGAAGTAGCCTTTTCGCCATCTAAATAATATTTAATGAAATACCGGATTGTCTATACCGAGATTTTTAACGTTTGTTTTTCAAGCTCGCGCAAAAACGGTTGGTCTTCACACGCAAGCAAACGAAGCACGCTACGTATGGCTGACGACAGTGCGCGTGCTTCAATTTGATCTGTGCGCGTGCGTGCATGCAGTAATTAACTTGGAATAAAACTCATCGAACTGTACTCGCTGTAGACACACGTTTTTGTTCATAGTGCATGGTAATATATGTAGTATAGGCTTTATCTTATAATGAAACTGTAATTAGTTTTATAAGTAACATTAAGAATATATTGTTGTAAGAGCATTGAGACTATTGTATAATGCTCCTAATACGTCTTTATTATTATTATTATTATGTACTTCATCTTGCAGGATATAGTGAACCCATACCACTAAACAAGAGATGAATGGGAATTTTGTCACTTAAAATGACCACTAACCCCAAAACAACTTAGACCCTAACCCCCCGCCTAATGCGTTTTCTAATCTTAATCTCTTGTTTAGTGATGTGTTTAGTGGTATGGGTTCGCTATATCCATGCAAGATGAAGTACTTACGCCCAAACGTGAGATAGGCACTGACTTTAAAATAACTTCGTCTATAACGGTCTACTCATGTTCAATCAGAATAACAGTCTACTCGGTTCAGGAGGATAACGAGACTGAGTTAAATACGCCGAGCTTTGGATAAAAAACGTGTTGTTACGTAGGCAGTGTATAAATAGACATCAAATATCTAAAAAGGTTGGTGTACTGCCGAGATAGCGTGTTTCGAGTGAAGGCTCTTCGTTTCACTTTACGTTTCACTCTGTGACGAAGGGCCTTCGCTCGAAAGACTACTTACATGCTATTTCGGCAGTACACCAACCTTTTTCCATACAATAAAAACCTTATATAAGACAGTTTAAGCAAGTCACGTCCTAGAACCACTAATGCCATATTATTTCAACATCCTTTTCCATGTCAAACAAAGCAATTTAATAATTTAAACCCCCAAATTATTAAACTTGACGTTGTCTTTGTTCCACACAGACGTCACTGAGGGTGTTTACACTTTCTCAAGACAATGTTGGTCAACTGCGAGTACGTCAGCGTATCAGCAAGGTCGGAGTTAGTAAAATTAAAACGTTGACTCACTAATTAGACGGGTGTTTGAAGCTTCTAGTGTGTTGTACTGCGTAGGCAGTGTATAGAAATACAAATCAAATATCTAAAAAGGTTGGTGTACTGCCGAAGGTTCGAGTGAAGGTCCTTCGTCAGAGAGTGGAATCAAGGTCCTTCTCTCAAAACGTTAGACTACTTACACGCTATTTCGGCAGTACACGTCACCAACCTTTTTAGATATTTTATTTGTGTTTATATATATATATATATATATATATATATATATAGACAAGTATCGAGTTTGGAATCGTGTGTGAATAGAGTGCTCAATACCAAGGTAGAGAGAATAATACACACAAGACAAACTTGAGTTACTTCATTAAACTTTTATTCAGTATACAAAATTTGTTTCGTATGGCAAGTAAAAACTTGCAACACTCCTCAGGTGGTAATGCCTAGGAAACTTGAGCTATAATATATAAACATTTATATTCTTTCCAGGGAAGAAAGAAACAAAGGAAAAGAAGGCTCTGCTCACAGGGTATCTAATTTTTTTAGTAGAAACTAACTCTATGTTTGTTATTTCTTCAAAATTATTTTGAAAAACCAAGCATATAGGCATTATTTTTTCGAAAAACTCGGTCTAATATTCGTGTAACCATCAAGGCTTTTATTAATATCATATTAACAATACATGGGCGATCGTCAAGCTCGTATCCTCAGAAAATGTCCCCGGACAGGAATCAAAAATCCAAGCTCTCAGCAATTTTGTATGATAAGACCAGGAAAAAATTGTAGTTAGTCGGCAAATAACTGGGTTGCTATGTAGACTACGATTTTCTAAGCCTAAGAAGCTGATTATGCGAGTCAGGCTAGGCAAACTAATCGGGTTAGTGTCAAAATCTTTCTTCGACCTAAAAATATAATTTGAATTAACTTTATACTCTTGCTACAGCCAAACTAAGTCAGATCTACTTTAAAATATCATGTTGGGTGTATATAGTAGCCATAAGTGCACATTGTTTTACAGAGTCCCTTAGCTTCATAGCAATGAAGAAATCTCGTTCGACATGAAGTAGTAAGCTCCTGCCGTCAGAACATAAATCTGTAAATGTTTTCTCGAAGCAAAGAAGTTAAATAATTTATTGAACGAAAACAAGTTGTTTCCCTAGTGTTTTATTTTATCTTTCACGTTTTCACACGAGTGAATAAACTTCGCCATTTTTTTTCTGTGAGTTATTTAACTTTCAAAATGAAACCCTGCCAACGTTGTCATGTTTATCAAGCATAATAAAAATTATAAATGGAAGACCGATAAGGACTATTGGCATGATATAGTACTACACAAACAAATATAACACCACACTATCATACTGATGGACAGCGAAACCACATATAGACATCCATGAATATGAGATGGTATTTAATGATGTATCGACAATTTATAGACTATTACTCATTATACAGCGAAACAAATCTACAACAGCTTTGTTCTTCGACTAAATGAATCATTAAAAATAGAATTTATTGACGAACGAAATATATTAGTGTCTCTGTAATCCGACCTGATATATTTTACAGATTATATATACTCTTCGACATACGAACCGTTTGTTAACATTTTTGAGAATAATAGCGGAATGAACACGTTAAACCTTAAACCCAGACGGTGGTATAACAATTTATAGATATGAGATTGATATATATATATTTATTCCTTCGTTTCCTATATATAAAACTTGACACAACACTTCCGATTCGGTAAATGCGAGGATTTATCGGAAAAAATTACGCCAGGAAGCTTTTAATGCCTCGTTTAATTCACAAACACAAAAGTTCATAAATCTTTGTTTCCACAACGCGAAACCTATCACGGCTAAACCTCGCGCTTATAACTATAAGCAGATGCTGGGAATATATAATCTTCCGCACTAGGTAAACAAAGCCGTTTTTACGAATCTTCAAAGAAGCTTACTTTACCAATTCCTCGTGAACATTATAGTTTCTAGTAAAATGAATATTTGACTAGAGAAGACAATTTTATGGGCAGGGTTAGTCAAAATCATCATATACCGCTGTAAGAGCAGTCAGTTAAATAGCTCAAATGACTCTTCGAGAATAGATATAACTAAATTCACACCAACCGGGCAATATATCATACGGTATTATACTGTATTATAACTGCAAAATAATAAAATAAAGCTGTTTGAGCCATGATATAGCCATTGTGGACGAGTTTTTTGACATATGAACACGGGTTTTTTAAATGTTCATTTTAGTATTCATTTAAAACAGCCGGGCACAGCTGGTCGCAGTTGAATATGATAGCAAGTAAGACGAAAGAATAAAGTATATTTTTACGCGCAATAAATGGCCCAATATTGAAATACATGAAGTCAAGCAACATTAAATAGAGAAACCAGTCATTTTTATTACAGCAACAAGGCAAGCACTACGCGCTTTTTATGTGTTTCAAATTCATGAAATAATAATATACAAGATAATGTTAGAAGATTGATAAATATCATCCCGTTGCCAGGTAAAGCCGTGTTGAAGAGGTGGCCGAAATTTTAGATTTTTTGTCTTGGTGTAAAAGCTCTACGCGTTTAAGGATATTTTATAGTGTAATCTAGAAAACTTACCGGATAGTTTGTAACGATGTTTCCAACGAAATAAAAAGAATTCATAAATCGCCATTTTGGTGCATTTAAAGCATTCTTTTCAATGTCATACCCGTAGCGTAAAGCATGCTCCAAATCCAACATAAATTCCTTCCCTTCCGCCTCTGACTTGGAACAATTAGTAAAGAAATTGTTTCTAAGCTGAATGAATAGTTTCGCTTTGTGTCTCTGCTCTTCTTCACTTGACTTCTCTATTAACCAGAATACAAGGGCTCCCAAAAGAAGATAAAACACAAATAATACGACGCGTATGATTAATTTTTTGGAACTCGACGATAAATTCAACTCCATTTCATAGCCATCAAATTAATCTTGTATCATTTTTTCCTCCGTAATAATTTCCCCTTCATCCTCTACGCGGTCGCCGACTCACGTCGGGCATTTTAGGCCAGAGCGAATAAACCAAGATACTTTTAGCTTTTCGAAGTCGTACATTTATGATAATATTTGTGATTCTATCACCTGTCTGCATAATAAGTTTGCCTTGTAAGCTTTGTCAAGTTTCGTCGTTAATTGGACTGACAATTAAAAGAGTTTTGACACAGAAAACAGTCATGAAAGCGCTAATATTTTCCCTACACATCGCACATTAAACGTCACCGATACGCGAGAATTCTCACTCGGATATTTTTAGGCGATTTATCGGCGTATTTTATTGCAAAAGCTACACTATTTTCTCGTTTAACAAAAAGGTCTACTTACGTTCGCAGTGGGATCTCAACGGTCATTGGCCGAGACCGTTTACATGGCATATCAAAATAAAACTATCATGCAGGTCGCTATAGTTACTGTCACTCACAAAATTAATATATTTGAAATGTGTATGAGAGTGACCGCCTATCAAGTTAGCCTTTGAATATATCGCCAACGGCTTAACAATACATTGACATTTCTTTAACTGTACAAGTAATTCTATCATCAATATTTCTTGCCGATTAAAGCAAATATTCCATGTAATGGACTTGCTTTTTAATACTCTTAAAGGAATAGATAACCATGCCATGAATTTCACACGACGTATTCGTTAACATAAGGTATAAAATTATCGACCAGAAAACGGTAGCGGTTGTGGCAAAGTTGTCGTAGAGATTAAGGGGCAATAAACGAAGCAAGACAAAGGGATTATATAGACGGCAATAGAATCAAGACTTAAAAATCGCCACTATATTTATCAGCGTTTCAACGCCTTTTTAGATTCAGGATATTTTCATTTGAGTTTGTTTTCTTCAATTTCTTGCTTAATAACGTAACTGATATTAAAATGAGTTCTGTTAAAACACGTTGACTGGTACGACAGGTATAAAAGTATTGTAGCTTAAGGCGTCTTTTAATTACAATATATACAGAGATCATCTGCTACAGTTTCAAGCAATGAGCTCGATAAACAATACGACAAATATTCGCCCCAACATTTTGAAATAATATTGAGTTAGGAGTATTCGAAACAGTACAAGAAAAGCGATCAGTAATAATTACTTGAACGTGGAAATTTGTAGCAAGGTTCTTGCACTTTTTCGTGTAAACTACTGGACTATAGAAAAGAACTCGAGGCAAGCCCAAAATATTAGCAAATTATCCAATTTTACGACATGTCAAATAGATGTCAAAGTGAGCGATTATCATAAGTAATGTTGGCGCATTTAGTGTATCATCCATAATTTACTCTGGTTCGATATGAACTCTAAAAATTATTCCATATATAATATGATTTCTATATGAAAAAACCCATATAATATGCTTTCTATAATAAAAATAATAAATACATATAATATTCTTTCTATAATAAAAATAATAAATACATATAATATGCTTTCTATAATAAAAATAATAAAATATATAATATTCTTTCTATAATAAAAATAATAAATATATATAATATGCTTTCTATAATAAAAATAATAAATACATATAATATTCTTTCTATAATAAAAATAATAAATACATATAATATGCTTTCTTTAATAAAAATAATAAATACATATAATATGCTTTCTATAATAAAAATAATAAATACATATAATATGCTTTCTATAATAAAAATAATAAATACATATAATATGCTTTCTTTAATAAAAAATAATAAATATATATAATATGCTTTCTATAATAAAAATAATAAATACATATAATATGCTTTCTATAATAAAAATAATAAATACATATAATATGCTTTCTTTAATAAAAATAATAAATACATATAATATTCTTTCTATAATAAAAATAATAAATACATATAATATGCTTTCTATAATAAAAATAATAAATACATATAATATGCTTTCTTTAATAAAAATAATAAATACATATAATATGCTTTCTATAATAAAAATAATAAATACATATATAATATTCTTTCTATAATAAAAACTAAATACATATAATATTCTTTCTATAATAAAAATAATAAATACATATAATATTCTTTCTATAATAAAAAATAATAAATACATATAATATGCTTTCTATAATAAAAATAATAAATATATATAATATGCTTTCTATAATAAAAATAATAAATATATATAATATGCTTTCTATAATAAAAATAATAAATACATATAATATGCTTTCTATAATAAAAATAATAAATACATATAATATGCTTTCTTTAATAAAAATAATAAATACATATAATATTCTTTCTATAATAAAAATAATAAATACATATAATATGCTTTCTATAATAAAAATAATAAATACATATAATATGCTTTCTTTAATAAAAATAATAAATACATATAATATTCTTTCTATAATAAAAATAATAAATACATATATAATATTCTTTCTATAATAAAAACTAAATACATATATGCTTTCTATAATAAAAATAATAAATACATATAATATTCTTTCTATAATAAAAACTAAATACATATAATATTCTTTCTATAATAAAAATAATAAATACATATAATATGCTTTCTATAATAAAAAATAATAAATACATATAATATGCTTTCTATAATAAAAATAATAAATACATATAATATGCTTTCTTTAATAAAAATAATAAATACATATAATATTCTTTCTATAATAAAAATAATAAATACATATATAATATTCTTTCTATAATAAAAACTAAATACATATATGCTTTCTATAATAAAAATAATAAATACATATAATATTCTTTCTATAAATAAAAACTAAATACATATAATATTCTTTCTATAATAAAAATAATAAATACATATAATATGCTTTCTATAATAAAAATAATAAATATATATAATATGCTTTCTATAATAAAAATAATAAATATATAATATTCTTTCTATAATAAAAATAATAAATACATATAATATGCTTTCTATAATAAAAATAATAAATACATATAATATGCTTTCTATAATAAAAATAATAAATACATATAATATGCTTTCTATAATAAAAATAATAAATATATATAATATGCTTTCTATAATAAAAATAATAAATATATATAATATGCTTTCTATAATAAAAATAATAAATATATATAATATTCTTTCTATAATAAAAATAATAAATACATATAATATGCTTTCTATAATAAAAATAATAAATACATATAATATGCTTTCTATAATAAAAATAATAAATACATATAATATGCTTTCTATAATAAAAATAATAAATATATATAATATGCTTTCTATAATAAAAATAATAAATATATATAATATGCTTTCTATAATAAAAATAATAAATATATATAATATTCTTTCTATAATAAAAATAATAAATACATATAATATGCTTTCTATAATAAAAATAATAAATACATATAATATGCTTTCTATAATAAAAATAATAAATACATATAATATGCTTTCTATAATAAAAATAATAAATATATATAATATGCTTTCTATAATAAAAATAATAAATATATATAATATTCTTTCTATAATAAAAATAATAAATACATATAATATGCTTTCCTATAATAAAAATAATAAATATATATAATATGCTTTCTATAATAAAAATAATAAATACATATATGCTTTCTATAATAAAAATAATAAATACATATAATATGCTTTCTATAATAAAATAATAAATACATATAATATTCTTTCTATAATAAAAATAATAAATACATATAATATGCTTTCTTTAATAAAAATAATAAATACATATAATATGCTTTCTATAATAAAAATAATAAATACATATAATATGCTTTCTATAATAAAAATAATAAATACATATAATATGCTTTCTATAATAAAAATAATAAATACATTTAATATGCTTTCTATAATAAAAATAATAAATACATATAATATGCTTTCTATAATAAAAATAATAAATACATATAATATTCTTTCTATAATAAAAATAATAAATACATATAATATGCTTTCTTTAATAAAAATAATAAATACATAATTATATGTATATAATATATATATGTATATATGTATATGTATATATATATGCTTTCTTTAATAAAAATAATAAATACATATAATATGCTTTCTATAATAAAAATAATAAATACATTTAATATGCTTTCTATAATAAAAATAATAAATACATATAATATGCTTTCTATAATAAAAATAATAAATACATATAATATGCTTTCTATAATAAAAATAATAAATACATTTAATATGCTTTCTATAATAAAAATAATAAATACATATAATATTCTTTCTATAATAAAAATAATAAATACATTTAATATGCTTTCTTTAATAAAAATAATAAATACATATAATATTCTTTCTATAATAAAAATAATAAATACATATATGCTTTCTTTAATAAAAATAATAAATACATATAATATTCTTTCTATAATAAAAATAATAAATACATATATAATATTCTTTCTATAATAAAAACTAAATACATATATGCTTTCTATAATAAAAATAATAAATACATATAATATTCTTTCTATAATAAAAACTAAATACATATAATATTCTTTCTATAATAAAAATAATAAATACATATAATATTCTTTCTATAATAAAAAATAATAAATACATATAATATGCTTTCTATAATAAAAATAATAAATATATATAATATGCTTTCTATAATAAAAATAATAAATATATATAATATGCTTTCTATAATAAAAATAATAAATACATATAATATGCTTTCTATAATAAAAATAATAAATACATATAATATGCTTTCTTTAATAAAAATAATAAATACATAATTATATGTATATAATATATATATATGTATATATGTATATGTATATATATATATGCTTTCTTTAATAAAAATAATAAATACATATAATATGCTTTCTATAATAAAAATAATAAATACATTTAATATGCTTTCTATAATAAAAATAATAAATACATATAATATGCTTTCTATAATAAAAATAATAAATACATATAATATGCTTTCTATAATAAAAATAATAAATACATTTAATATGCTTTCTATAATAAAAATAATAAATACATATAATATTCTTTCTATAATAAAAATAATAAATACATTTAATATGCTTTCTTTAATAAAAATAATAAATACATATAATATTCTTTCTATAATAAAAATAATAAATACATATATGCTTTCTTTAATAAAAATAATAAATACATATAATATTCTTTCTATAATAAAAATAATAAATACATATATAATATTCTTTCTATAATAAAAACTAAATACATATATGCTTTCTATAATAAAAATAATAAATACATATAATATTCTTTCTATAATAAAAACTAAATACATATAATATTCTTTCTATAATAAAAATAATAAATACATATAATATTCTTTCTATAATAAAAAAATAATAAATACATATAATATGCTTTCTATAATAAAAATAATAAATATATATAATATGCTTTCTATAATAAAAATAATAAATATATATAATATGCTTTCTATAATAAAAATAATAAATACATATAATATGCTTTCTATAATAAAAATAATAAATACATATAATATGCTTTCTTTAATAAAAATAATAAATACATATAATATTCTTTCTATAATAAAAATAATAAATACATATAATATGCTTTCTATAATAAAAATAATAAATACATATAATATGCTTTCTTTAATAAAAATAATAAATACATATAATATTCTTTCTATAATAAAAATAATAAATACATATATAATATTCTTTCTATAATAAAAACTAAATACATATATGCTTTCTATAATAAAAATAATAAATACATATAATATTCTTTCTATAATAAAAACTAAATACATATAATATTCTTTCTATAATAAAAATAATAAATACATATAATATGCTTTCTATAATAAAAAATAATAAATACATATAATATGCTTTCTATAATAAAAATAATAAATATATATAATATGCTTTCTATAATAAAAATAATAAATATATATAATATTCTTTCTATAATAAAAATAATAAATACATATAATATGCTTTCTATAATAAAAATAATAAATACATATAATATGCTTTCTATAATAAAAATAATAAATACATATAATATGCTTTCTATAATAAAAATAATAAATATATATAATATGCTTTCTATAATAAAAATAATAAATATATATAATATTCTTTCTATAATAAAAATAATAAATACATATAATATGCTTTCTATAATAAAAATAATAAATACATATAATATGCTTTCTATAATAAAAATAATAAATACATATAATATGCTTTCTATAATAAAAATAATAAATATATATAATATGCTTTCTATAATAAAAATAATAAATATATATAATATTCTTTCTATAATAAAAATAATAAATACATATAATATGCTTTCTATAATAAAAATAATAAATATATATAATATGCTTTCTATAATAAAAATAATAAATACATATAATATGCTTTCTATAATAAAAATAATAAATACATATAATATGCTTTCTATAATAAAAAATAATAAATACATATAATATTCTTTCTATAATAAAAATAATAAATACATATAATATGCTTTCTTTAATAAAAATAATAAATACATATAATATGCTTTCTATAATAAAAATAATAAATACATATAATATGCTTTCTATAATAAAAATAATAAATACATATAATATGCTTTCTATAATAAAAATAATAAATACATTTAATATGCTTTCTATAATAAAAATAATAAATACATATAATATGCTTTCTATAATAAAAATAATAAATACATATAATATTCTTTCTATAATAAAAATAATAAATACATATAATATGCTTTCTTTAATAAAAATAATAAATACATAATTATATGTATATAATATATATATATGTATATATGTATATGTATATATATATATGCTTTCTTTAATAAAAATAATAAATACATATAATATGCTTTCTATAATAAAAAATAATAAATACATATAATATGCTTTCTATAATAAAAAATAATAAATATATATAATATGCTTTCTATAATAAAAATAATAAATATATATAATATTCTTTCTATAATAAAAATAATAAATACATATAATATGCTTTCTATAATAAAAATAATAAATATATATAATATGCTTTCTATAATAAAAATAATAAATACATATAATATGCTTTCTATAATAAAAATAATAAATACATATAATATGCTTTCTATAAATAAAAATAATAAATACATATAATATTCTTTCTATAATAAAAATAATAAATACATATAATATGCTTTCTTTAATAAAAATAATAAATACATATAATATGCTTTCTATAATAAAAATAATAAATACATATAATATGCTTTCTATAATAAAAATAATAAATACATATAATATGCTTTCTATAATAAAAATAATAAATACATTTAATATGCTTTCTATAATAAAAATAATAAATACATATAATATGCTTTCTATAATAAAAATAATAAATACATATAATATTCTTTCTATAATAAAAATAATAAATACATATAATATGCTTTCTTTAATAAAAATAATAAATACATAATTATATGTATATAATATATATATATGTATATATGTATATGTATATATATATATATGCTTTCTTTAATAAAAATAATAAATACATATAATATGCTTTCTATAATAAAAATAATAAATACATTTAATATGCTTTCTATAATAAAAATAATAAATACATATAATATGCTTTCTATAATAAAAATAATAAATACATATAATATGCTTTCTATAATAAAAATAATAAATACATTTAATATGCTTTCTATAATAAAAATAATAAATACATATAATATTCTTTCTATAATAAAAATAATAAATACATTTAATATGCTTTCTATAATGAAAATAATAAATACATTTAATATGCTTTCTATAATAAAAATAATAAATACATTTATGCTTTCTTTAATAAAAATAATAAATACATTTAATATGCTTTCTATAATAAAAATAATAAATACATATATGCTTTCTTTAATAAAAATAATAAATACATTTTTTTTTGAGGTCCGTAACTCAGGTTCGTAACTAAAATAGAGCCTTTTGATTGGCTGAGTACGAGGTCCGCATCACACCAGTACGGACCTCTCGCAACTTTTCGCGCCAAAAAATGTGACTTTGCTCGAAAAAAATAAACACGTTATTTACCGTTTTGGTCGGTCCGTACTGGAAAAATATTTTCCCTCAGTCTCTGAGACTTCGGGAAAATATTTTTCCAATTCGTTCCTCCCAGCCGGTAAATAACATATATATATATGCTTTCTATAATAAAAATAATAAATACATATAATATTCTGTACTTTAATGGATCATGAGCAAGAACCAATGAAAATACGTATACAAGTCACGTGATTGTATAAAACAAACTAGTTCACCGCGTGTTTAATTCTTCATAAATTTATTTTTTTCCAATATAAAATACGATATATTCTGCAATTTGCCTAAAAATGACATCTAAGTAAGATTTTGCATTAAAGTTAAAAATATTTCTATATTTTTACATAATTACCTATGCCCTACTAGTTGGTAACCGCAATATTAAAATATGTACAATATTAGTCCCAAAAAAATTACACAGCTTGTTGGGGGACAATGTATGGGGAATCAAGTTGACGATGTGAATTGCTCTAACAAAAATAAAAGATTGAAACATTGTAAATAAAAGAGAAATAAACAAACAGTAAACAGTAAACAACAACAACAACAACAACAACAACAACAACAACAACAACAACAACAACAACAACAACGTGAGTCCTTATGCAATGAAAAATTCAGTTCGAAATAAAGTCAGTGGTGGATTATAGGGGGGGGGGGACAGGGGTGTGCACCCCTGTTGGCCTTGGTCAACAGGGGTGCAAGGGGGGTGCAAAAAATTAAATGTTTGAGGTATTCAACTTAGACCAACTTAAGTTTTGGAATTCAAGACAGCACTAGTTCAAAATACCCAATATTAATAATTAATTTAGTTTGATACTTTGATTGAATAAAGCAAATTCTTAATTTTGCTGTAAACATCTAACATTATAAGTATTCGATGATGAAAATTCCAGTTTATTTATTCCATTTATTCAACATATCTGTAAATTGTATTATTGTAACCAAGAAACTACTAGATGCACTGTCACGACAGCACGCTGCTCGCTCAGCACCCCCTAAAACAACCTTGCTGGATCCAGCACTGAATAAAGTGTTTATTTCCAACTGAATTTTCACTTAATAAAGACTTTAAAAAAGTAGGAAAAAACCCACCGTAATGCATTTCTTCATACGGCCGATATTCGACTTTCTCCTTTTTCTAAAATAATAATGCTAGAGTTATGGGACAATGAACACCGGATACAACCTCGTACCCAGGGCATTTTGCCCCCACGGTTGAAGGTCGGCGAAAATGGCCCTGGGATAGGCTGGTTGATTCCATAATCTTATTGGGCAGTTCTAAAACTCGATTAATTCAGCTAGAGTATAATTTATTCATCTAAATCCACAAAATTACGAAATTTCACATCAACATTTTCACATCAACAGAGTAAACAAAGATAAATGACCTATTATCATAAATTATCATATCAAAACACCCAGAAATTCTGGGTGTCATGTGACCAGCCAATCCCAGGGCCATTTTCGCCGACCTTCCACCGTGGAGGCAAAATGCCCTGGGTACGAGGTTGCACCACAGAACAGGAATCCAAGGAAAACAAGGAGAGGAATAAAATAACAAAAGCTAATGTGAAAGTAGAACTGATGATGAGATTCCAATTTTAAATGATGAACTCTTTTATTTTTTTGTGTAAATAGTCATAAAAATCTTGCTCCCCAACCCTTCAGAGAACTGATTTCTTTTTACCCAACTATTTAGATCTTAGAATTTTCAATTACCCAACCATTTTCTCTTCGCCCCCCCCCCCGGCCATAAATAATGACCTATCCTTAATACACGAACATTGTCGTCAAAGAAAATGTGTGCAGTCTTTCACCATAGTCAATGGAATACATTCTATGTTTTTGTTCAGATTGTGCACTGTATAATGAAGCAGTTATCCAATAGCAACGTTTGAGCTTAATGTTGTTTAAATATTAAATGCAGTTAAATTAACTAAGTTAACAACCAAGAGCGGTTCAGTATAGCGTGATTGGCGGTTAGCGGTCTCTAGCGTGGTATGCAGGCTCAAGTGGACGCCTGCTTGACGTCGGTGAGTATTATTCAGTGTAGCGTGGTGCAAGAAAGTTGTTGGAGCGTGGAAAGTTGTATTCATTAGTAGTGTATTATATATATATATATTTTTGTTTTTATTATACTTTTTTTTTCTTCTTGCGTCCCTCAATTTTCCACTGACATAGTCAGTGTGGGGTGCCTGGAGTTGGGGTATGGGGATTCATGGCTGGGTTGCGGGGATTTGCCGGCCATGAGAGCGGTATTCTATCTGGGGGCTGGCTGTGGAAGCCCCTGGATGTCCCAGGCACCCATCCTCCACAAGCGAGGCAGTTATTAACAAACCTAAAACAAAGGATTTGTGCACCTTCAGGTCCGCCTCAACATGAATCACAGTTCTATTGCTAGACCCTTTGAAGTTTGCCGCGCTTCCAGACCATGTATTCCATTGACTATGACTTCACAAATAATATTTGTGAAAGAAAATTGTCGGGAAAAACGTGTTCAACGTAAACATGAGCAGTAGGCTTGTCGGGTTTACGATGCTTAAAGGGATACTCCGGCCCAAATACAAATGTAGTTCATATGAAAGATCTTACTGACTTTAGTTTATTTCCAAAGTTTCAGCATTCCTATCAATTTAGTTAAGAAGATGTGGCTAGTTGAAGTTGGAGAGTTTGTCCAATTTCGACGCCATTTTGTTTCTCAAATATGACGTCACTGAGTGACGTGATCTCGTATTATGCCTAAGAAGCTCCTCTACTTTCCTGCATGATGAACTAAATAGTTTATTTCGACTAATGTTCGTCCAAAGACCATTCACAATAACTATCACTATGTGATCGCCATCAAAACAACTCCACTGACGATAAAGAATCACTCAATGACGTCATATTTTCAAAACCAATATGGCGTCAAAATCCACAAATTTTCAACTTCAACAATATCTTCTTAACTAAATTGATAGGAATGCTGAAACTTTGGAAATAAACTAAAGTCAGTAAGATCTTTCATATGAACTGCATTTGTATTTGGGCCGGAGTGTCCCTTTAAGGTTTAAAAATATGATAGTTGAAGACGATATTACCTGCAGTGAAAAAAGATCGAGATGAAGAATTCCTCGTGTCATTGGCAGAAGTCGGTGATACTAAAGTACAAGAAAAGAAAATGATGGTAAAGAGAACAAAATCTTTCTCTAATAAATTATATTAAACTGTTGTACTGCGTAGGCAGTGTAGAAATACAAATCAATCGCTCGAAACCTCAGCTGTTGTGGATTCATGCTGCAGGCAAAACCTGGAATCTAGTTCAAACATGGCGCCCGCTAAAATTTATATACGAGTGATGAAATCATGAAAACATTGGCCAGAAAGAAAGGGAAAATTGTTCAGTTTGACATTTTCGAATAAGAAAATGAATTCGCTTATGCCTTTGGAGTATATCTACACCAAATTTGAAGCAAAGTAATTGCAATCTCGTTTTTTGTGAGCGATTGTTTATCATGTGCCATCGAGCTACTCTATATTTTGAATGGGGAGACTTCTACAAACAAAAAGGTGAAACTATCTGAAAATTTGGAACAATATTCGATAAGACTTTTTTACGTAAAAGAAAGGTTGTTTATGGTTGATACTAAAACAATTAGACAACTCGCCCTCGTTGTCTATGAGCAGATAGTCAACTCGGGCTTCGTCCTCGCTGACTGTCTGCTCCTTCGTCCTCGCTGACTGTCTGCTCATAGACAACTCGGGCTCGTTGTCTAATCGTTAAAAACAAATAGAAATGAGAGATATGGATCATGAGTGAATATTTTTTAAATATGGTTGCCAAAACCTCTAACCTCGTCTTGTAGGAAATTTCTGTTCTTCGATTGACAAATCAAGCTGTCCTTCTTCAGGGAAAACATCGATATCTGAATGAAACGACAAAAGGATTAGGTCAGTGTGTAATATGAGTAAACCGGCTCTACGTGTATGCTCTACATATATTTCGGCAGTCTAGTATGTCTCTATAGTATGTATGTAGTACATGTACGTGTATTTCCACAGTACACTCTACAACATCTTGACAATACCAGCTGTTGTAGTCTATAGTGGTTACCACACATGTCTATGAGCTGGGAGACACTCAATGGTTAGAGAGTCTCACTAGTCATCAGAAGGTTACAGGTTCGATTCCTGTCCGGGACTCATTTTTCTTGAGCTTGATGATCGCCCATGTATGGTCTGTCTACCCCAAGCTCCCTACGTTTACTACAGCAGTGTATATCATCATTAACCAGCTATTGTGGTTTAGTAGTTACCACACATGTCTATGAGCTGGGAGACACAGGTTCACATCCTGGGTCGAATCTCCACTCAGGGTCTTAAAAATAATTAAGGAGAAAGTGCTGCCTTTGTAATAATATCAGCAAATGGTGAGACTTTCGGGTCTTCTCGGATAACGACCTTAAATCGTAGGCCCTCGGAACCCCTATAATTGGGCTTCTAGCATGTTGGGGTATTTCATTTCACCTAAGAGTGATAAATCTAATAAACTAATGTACATTATTACAAAAGGTTGGTGTACTGCCGAAATAGCGTGTAAGTAGTCTAACGTTTCGAGCAAAGGACCTTCATCAGAGAGTGAAACGTAAAGTGAAATAATAATTGAGTGAGACGTTTATTGAATAAATAATCGCGTAAGACAAAAATAAGCCAATCATGTGCGAGGAACAATAATAAATAATGAAATGTAAAAATAGCCGAAAGTCATTTGGTATTGTTACCGACAATCAGCAAGAAACCATACAAAGGGATGCTAATGATGGGAGATGAAAAAAAGAAATACGATTGAAAATCTTTCATTAAGACCATGCATGGGATGAATGGTGTCAAGTTTTTGAAAATGAGACGCTTTTCTTGTCTTTTACGGCAATCATTTCCACCACATGGCACAAACTTTCATGTCGTAAATCGAATGGTTGATACTATTAAAATGTCGGGCGACGGGTTTGTCGACATCATTGTTCCTTATGGAACCAAAATGTTCAGCAAATCTGTCAGAAAGTCACCGACCAGTTTCACCGACGTAGAGGGAGCAGCATTTACTATACAGTAAATGATGTTGGAGGAGGTGCATGTAAAACTAAACTTTACCATTAATATTGACTGTTCTAGGAGAAGGAGGTATTGATGATGATGGCGAACTAAGAGTAGATGAACGAGAAATAACATCGGCTGGAAAAAAAGAAAATATTATTAACATCTACTGCTTACTAAACTAAGAAAACAGACATTGAGTTCAAGATGAAAAAGTCAACAGTTGAACAACAGATAAAAGAAATAAACTAACATCCTCTGTGAATTCTAGCTTCAACGGGAGAACTTGGAGGGGTCGCTTTCTTGCGTAATTGGACAGAGGATGGTGCTGGAAGAGATCAAGTAAAGTTATTTATGATGATAATAATAATAATAATGATAATAATAATAATAATAATAATAATTGTAATAATAATTATTAAAAGTAATAGCATGGCATTGAGGTTGATTAGTGATTAAATGTACCCGAAAGCCGAGGGAGGTTTAGTAAAAGTACGAGGGAGAAGCCTGAGGGAGGTTTACTAAACCTCCCGAGGCTTGAGGTACATTTAATCACTAATCAACCGTAATGCCATGCTATCACTTTGTAATATTATGGCTACCGAGACAATAGGGATGCTTTTAGCCGATTCAACAAGTTCAAATGGAATAAAACTTTGTGAGTTGCTATTAACGGTTATTGGGAATTCGATAATGGTTCACTTCATGTCTTGTTAGTTATTCTATTGAAATAGATAGTTTAGCATATATATAAGCTGGATGAGTAGTGTGTTTGGTACTGGTAGTGCAATTTGAGTAAAATAAAACAGGTCTTTAGCATAAACATTAGGTATGATTAGTTACTAATCGTACCTAATGCATAAACATTAGTAAGATTAGTTACTAATTGTACCTAATGCATAAACATTAGGCAAGATTAGTTACTAATCGTACCTAATGTTTTATGCAGGTGGTTGATCAGGTTATTTAGAGGTTGATCAGGTTATTTAGAGATTAATCGTCATGATATTATAATAATTATAGATTTACGATCTTCTCAGTTACTTAAAGTGTGTCCGTCCTTACCTGACCCAGCAGGTGGTTCACAGTTTACCGACATGTCTCGTAATTTATCTTCATCTGTAATTATATCTAACTTTGATAAATACTGCAGGACACGTCTACGCATAAATACCTAGGAATGAAATAACTCGACTATCAAAGAGAACGAACTATAGGCACACTATCTAAGTAGTAGTTAAAAGGTACTTTTTGTCAATACTTACTTCTTCGTGCATCTTTCTCGGGTTACGCATACTGCTATTAAAACGTCTACTGCGCTTGTTTTGTAAGCCGCTGGTCAACGCTTGAATGACCGTAGGCCCGGGTGTATCTGTCGCTGTGCGATCAAACATAATCAGAGAATCCTAAAAGATAATAATATACCTATAATATACCAATAATATAACAATAATATAACAATAATACTAGAGGTCAAGTCACAGGTCAAATTTACAGGTCAAACTAGAGGTCAAACTAAAGGTCAAGTTAGAGGTGCTAAAGGTCAAGTTAGAGGTCAAACTAAAGGTCAAGTTAAAGGTCAAACTAGAGATCAAACTAGAGGTTGAGTTAGAAGTTAAACTAAAGGTCAAGTTAGTGGTCAAACTAGAGGTCAAACTAGAGGTCAAGTTAGAGGTCAAGTTAGAGGTCAAACTAGAGGTCAAACTAGAGGTCAAGTTAGAGGTCAAGTTAGAGGTCAAGTTAGAGGTCAAACTAAAGGTCAAGTTAGAGGTCAAGTTAGAGGTCAAACTAGAGGTCAAACTAAAGGTCAAGTTAGAGTTCAAACTAAAGGTCAAGTTAGAGGTCAAACTAAAGGTCAAGTTAGAGGTCAAACTAAAGGTCAGTTAGAAGTCAAACTAAAGGTCAAGTTAGAGGTCAAACTAAAGGTCAAGTTAGAGGTCAAACTAGAGGTCAAATTAGAGGTCAAACATTTTCAATGACGTATACTTACGTATGAGACTAGGCCGAGTTTCGTTGAGTTTCGAACTTCTTTAGAGATCATACGAAGTTTCTCAAAATTAATCTAAAAGAAACGGATATTTATAATTAATTTTGATTTAATTTTAATTTTGATTTTGATTTATTATTTCTACATGTTCGTAATATAATCTTTGGGTTCTACCAAGAGGAAATGTAATATATCTTGTGGTTTGAAAATTTCATCTTCATGCCTTTTTCCCTGCTAAAGTTGATTTACTATTCACAGAAAATGACGTCAAAGCAGGGACACGCGAAGTCATTGCACACTAATTCAACAGTGAAATACAAAGAAAGTTTGGCTTTGAACTTTAAACACACCAGTTTAGACAAAATTCGCTCAATTCCCAAACTTTCATTGCATTTCACTGCTGAATAAATAATGTGCAATGTTTTTTCGTGTCTCTGCTTTGACGTCATTTCCTGTGAATCACTTTAGCAGGGGTAAAAGGTATGAAGATGAAGTTTTCGCACGACAAGATATTTTACAATTCTTCTCACGAGATTCTAATGATCACAAATATGTAAAATGCCCAAACCCTGGATAGGCACTTTACGAAGATCGTTATAGAAAATCGAGTATTGAACCAATACTATATTAAACAATTTTTTATTATCTTATTTCTTCTTACCAAGCCATCGACCTTTGACGGATTACCATAGTGAAGGAACGATAAGTCTTTTAACACGATAGGAAAGAATGGAACCTGATAATAATAATAATAATAATAATAATAATAATAATAATTCAATATGATGCTATAAGCGCTTTACAAATTTCTAAATAAAGTAATATACATATGGTAAATATTACAATTTGACTAAAAAAAACAACATTATAAACTAAAATAGATTAAAAATAAGCTAATTTAAATAAATATGTCTTTAAACGTGTTTTAAAAAGTTCTACTGACGAAGTTATTCTAATATTCATAGGTAATTCATTCCACAGCCTAGGTCCAGCAACTGAGAAGGACCTGTCTCCATAACTTTTAAGTTTTGTCGTTGGTACATGCAACAACAGCTTGTTGGTTGTAGATCGAAGACAACGTCCATAAGATCGATATTTCAGTAACTCTCTAAGATATTGCGGAGCAAGACCAGGATAGAGGGAAAGTTAAATAAAGAAAAGAACTGTTCACTGATTTTAAAGGGGCAACTGTACCCACAAATGATCTTTTAATAAAAGTCCTTCGAGTATAATGTTTAGAAATGTTAATAGTTTTACGATATCTGCTCTTGTATTCGAGAAATAACGTTTTCATTCTCGTATTTTATGCTTCTGGACGCCGCCATTTTAGAGTTTGCTCGACGGCTCAGACTCGAGGTCCAGCGGGGGTTTCTTTTCAATATTGACGTCACGTGAGTGCAAGGAACAAAAGACAAGCACTCAATGACGTCAAAATTGAAAAGAAAACCACCGCTGTACATCAATCTTGAGCCGTCGAGCAAACTCTAAAATGGCGGTGTCCAGAAGCATAAAATACGAGTGAAAACATTATTTCTCGAGTACAAGAGCAGATACCGTAAAACTATTAACGTTTCTAAACATTATACTTAAAGGCCTTTTATTTAAAAGTAATTTATTTTTGGGTACAGTTCCCTTTTAAATACACCACAATAATAAGTTCAATCAAGATAAGGCACATGTCATACCACAGGAGGATATCTTTGTTCTCTGCTCAACAGAGTTCTGTATTTTGACATGTTTCGTGAAGGATCCATTAAATCTTTAATGTCCTAAGATAAAGCAATAATAATAATAATAAGATTTATTCGGGACATCCACGAAGTGTTTTTCAGTGGGGTCCTGTAATACATTACACTACATTACACCACACCACACCACACCACACCACACTACACCACACTACACTACACTACACTACACTACACTACACCACACCACACTACACTACACTACACTGCGTTGCGTAGCTTGATCCAGTCCTATTTTTGAGATCAGCGGGATAACCCTAGCCTCCTCCTTCGCAGGCAACTCTGTGTCTTCTTTTTTCCTTGTCAAATAGCTTCCAAGGCTGTACGAGCAATGTTTTGACTGGGATTGCAGGGAAGTATAGGGATTGCAGGGAAGTATAGGGATTGCAGGGAAGTATAGGGATTGCAGGGAAGTAGTATAGGGATTGTGAAGGGATTGATTGCCGAAGAGGGCATTTCTCTGCCTCGGCTGCAAAAATGGCCAAAACAGCGTTTTGGAAGCTATTTGACTCTGGGAAAAAGACGAGCCACAGAGCTGCCTGAGGAGGAGGCTTGGATAACCCTTTCAGTTACTCTTCGTCGTGTTTCATTTATTGATTAAAATATTTTGAATTCCAAAAGAAATATGCTCACCTCAAAAAGTTTTAAATATTTATTAGGAACTCTTTCCCAAGTTGATTTCATTCTCTGTACAGCAGAATGATCAAGACCACTAGAAACAATGGGGAAATATAAATAGGGAATTAAATTAATTTAAAAATTAAAGGAAAATATACTGAGTATCAACAGTCGTGCATTGCGCGTTTGTGTTTATCTTTCCGTACGATAACGAAGTGTTTTGAAGTGCTTCTGACGTGGTAAATACTCCGGAAATTAGCCAAGTCTTCTCAGAAAACCCTATAGAGGCTTTCTTATTCATCTACAATCCAAATACGTCGACTTGGAACCTGATCTTTTTGTTTGAACCTCGTCACTTGGTCTTCCACACTTCGAGTCAATCAAGGCTGACATAATTCGAAACGAAAGTCAAGAAAACGTCGAGTTTTGTGAAAAATTCAGAAATAATTACTTTCTAAGGTATATCTTCTTTCAATTAAAAGACAAAATGAATAATTTATATCAAGGATTGACAAGATATTTACGGATGCAGTTCACCAAGGGAGTTTCCACTGATCTCAAAAATAGGACTGGATCGAGCTTTCTATTGTATCTGATGAGCTGATTTTGAAGCTTGCATATTTGCATAATGTAAATTGACGAGAGATCATTAGAAGCTCCAAGTTTGCAAGCAAATCAAACTGTGACGCTCGCGAAATAGGTTTAGTGTCTGGCCAATATAGTTTCTTTGTTAACATTAAATGCATAAAATCTTGAACCTAATTTGACGTCTCATATTAGGCTGCTGTCACTGGATAGTTAGAGCCAACGGCGGCCATTACTAAGGGACCAAAGTCGCAGTAAATCTGTAGGTAGGTCATGAATCGTTTTATCCAGTAATTTGAAAAATGTCTTCTGGTCCTCTTTATAGTAAAATTATTTTATTTTGTCGATGGTAAGAGCACATAATCCAACAAAAAAACCTCATAGGATCCTCAGTTGGTCCCTTAGTAATGGCGGACTTCCGGCTTCATTTTCTGAACAATAGTTGCTCGATCCAGTCTTCTTTCGAGATCACAGGGAATATCGTGCTTCGAAAAATGGCCGACCGAGCGTGCAATGCATGACGGTTGACACTACTCTATGAATTAAAAAATAAAGTAAAAAGGAAACAAAAAATAAGCTCACCTGATGATGGAGAACATGGAGTTAAAATTACGACAATCTTTACATCGTTCTAACGAAAGAAATTTGGTTATTATTTATTATTTTATTATTATGAGAAGTTCGCACAGCGTAGGTTATCGCTGGATACCTCAGAGCGGGACTGTCTACTACTTCCTGTAGACTAAGCTCCGTCCTTACTGCATTATTGCAATACCTTTCTTAGAATGTGCGCTGTACCAAGTAAGGATATCTTTTGTAGCTGTGGTATATTTAATTGCAAGTCTAGTTTCTCTATCCAATTACCGAGTCTCTTGCTGACAGATCCAAGTGCTCATATCACCACCGGCACAACATCCACCTTCTTTATTTTCCACAACTTTCCAATTTCAATCCTCAACTCCTCATACCTCTCAACCTTCTCGTCTTCCCTTATTGCTACTTCCTTCCCTTGTTGCTCCTTCCCTTGTTGCTACTTCATTCCCTTGTTGCTACATCCTTCCCTTGTTGCTACTTCCTTCCCTTGTTGCTACTTCCTTCTCTTGTTGCTACTTCCTTCCCTTGTTGCTAATTCCTTCCCTTGTTGATACTTCCTTCCCTTGTTGCTACTTCCTTCCCTTGTTGCTACTTCCTTCCCTTGTTACTACTTCCTTCCCTTATTGCTATCACACATGTATTCTTCTTTTTGTCTATCAACACAATGTCTGGTTTTCTATGCTTGATCTTTCTATCACACTGCACCATAAAATCCCACAACACCTTCGCCTCTTCATTATTATTAAATTAAAGTGTCTATGAAGTGAAAGGTTTTTACTTTAGCGGACAAAGTAGCACGGCATGAGCGTACACTGAAAATTTCAAGTGAATCTGTTGCAGAGTCTTCGAGCTATCAACTCTCAAAGTTTGGCATGGCTAAATGTTTTTGGTGAAATATGAAACGCGCGGTTCATTGTCTTGTGACGTATGCAGGTGTACTTACTATGCATAAGAACAATGGATTTGAACATTAATGATCCACCTGCATACGTCATATACCACAAATATTCAATCCCAGTCTTTCCCTATTTTGTAACGTGAAACTATGCCAATGGACAAACTTTGAGAGTTGATAGCTCGAAGACTATGCAGCAGATTCACTTGAAATTTTCAGTGAACGATCCTGCCGTGCTACTTTGTTCGTTAGAGCAAAAAAATGCTAGCGATTTTTTCACTTCATAGACACTTAAATTAAAGAACAACTCTTACTTGAAATCCTAATAAATTGTTTAATAATCTTCATTCTCTTAAGAGGACTTGGTTCTTTACAAATTTCTGTTATGACCCAAAACCTCTCCTGATCCGAAATCTAAGGAAGAAAAGAAGACACAAAATTAGGTCAACAACAACAACAACAACAACAACCGTATAACTATTAACATTTCTAAACACAACACTTCAAGAACATTGATTATTTAAACTGCCTATCTTACGTTTGGTGATTTTACATATTCGTAATATTTTGGTCTTCCTGAGCAAAATAATAATATATCTTGTCAGCCGAAAATTTCATCTTCGTTTTTGCTGTTTAAGTTATCGGATGTGATGTCACAAGAGACATTTTTGTGCCAAGTAACAAAAGAAAACTGTAAAGTTGTAAAGGTTTTGCTGTGCAAGCTGTGTTAAGTTGTGAATACTCAGAAAAACTCTGAGCACCAGACAGGACTCGAACCCGTAACCTTCTGAATGCTAGACAGACGCTCCAACCATTGAGCCACTGGAACTCAGATGGCAGAGCAAGGTTAAATACGGTATTTAGACCAACTGTTGTGGTCTAGCGGTTATAACACATGTCTATGAGCTGGGAGACACAGGTTCAAATCCTGGTCGGACCACCAGTCAGGGTCTTAAAAATAATTGAGGAGGCCCTCGGAACCACTATAATTGGGCTTTTAACCAGTTGGGTTATTCCTTTCACCTAAGAGTGATAAATCTAATAAACTAAACTAAACTAAACTAAACCTGGGACGAGTCTTGCCGTTTTCACAAATACTTGTTGGACTACAAGTCGTGTTGTGTCAGTCAATTTCCAGTCAAATGTTGTTAGTTAACTACCTAACTTAACAAAAGAAAATTGGTTTGGAATGCCTCTTGACATCACATCCAGTAACTTTGACAGTGAAAAACTCCATGAAGATGACAATTTTGGCTGACAATATATATTATGATTTTGCTCAGGAAGACCCAAATATTACAGATATGTAAAATCCCCAAACGTGAGCTAGGCACTTTAATTTTTCACTAAATAAAAATCGTATAAAACAAACCTTTGAGAACTTCAGTAAACTATTCCGTAATTTCTCTTCAAACTTCCACAAATCGTAAATATATTCGGAAGATTCAATTCGTTGAAACACCTCGAAATCCTAGAAACCCCAAAAATATAAACCAATTTGTAAATTAGTTTATTACACAGAAAGTATTGAGTTATAAAAGTCTAATGTACTAAGCTCATAAAACAAATCTATTCCTACCCGCATAGTTATTTGACGAGCCACCTCTGTTGAATCTAAATCTAATATAGTGTAACCTATTTCTCGACCCAATTCCTAGAACAACATAAAAACTTCATGTTTAGCACCAACTGCTACAGCAATAACAAACTTATTACCAGGAATTAACAACAAAATGGTCACTGCTTGACAATGAGTTACATTAGAGCGAAAATATTAAAAATATATTTGAATATATGTGTTTACTTTTTCCCGGTCCGTATCCTACCAAATCCTGCTTTCTGATTGGCTAACGAGATTCGTCACGAATCCGGAACGTTTTGGTATCGGATTCGTTTTGCCGTTTACACAACAAGAGGATGAATCCGGAATAAAACGTCCCGGTTTGGTCGCGTCTCCGGAGATTTTGAATCCGGAATCTAAAGTGGAAACTTTGTATCTGGATACTTATGAATCCGGAATCTTTTGTATGTAAACGGGTTTCCAATGAATCCGAATATTTTTCCGCCCGCGATCACACGAGTTTGCGGTGCAGACAAAATGGCGATACTTTTGATATAATGATACTCTCCCTTGGCCAATCCTTCGTAATCCTTTTGGGAGGAGTACGCACGAACTACTCCAAGAAGTAGTTCTACTTCATCATCCGTCCAACTAACACTCTCTGCAACATCCTTTCTAGCCTTCTTTTTGGGCGCCATTTTGGAGTTGTCTTTTCGCGAAATGCTTGGTAACCGTTCCCGCACAAATGTTTCCGGATTTCATCGAGTGTGTAAACGATATGAATCCGAATACTCCCTAGTGTAAACAGCTTACCAATCCGAATACTCGGTTTATGATGAATCCGGAAACATTTACGAATCCGGAAACTTTTGCTCTAGTGTAAACGTAGTCTTAGTAATGGCCGCCGTTGGCTCTAATTATCCAGTGAGAGAAGCCTAATATGAGACGTCAAATTAGGTTCAAGATTTTATGCATTTAATGTTAACAAAGAAACTATATTGGCCAGACACTAAACCTATTTCGCGAGCAAGGACCATATGTAAGTTAGTTTTCAAGCAGCGGCCATTTTGTCGTTAAATTCAGGTAATCTCAGTGAATGATAAAGTAAAAAGCTCAAGAATCTTCTCACTTGTATTGTCTCTTCAGGTAGTAATGTTACAGTTGTTGAAGTGAAATCTTTTAAATAATATCTTCCATTTAACGACGCTTTGTTTGCAAGGTCGCACATTTTATCTGGAAGTCGTTTCTGTTTAATTAAGCTACCTTCATTCACCGTGATCTCGCTTAGTGAGAAATTCCTGAAAGATAGACAAAATGAAAAGTCTTTAATTATGGTCTAAATGTTTCTGCCTGTGTCAATTTTGTTATTTTCTGTCTGTCTGTCTGTCTGTCTGTCTGTCTGTCTGTCTGTCTGTCTGTCTGTCAGCCAGCCAAGGAGTCAGCCAACCAAGGAGTCAGCCAGCCAGCCAGCCAGCCAGTAAGCCAGCCAGTCAGCCAGCCAGCCAGTAAGTCAGTCAGCCAGCCAGCCAGCCAGCCAGCCAGCCAGCCAGCCAGCCAGCCAGCCAGCCAGCCAGCCAGTCAAGTAGTCAGTCAAAATTGTAATTTTTACTCACGTTGCTGGTTCTGCGAGTGAAAAAGCATCTACGGCCATGTTAACTACTTCACGCACATTTGTATCCTATGAGAGATAATGCAGAAATGTATTTCATAAAATGTTTTGAAATCAAGTGTTCATAAATTAAAAAATAGCATTACGAACATTGTATGAAACAAGATACATTCATTTGTGTTTTCCTCTGCATGAATAATAAGTTGTTGAATTTCATTTCAAACATTAATATTATTGTTTAATGAATAAAGATATATCTCATACCTGATAAATGACAAAATATTTTGATGTATGATCAGCTTTGTACACTCTAATCACTTGATCAGGTTGAATATTTTCTGTCTCGTCTTCTGTTATATTTTCTGACGAGTTGTAAGCTCGCAATGTTCCATTACCCACAGCCATTTTCTTCGTATTGACAACATGATTGTCGTCATATGAGACGCCAAAAATTGGTTTAATTTGTTTCTCTCCCCTGGAAAAAATGTGGTTCAATTTATTTAGGCAAAGTTAACTGCAGATGTAGTTAGTTGGGGAGTCCCAAGTTCTCACGAAGTCACTCGCGCTTGCGAGCACGTCGCTACAGCATCCCTCCCCTTTTCAGGTGAGTAATCTCGTATATAGACATATGCTATATACTTACTATTCCACTGTGACAGGTGCCGGGAGGTCTGCCTTGGCAGCGTTGTCATGGTGACCCCTCTTACTGCTGCCAATCTTATTCAGAACCAAGGATTGGCTGGATTGCTCAATTGCTTGTTTATTCCTTAGCTCGATTGCTATGGCAAGCTTGCTTACGTTTGCTTATCAGCAGTTAAACAATGTTATGCAAAAATTGATCATCCCGAAAGAGGATAGAACCCACAACTTTCTCAACTCCTGAGAGATGCTTTAACTGTCGAGCTACAGTACTAGGACTCACATGGTTCAAAAGCTCAATAGTTAGAGCATCTCACTAGTCATCAGAAGGTCACAGGTTGTACACATATGTAACCTTCACTCATCATCTTAGTCCATGTAGCTCAATAGTTAGAGCATCTCACTAGTCATCAGAAGGTTACAGGTTGTACACATATGTAACCCTCACTCATCATCTTAGTTCATGTAGCTCAATAGTTAGAGCATCTCACTAGTCATCAGAAGGTTACAGGTTGTGCACATATGTAACCTTCACTCATCATCTTAGTCCATGTAGCTCAATAGTTAGAGCATCTCACTAGTCATCAGAAGGTTACAGGTTGTACACATATGTAACCTTCACTCATCATCTTAGTCCATGTAGCTCAATAGTTTAGAGCATCTCACTAGTCATCAGAAGGTTACAGGTTGTACACATATGTAACCTTCACTCATCATCTTAGTCCATGTAGCTCAATAGTTAGAGCATCTCACGGGTTGGGGTATTCCATTCACCTAAAAGAGTGATAAATCTAATAAACTAAACAAAACTTTGTATATAAAAGCTTACTTTGGAGATCGTGGTAAAGTGGTGAACTTCATAATAGTTTTTTTAATTCGAGTTGTAGCGTATATTCCACTAGGAGCGTTCTAAAGAGAGAAAAACTCAGGAATATCTAGACATATGCTATGAATAATACTAATACTACTACTAATAATAATAATAATAATTGTTTGAATAATAGTTTTAAATGGTTTGAACCTAGGAGTATCATTAGATGTGTGAAGTTGATCGTCCAGGTTGTTGTAGTCTTGAGAAAGACTATTGTTGGTGACTGACGTTTCGACGGCCTCAGTGGCGGTCATCTTCAGAGTCAAGTAAAGCGTGTTTGTCAGGTTTGCCTATATATACGTCTTGACTCTGAAGATGACCTCCGCTGAGGCCGTCGAAACGTCAGTCACCAACAAGTCTTTCTCAAGACTACAACAACCTGGAGGATCAACTTCACCCATTTAACAATAATAATGATAATGATAGCATTGAATAAAATGTAATAAAACACGGTAAGAAACGACTGATGTGACCGTAATTGAACGACGCAAATGTAAATACAGATGTCAAAATATTTAAGTAGGTCTGATTGTAATTAATTTTTGATATACGATATAAAAAGTAGAGTGCTGCGTAGACAGTGTTTTGAATATATAGCAAAGTGAAAAGGTAATATTATACACCCTTTTGGCATATATATATATATATAAGCCCTATTTATTTTATTTCATCTCGTCTTACTCTGATGAAGGGCCCGCTCGAAACGTCAGGTATTTTGTCACTAAAAATCTTGGCAGTTTACCACCTTTTAACTCTGCTATGATTGAAAATAATCTTTGATAAAGTGGTAAAAAAGTACTGAGTGCTGCGTAGACAGTGTTTTGGATATATAGCAAAGTGAAAAGGAGGTAAACTGTCAAGATTTTTAGTAACGAAATAGATGTCAGAGTAAGACGAGATGAAATACACTTTAAGACTAATGAGAGAGTATTAACAACGCACTTACCCCTAGCTTTTTCCCCGTATCTGTTTCCAAAAGAAAGAAAAAAAAAGAGATGAGATGAGACCAAAATGTGTCCAAAGTGCTATTAATGTTACGTCAAATAAGGCATGATTTTGAATACAATATTCTTCTGCTTAATAAATGTGTGTACAGTACTTAAGGTTTTATTATAAGTAATACCATGACTTGAGGGAAATTAGCGATTAAGCCCGAGGACTTTTACAAATCTTCCCGAGGCGAAGGGCAATTTAATCGCTAATTTCCCGACAAGTCATGGTATTAGTTTGTAATGTTATGATCGCCGAGGATAACTTTGAGAACCTTATCCAGCCCGTGGTTGGAGACAGAGTTTTTGTCTACTAAATTTCCCGTGCATTTGAATGAGGGAAAATTAGAAGACAAAGAAATCCTTTGTGTTCTACTATATTTCCAGTGTATTTTAAGTGTCTGTCTGTCTGTCTGTCTGTCTGTCTGTCTGTCTGTCTGTCTGTATGTCTGTCTGTCTGTCTGTCTGTCTGTGTGTGTGTGTGTCTGTCTGTCTGTCTGTCTGTCTGTCTGTCTGTCTGTGTGTGTGTGTGTGTCTGTCTGTCTGTCTGTCTGTCTGTGTGTCTGTGTGTGTGTGTGTGTCTGTCTGTCTGTCTATACTTACAATCTGAGAAGTTAAGTCGATCTTGGTTACGATGAATAACACCTCGTTTGTCGCATGAATCTGAAGAACTCCTTTGAACTGGATAATCACTTTTCTAAAATAAAAAGAGAGGAAATTCGCATTCCTAAAGTACTAAAAACAACAAATACAAAAAACAAACTGATCATAATATTCCAAAGTATCTCAAAAACTGTAGGCCATGTTTTACAAAGAATGTTAAAGTATTCTCAAAGTGTATAAAGGTCGGGTAAAGACAACATTGTTACCTTAGCAACTACGTGAGAGGTTCGTCGAAGAGGATTTACCAAAAGTTCTTTAAATCCTGAAAAATGGTAATATTTAACGGTAAATATAATAAAAATACGAACCACTAACCAGCATCACCACCACCAACCCCACCACCAGCAACATTACCATCACCACTAACCCCACCACCACCACCAGCAACATTACCACCAGCAGCAACATTACCACCGCCACCAGCAGCAACATTACCACCAGCAGCAACATTACCACCAGCAGCAATATTACCACCAGCAGCAACATTACCACCAGCAACAACATTACCACCAGCACCATCAACACCACCAGCAGCAACATTACCACCAGCAGCAACATTACCACCAGCAGCAACATTACCACCAGCAGCAACATTACCACCAGCAGCAACATTACCACCAGCAACAACATTACCACCAGCACCATCAACACCACCAGCAGCAACATTACCACCAGCAGCAACATTACCACCAGCAGCAAAATTACCACCAGCAGCAACATTACCACCAGCAGCAACATTACCACCAGTAGCAACATTACCACCAGCAGCAACATTACCACCAGCAGCAACATTACCACCAGCACCATCAACACCACCACCTATCAACATAAACACCCATTAACACCACCATCACTACCACCTTGCACCCACTTCACTCTAACCACAATCATTGTTATCATCACCATCAACACCACCACCACTTATCAACATAAACACCATTAACACCACCATCACAACCAACCTTGCACCCACTTCACTCTAACCACAATCATTGTTACCATCACCATCAACACCACCACCACTTATCAACATAAACACCATTAACACCACCATCACAACCAACCTTGCACCCACTTCACTCTAACCACAATCATTGTTATCATCACCACCAACCACACCACCACCACCACCAACTATCAACACCCATTAACACCACCACCATCACAACCACCTTGCACCCACTTCACTCTAACCACAATCATTGTTATCAACACCACCAACCACACCACCACCAACTATCAACACCCATTAACACCACCACCATCACAACCACCTTGCACCCACTTCACTCTAACCACAATCATTGTCACCACACACCACCACCAACCACACCACCACCAACTATCAACACCCATTAACACCACCATCACATCCACCTTGCACCCACTTCACTCTAACCACAATCATTGTCACCACCACCACCAACCACACCACCAACAACTATCAACACCCATTAACACCACCATCACATCCACCTTGCACCCACCACCAACCAATTACACTGTACTATAATTTCAAATGAGTTTAAAAATGTACTCACCAGCAATATTATGCCTAACGCTAATGGCTAGACTATTATGACTTTTCAAAATATCTTTGGCCTAAAATAAGACAAAAAGCAGCCATTAAACTCAACGTCAAATCCATAGGTCAGTAAAAACAACAAACCAACCTTGACAATGCTCATATTTTCAAAATTCTGGCCGTTTACTTCAAGTATCTAAACATATAACCAAGAATAAATATTATGTAATGTTATGTATTTAATATTTGTATTAGTACAACTATAGAGGCTAGGAGAGAAGCTACTTAAGGTAATCTACCTACGGGCTTCATCTACATGAGATTTTACAAACAGGTGTAGCCAGAATAGCCTGAGTGTTAGCCAACCCCTAAACCCTTGCCACGCGTGTGTTAGATTGGTTCTTGGTTAAGAGGAGCAGAAAAGCTTGGAGTCTGTAGAATTGACTTTCCGACGTTTTAGATTTCAAATTTTTCCTGTGGGAGGACCCCTGGACCATCCTAAAATGCGTTCACTGGTTACCTCCTTGTCGACTTCACCCCCCCCCCCCCCACCCCAACTTTAAATCCGTTCCTACACGTCTGCTTCTAACGATTGAAATACCGAGACTCATTGTAACTCAATACCTTCGCTCTCCATCTGAGTCATGGTAACTCAATGGTTAGAGCATCTCACTGGCAATCAGAAAGTTCCAGGTTCCACAAATATATAATTGTAACCTTCACTCTCCATCTGAGTCTCTGTAGCTCAATGGTTAGAGCATGTCACTGGCAATCAGAAGGTTAGGTTCCACAAGTACATCATTGTAACCTTCACTCTCCATCTGAGTCTTGGTAGCTCAATAGTTAGAGCATCTCACCAGCAATCAGAAGGTTACAGGTTACACAAATATATCATTGTAACCTTCGCTGTCAATCTGAGTCTCTGTAGCTCAATAGGTAGAGCATCTCACTGGCAATCAGAAGGTTACAGGTTACACAAATATATCATTGTAACCTTCACTCTCCATTTGAGTCTCTGTAGCTCAATAGTTAGAGCATCTCACTGGCAATCAGAAGGTTACAGGTTACACAAATATATCATTGTAACCTTCACTCTCCATTTGAGTCTCTGTAGCTCAATAGTTAGAGCATCTCACCAGCAATCAGAAGGTTACAGGTTACACAAATATATCATTGTAACCTTCACTCTCCATTTGAGTCTCTGTAGCTCAATGGTTAGAGCATCGTACCAGCAATCAGAAGGTTACAGGTTCCACAAATATATCATTGTAATCTTCACTCTCCATTTGAGTCTCAGTAGCTCAATGGTTAGAGCATCTCACCAGCAATCAGAAGGTTACAGGTTACACAAATATATCATTGTAACCTTCGCTCTCCATTTGAGTCTCAGTAGCTCAATAGTTAGAGCATCGTACCAGCAATCAGAAGGTTACAGGTTCAATCTCTGTCCATGATTGTCCACCACAGATCAGTAGAACAGAGCATGTTATTAGCGTGATTAGCATCGTTTACCTGGTCTCCTTTCCGCAAGCCAGCTTGTTCAATTTTGGACCCTTTTTTAACCTGGATTGAATGCAAATCAAAGAAAATAATCGTCAGTAATTGCTTTTGATCTAAAAGGATGGCAAATAAATGCCTAATTGGAGTAAAAATAGGTCCGTGATGCGAACATGTAGCGTTGTCAGTGAGCAATGAGCATGGGGTGTGAGCGTTGGGCAATGCGCATGGAGCGTGACCAAAAGGGAGACCCATTTTTATGAAACAAAAAGACTACGTTATCTAAACTGTGGAAAGATAAATCCAAATCTGTGATACTAACTGAAATATTAGTATTATTCATTTATCCTGGGGCATATCTTCTTAACTAAATTGATAGGAATGCTGAAACTTTGGAAATAAACTAAAGTCAGTAAGATCTTTCATACGAACTACATTTGTATTTTGACTGCAGTATCCCTTTAAATCTGAAAAACAATTATAACAATAATAATTAAATAAAGAAAAGATAAACTCAAATGTTACTTTAGCAATAAAGATTCCAAATCCTCGATCTCTTCCTCCGGTAATCGAGAAATTTAACGACGAATCTTTCGTTGGACAATGCTAAGTATAATGAAAAAATACATTTTATCAAATCACAAACATTTATATATTGTAGCTGTGGAAAAAATACAAATAAATAAATAACAGTGACAGACAGACAGACAGACAGACAGACAGACAGACAGACAGACAGACAGACAGACAGACAGACAGACAGACAGACAGACAGATACTAGCAAACTGACCAGGTTACAACAAAGCAAACGCCCTTTGTCAAACAAAGTAAATGCTTACCAATGCTACTTTTCGTATCCTAGCTTTTGAAGAACAAGCAATGTGCAAAAGACGAAGTTGACCATCCATGGACTAAAAAAAAGATTATATTTTTGCAAAATCTCTGAGAGATTTATGAGAACTAAAAACATAATCTATTGTTCTTACGTGTTTCTCAAGACCCTTTTCAAATCTTTCCAAATGTTTTTCCATGGATGGACTGTCTTCAAAGTCGCTGTTAAAATGATTGATCACCCATAGCAACATCACGCGAGTTACCTAGCAACAAAAACCACACATGGTAGTAACATGAACGATAAAATATATATTCATGGACCTGTCATTTAACCCTTGACTAGTCCCCCCCCCTCCCCCTCAGTCTGTTTGCTGATCGACTGTAAATATACTTTCTACTTGTGACACCCTTTTGGCATATACTTTTGGCATATACACCCTTTTGGCATATTTATTTTATTTAATCTCGTCTTACTCTGATGAAGGGCTTCGCTCGAAACATCAGTATTTCGTTACTAAAAATCTTGGCAGTTTACCACCTTTTCACTTTGCGATATATCCAAAACAGTCTACGTAGCATTCTACTTTTTTACTATTCATAGAGAGCCCTACTCGGAGATGGGTCTATGGGTCTAGGACCATCAAACATACAGTAGACAATCCTGGTACTAAGTATAATTCATTCCCAAGTTTTCTTTACTCTAGTGTTAAGTTAATCACTATTTGTCATTCCTTTGTAAGCACTTCTTTGTCGATTTACCTTATCACGTAGATCAGGAATATTAAACCAGTCTAAAAGCTGTGAGCAGATATCAGTTGGTTCATTAAAGAACGTTCTATATGTAAGTAGGAAGTCTTCAACAAAAGATGGATCTACAACAGAATGATCTTCAACCAGGTGATCCACAAGACGTTTAGGTTTCGCCTAAGAAACACAACAACAAGATCTTTAAAGGACATTGGCAACAAAAATTAAGTTTGTCTAATATGAAAGAACTCGTAAAATAATAGAGTAACACCTTTTACAACTTTTCCATATTTTACTTCGTTTTTGAAATATTTCAGTTTGTTTGATATGTAAATGAGATGGTCTCTGACGTCAGGTGCAGGGTAGAGAATTTTCACTCATTAAAATATTAGTTCCATCTTCAAGCTTGTTCCACAAATTTACTTGAAAATGTGCGTATAATAACTCCTCATGATAATGAACGTTGTAAACTTAGCAATCACTGAGATATAAGACATTTTTTAATGAGTGAAAATTCTCTACCCTGCACCTGACGTCAGAGACCATCTCATTTACATATCAAACAAACTGAAATATTTCAAAAACGAAGTAAAATACGGAAAAGTTGTAAAAGGTGTTACTCTATCATTTTACGAGTTCTTTCATATTAGACAAACTTAATTTTTGTTGCCAATGTCCTTTAAGACGTATCCACACCCTATAACATCTACATTCACAAGAAACAGAATTATCAAGAATATCATGCACTCATACCTTAATCACCACGTGACCATGTCGATTCCCACCATCCAATGAACGATGTTCTGTTACCATGACAACTTCACCATTCTCTAATATTTCCTGTGTGTTTTCCTCTCCTTGGCTAAGAATCCTGCAGTACTCAGCCTGAGGAATACACACGAACTGCAACAAGTGAAAGAAATGTAAACACATTAAACATTCGTTCTCCCACACATTCACTTTCACCTGATCATGCGGGCCCCCACCCCAGTGCACCCATCCCACTACCTAGCGCATGATGAATCCCATCTGTTGAGCCTAACTCATTCCTACAGTGTACACCAGTCAACTCACATCCCCATAATTAAAAATTACAATAATCCAAAAGAAAATTTAAAAGAAAAGAAAACTTAACCCACTTAGCCACTATGCCAATCAGATTTCCTATTTGGGATTTACTCTTTTGAACCCAAATGTTGCCTTACCTTAACTGACTTAAGTCCGAATAAAACCAGTATTTTTTCACTGAGAGTAACCTTAAGTTCTAGCCATGTGAGTCATAGGTAGCTCAATGGTTAGATTATTGTATTAATGTTGTATTTGTACAGCAATTACTTAACAAGTTACGTAGTCAAGAGTGTGCAATGTTCCTTATGTCATAATATGATCTATCAGGTATTTAAGCTTCTCACACACATCTAACCTGACAATCATCCACCCTTGTCCTCATTATCCCCTTGTGATATGTTAGATCCATTGCTGGCTTTACTCCAAAACTTTCTCCTAGATGTAACGTCACTGGTTCCAGTCCTTCAACTTGTATTTCAACAGAACCATTCAAGATAACACACCAAGAGTCAAGCTGTTAAAAAACCAAACACATAAAACAGCCTAGAAGTGACATGCGATGTGAGATTTCAACACTTTGTCTGCAAATTAGCCAATCCAAGTAGTTTCACCAGTTCTATGTCATTTAAGAACTTTGTAAGACAGATACTATCTAGTGTAGTTGTTTCTACTTTTGATATAGATTGGCCGTTCACCTGGACACTAGTACGCGACTGTCCCTGTCATAGAGCCTCAAGCAAAGGCTATGTTGTGTATTGTAGTTTGTATGTGTGATATATGCACTGCTAAATCAGCAGTCTCAATATGTCTGTATAGATTTTATCAGGTAAATATTAAAATATGACTCGCAGCTTGGTTATTTCAATATAGTAAATTGTTTGCTACTCAAGCTTTAATGCAAACTCAACAATATTGCAAGACAAGTTACAGGATCTTGTGAAGTCTCATCTGCCTGACTGCCTCACAATATATTATCAGTAGTCCAATACTGTGTGACATATCTCGCTTCAGATGTGTGAAGTTGATTGTCCAGGTTGTTGTAGTCTTGAGAAAGACTATTGTTGGTGACTGACGTTTCAACAACCTCAGCGGCGGTCATCTTCAGAGTCAAGTAAAGCGTGTTTGTCAGGTGTTTATCAAGTGTTTGACAAACACTCTTTACTTGACTCTGAAGATGACCGCCGCTGAGGTTGTTGAAACGTCAGTCACCAACAATAGTCTTTCTCAAGACTACAACAACCTGGATGATCAACTTCGCACATCTAATGATACTCCTAGTTCAAACCATTTACTTTATATCTCACTTTGTTAACAACAATATAATATCAACCAATATTTTGTGACATCTTACCTGGTCTCCATCGTTTAAAACAACAACATTAGCATGTTCCACCACAGCAAACAACATCACAGCACAAAGTTCTCGACGTATGTTGGCCGTCATGTTGGAGAAAGCCTGAAAGATAAACATCTTTAATTACAGGATTACAGTTGGCTAGAACAATTGTTTTAAAGTGCGTCGAATGATCTCTTTGCCATGTACCCATGCCACCTTGAATCCTTTCAGTTACCAGTTTTAGTGTCTCTATTAATGGACATGGCAACATGCTATAAAACGAGTCTATGAAGAAGGGATTATTTGAAGGAATTTTTATCCCTGCTCAAAGAGCTTAAAAAGACATAAAATCTAACTTCAGTAGCACGTTAAAGTGCCCATAACGTAAAAAAATTTTATTGTCTTATTTGGAAGAACTTTTAAAATGATAAAGTAACTTCTTTTGAAGATTTTCACTTCTTCGCTTTCTTTTGGAGATATATCAGTTTGTTTGATATGCAAATATCTGGAATTTCGTCACACATGCATAATGAGTTATCAGAGAATGTTATATATCTTTGCGTTCATGAAATAAAAACACTAAAGTGTGAGTAACACGTGTGTGCGTTTCTCCCACAACACCAAACTTCTTGATTTTAAAGGATTTCGTTCAAGAATGAAAGAGATATTCACATTTCTCCAATAAGTCATTATGCATGTGTGACGAAATTCCAGACATTTGCAATATCAAACAAACTGATAAATCTCAAAAAGAAAGCAAAGAAACGAAAATCTTCAAAAGAAGTTACTTTATCATTTTAAAAGTTCTTCCAAACAAGATAATAAAACATTTTGAGGTTATGGGCACAACCCTTTACTACTGTAAACAATAAAGGGTTAAGCAGTGATGGAGTAGCTCGGTAGCTTGTCAGTAATCAACTAGTCATACTGTCATAGTATACACTGTACATAAGCGGGCCTCCTGTTCCCAATTTTGAATGCGTTAATCCCTTTCGCACAGCATACATTCGCATTTTCAAAATAACAATGGTCAAACAGTAGCACACGGGCACAGAGCCGCAGACGCATCGACCTGAGAGAAGCCTCAAGCATGTTATGTGGGGTTGGCTGGTTGGCGCCGTTGGGTAGTCCGGCTAAATAGTAAGAACACTAGCGTTTTGTTTATTATGGTGGCAGGGCCTGCTATAGTAGCTATGCTCATGTATCTTGAAAGTTGAAATGCCAGAAATTGTAGAAACTAGTTTTATTTATTTATCTATTAACTTTACAACCAAGCAAGAAAGCAAAATAATTAACGGTTAAAAAAAACAAAAAAACAGACAAAAGTTAGCTTCTAGTCTGTAAGGGCATAAGGCTGTTAGTTTACGGTACACTTAACGTTTTCAGAAGATAGTGGACCAGGGTCCTTTAACTTATCGTCTTATTTGTGTATTTGCTAATTTAAATTTTGATATTAAATAGTATATGTTGGAATGTGATAATTTCTGATGCAATCATTTCACGAATAACACCCATTCTTAAATATTAAAGAAAAAATTATCACTGCACAAAATAGGATCTTATCTCCGGTGCTCTGAATACAAGTATCTTAGCGTTGTCTTGGACGAAAATATTTCATGGAATGCACATGTAAAATATATCATGAAAAAAGAAAGCAAGAGAGTGGGGATGCTTGGCAGAATACGAAATAATGTATCTATGCACACTGCCGACATTATCTATAAATCTTTCATTTTGCCTGTTGAAATAAAGATTTATGTATGTACTGTATCTGCTACAAATTTATACAGATTATAATGCTTGAACACTTGGACAATCCCAAAATATACTTCCACACTTACTGGTAAATGTTGCATAAATTCCATAAGTGCCTCTAAAATTAAAAATAATAGTTATGTTTGTACAATGCAAAGTTCGAATTAGCGCTTCGTAAATCGCAAATTGCGAAGCGATTTTGAAAATTTCGAAAATCTGCGAAGTGATTTTTCTGAGAATTGCGAAGCTGATTTTAAGTAACCAAGTTTAACGTGGACGCGACGCAAGTGATGTACAGCTAAGTTGTAAGACGTTATGCTACATGGCGTTACGCTAAGTTTTAAGACGTTACACTACGTTGTAAGACGTTACACTACGTTGTAAGACGTTACACTACGTTGTAAGACGTTACACTACGTTGTAAGATGTTACACTACGTTGTAAGACGTTACGCTACGTTGTAAGACGTTACGCTAAATTGTAAGACGTTACACTAAGTTGTGAGACGTTACGCTAAGTTGTAAGACGTTACGCTACGTTGAAAGACGTTACGCTACGTTGTAAGACGTTACACTATGTTGTAAGACGTTACACTACGTTGTGAGACGTTACGCTAAGTTGTAAGTCGTTACGCTAAGTTGTAAGTCGTTACGCTAAGTTGTAAGACGTTATATGCTACGTTGTAAAGCGTTACGCTAAGTTTTAAGGCGTTACGCTATGTCGTAAGACGTTACGCTAAGTTGTAAGACGTTACGCTGTACGTTTTAAGACGTTACGCTAAGTTGTAAGACGCTACGCTACGTTGTAAGACGTTACGCTGTACGTTTTAAGACGTTACGCTACGTTGTAAGACGCTACGCTACGTTGTAAGACGTTACGCTACGTTGTAAGACGTTACACTACGTTGTAAGACGTTACGCAACGTTGTACGACGTTACACTACGTTGTTAGATGCTATGTAAAGTTGTAAGACGCTACACAACGTTGTAAGACGCTACGCTACGTTGTAAGATGTTATACGCTACATTGTGACAGTAAAGAAAAATGCGAAGCTGTTTTGGAGCGCTAATTCTGACCCTGTACAAGACATTTGTTGTTCAAACAATACATGGACGATAGTCAACATCATCAGGGATCCTGGACAGGAATCGAATCTGTAACCTTCTGATTGCCAGTGAGATGCTCTAACCATTGAGCTACCAAGACTCAGATGGAGAGTGAAGGTTACAATGATGTACTTGTGGAACCTAACCTTCTGATTGCCCATGAGATGCTCTAACCATTGAGCTACCAAGACTCAGATGGAGAGTGAAGGTTACAATGATGTACTTGTGGAACCTAACCTTCTGATTGCCCATGAGATGCTCTAACCATTGAGCTACCAAGACTCAGATGGAGAGTGAAGGTTACAATGATGTACTTGTGGAACCTAACCTTCTGATTGCCCATGAGATGCTCTAACCATTGAGCTACCAAGACTCAGATGGAGAGTGAAGGTTACAATGATGTACTTGTGGAACCTAACCTTCTGATTGCCAGTGAGACACTCTAACCATTGAGCTACCAAGACTCAGATGGAGAGTGAAGGTTACAATGATGTACTTGTGGAACCTAACCTTCTGATTGCCAGTGAGACCCTCTAACCATTGAGCAGACTCAGATGGAGAGTGAAGGTTACAATGATGTACTGGTGGAACCTAACCTTCTGATTGCCAGTGAGACCCTCTAACCATTGAGCTACCAAGACTCAGATGGAGAGTGAAGGTCGCAAACATATGGATCAGGAATTCTTGGGTCAGTTGAGTGTTATATTATATATATACAGGTACACTGTAATTGTATTGCTACATTCATTACAAGTAAAGAAAAGTAATTTGAGTTTTACCAATATCATTTTCTGTTCTTTCTGATGCTTCTTTTTCTAAACAATCTCGAACAACATCACGCACCATCATAGACTATAATCATTAACAATTGAGATATTATAAAGCATTGCTGTACATCACTGATATATGTTTGTAGGGATAAATAGTGAACTACAATGTGTGCGTAACCAACCATGATGTCTGGAGGCTTGGCATATCAATAGCGCCCACGCCCCATTGAATCGCGATGACGGTGGTTTATTACCAGAAGCTTATTTGCATCTTGTTAATAAATAACGTCATCATCGGTTCTATGAGGGTATAAATAGGGATCCTATAACTTTACAATGATCACATCTGATGAAGACACTAGATTGGAGTGTCGAAACGTTGGGTCATGGACAGTAACTTTTAAAATTACGTTCAAAAAAACTTTTTAAAGCCAGAGTAGCGTCAAACTATGTCTGATTTATCACCTGGTTGCGTTGGGAAATTATTTGTTGATCTACATAAGTATTTCATACAGTATTTATATACAAATTGAATGAACACTCTAGAATGTTGGTGTACTGCTAAAATAGTGTGGAGGTCCGAATTTTTCAAGGTCCAAATTTTTCTTCTTGTCACAGAACATATTTATCGACATTTTAACTGTTTGTGAGCAAAGGTTCGTCTTACAGTCCATTTTATAAAAATGGCGGGAAACAATCATGTTTACATACAGTTATATAAACATGGCTTTTAGCCAATCAGTGCGCAAGTTTTCAAAATGTTATTTTATAAATATATATATTTAATGTAGTTACCTCTCCTGAGGACTGTGAGGTTGTTTCATCATCATCTGAATCAACTGGAAATATATGTATGTATATATATATAAATATAAACAACAGTTACAGAAAACTAGTTTAATTTTTTAAAGAAAACAATGTATAGAAGTTTTGAAATTACCAGTAGTCAATACCTAGTCCAGCCATTAAGGGGTGAATTGTACACAGGGCCGACACCCCCCCATTCTTCATCGAGTCAGCAAATTTGAGTCTATACTACCATATATATATATATATAAATTGCAAACATTATTGTGCAATTTGTCGAATCTCCTAATCACTCGGCAACATTACACCTTGCACCCCCATCAAGGGAGGCCTAGCGACGGCCCTGATTGTACATTTTGTGGTACAAGCATGAAACTTTGCAGAAAACTATATGAAGGACATTCAAGTGGGTTGTACAATTTTCCAAGCTCGTTTTGAGTTACAGAAGGCTAAACCCACTGAAAAAAAGCATTTTGTAGCATTTTACAACATTTTCCACATTTTTGAGCGTTAATAACTCAAAATAGGCTTAGAAAATCGTCCTACCAGCTTGAATGTCCTTCATATAGTTTTTTGCGAACTTGCTAATGATATGGGTCACCCATGGTGATATTTGCTAAAAGTGAACTTTGAATTTTCACTTTTTATAATAATATAGTGCTGTACTTTAACAGGTAAATTGGAAGAAAATCTCATTTTTGTGGCAAGAAATCTGCGTTGCCAATGTATCAGAATATCATCAGCACTAGTAACTCTAAGAGGGAAGATGCACATGATCGTGGAAAGTGGAGGAAACTGTCGTGGGGAACCACCGGCCAACCCCTGCATAAGCGGGGAAAACGGCCGTAAAACGTCTGTTGTTGTCATGTTGTTTGTAGTAACTCTATCTACTGTACTTGCCAAATTTCATGCTTGTATCACTAAACGCACAATTGAGGCAACATTTTGGGCTTAGGTAACTGCCAGGCTACAGTGATCAACAATATCAACAGAGGTCACAAAATGCAAATACTTGCTGGTACAATTTAGTGGATGACAATAGCTCATACACATGCATTTCATATAATAAAAAAGTGGTCTAATATGTTTTAAGTGAAGACACTTCATCACAGAGTAAAACATAAAGTTACTCCTCTCTGACAATTAGTTCCTTGGCTCAAAACATATTACACCATATATTATTTTCGTATTATTATTTACCAATACTTTCAACCAGTCCTGAAAGATCAAGATCAAAATCTGGACGCGGTCGTGTTTGAGGTACACTATCTTGTTCTTCGTAAGCACTTCTTAACAACATACGCTTTACTTGTTCCAACTCTTGTGGAACCTACATGACAATAAAAGATGATTGATTAATATGATTAGGGATGAGCCGATAATCGGAAATTCATCGGTAGAAGCTGATAATCGGCAACATTCAAGCTGATCGGTTATCGGCCGATCGCGTCAACATATATCGGCGGTCCCGATAAATATTATTCTCGCTTTTCTACTTGTAATATTTCCTTTTGTTTGTCAAGAAAAACGTCAACCTTTTTATAACACGGATACTTTTCCACAATGAATTTGATACGGCGCATGACATAATTCTTTTTATACATGTAGGTGAAACATTTTTTGTTCCCGACTTCCGTCATTCGTACTTAATACCTTAAAGTACTTTGTCATGCAGTTGGCTACCGACACATCATCTTTGCCCAATATATACAATATCTTCTGGAAGTAGAACGTTGCAAGTGGTATTTTTCTAACTAAAATTACGCGATTGTAGTTGAATGCATTTTAAAAGCCAGAGACATACATGTGAGCAACAGTCTCAGATAGTCAGATTGCGTTGACAACCTCAGCTTATCCACCCTTCAAACTGATGCAAACATGAAGCCTAAATGTTAACATCACATTATAATTGCATCGGTGACGGTCTTAGTCTGCTTGCGGTTGGTAATGCGTACCATATGGCTCGTTCAATGCGAAGTAAAGTTTGGCCCGAAATTCAACTGTTAAAAATTTGTGGTGACCAATATCGGTAACCACCGATAAATCGGCCGATCAGCTCGTAAATCGTATCGGAATTTATCGTATCGGAATTTATCGGATTGGTAAATTGGATTTTTCTCAATCGGCTCATCCCTAAATATTATGATGCACTTAAAATCTCAATCTCACTCACGTTTTTTGTGAGAAAAAAATTACTGGTCATGGATGACCGGTAGGCGAGGATATTTACCGGACAAACTGGATAATTTTGCCGGGCAATGACCGGTTCTGGATTTCACCGAGTCTGGCAGAAGCTGAAGGTTACTGGCAATCAGAAGGTTACAGGCTTGAAACTACTCAGGTACAATCATGCATGTATCACCTTTAATTAAGCATTAGGTACAGTACACAGAAACCACACTACACCCACATCAAGTGATGTCATGAAGGTGTTATTTAATTCAAACTAAATTTACAAATTATTGCATGCACTGAGCAACACTGACCTTTTCATCAGGTATTGGACCACCAACTTTGACTTCGTCACTTTCTAACGCCATAATCATTTCTAAATCTACAGAATCGTATGAACGACGTTGATTTGGTTTGAGAAGTCTCGAGTCTGGATAGTGAATCTGCAAAATATTAAAGTGAAAAAGTTAATTTCCTTAAAGGGATATAGCAATATAAATTAACTTTGTCTCATTTGAAAGAACTCGTAAAATGGTATAAGAAGACCTTTTACAATTTTTCTGTATCTTTCTTGGTTTTTGAAAAATTTCAGATAATTATGACAAAAGACAGTCTACAATCCGCCATCTTGTTGTAATATTTGACCTAATTAACTAGGAAATTGCTGACGTCACAGGTGACCGAATTTCCGCAGAAGTCTTTTTAAAATGTTGTGAGCCAATTGAAAATGGAAATAGTGCAACATAATCGAGTTTCTGGCTCATAATGTCGTAAGGTTGGCAAGATAAAAATTTCACTTTACCCTACTTATTACATCACATGCATATCGAAAATAATTCCAAGATGGCGGACAGCACGCTGTCTTTCGTCAAATTATTTCGAAAACCAAAAAAGATAAGGGAAAATTGTAAAAGATCTTGTTATACTATTTCACAAGTTCTTTCAAATGAGACAAAGTTAATTTATATTTCCATATCCCTTTAAACCACCAATAATGAAACTTTGTGGTAAATGTGTAAAGAAGGTAACACCAAAAGTATATGACAGCATCATATGACAGCATCATATGACACTCACCACAATCATTTCTGAATGTTCCAATATCAGACATTCACTTCCTCGACGTCCATCATACCATAAAGGCTGTTTACCAAAACTAAAATAAAGCAAGATATTAGCTCTTTTACCATCTACAGTCAAGAACAAGATGGATTTTTGAATAAAAAAATATTTTACAATAATAATAATTATTATTATATACCAAGTGTCAAAGTTCCCCTTTTCTAGTATGTCATTGGTCGAGAGTGTATCATGTGAAAGTGACAAAATGTAGCTGTTTCCAACGCAATAGCTTTGAGAGGGCAATCATACTGTATGTTGTCGACCGCCAATAATGAAAAAATATGTGAAATACCACATGAAATGTCACCTTTGGAATGAACTCTGAATGCACGCAATGTTGGGTTCACGTGTATGCCAATGCGTTCGTGTGCGACTAAAAGGACTGTGTAATATGGCTTAAGTTAATGATTGGCACAAACTGTATATTATACCATTAATCCAAAAATATATCATCTATATATTTTATGAGTACAATCAACATTACTCAGTAATGTTGATTTTACTGCAAAGTAATATTTATGATTTACCGGTATAGACCTGGAGCAAAGGGAATTCAACAAAATATTATTACCCCACAGGGTATATCATCCCTAGGGGTTATATTTCGATGAATTCTCAAAGTGGAGGGTCTATATAAATTATATATTAGACCAAAACAATCTTGAATACAGTCCTAAAACAACTTGTTGTTCCTCCATTGATGACAGGCTCGTCTTGGTTTATGTGCATGTTATTTGGTTTTCACGCATGGTACTTAATTGGTTTCACATGTGGTACTCAATCTCAAATTCCCCTCCATAGCGATGAACTCACTAATATTTCCTACCATGGTGGGAATGTGAGTTACCTCGAGCTCAAAGTGGGGTAATTCTATGATAAATTGACTGGTCATGTGGTACAAATCTAGCTCTCTGATTGGACAATTTATAGTTGACGTACAATATGACAAAATGTAGGCTTGTGATGAAATTAAGAATAACTATTTTACCTGCTTCCAGGTAGGTACATGCTACAATCAATGAACACAGATCCTGAAAGTAGGATGTACCAACATGTGGCAAAATCATGTGGACTAAGATAAAAAGAATCAGATCATATAGTTACCATGATAAAGTTTACACAAGAATTACAGTACAGAATCAAAAATAATGTGCCGTTTCCCTGAAAACATGACGTCCAGGTGTGCAAGAAATTGAATGCCTAAAGGAATTCTAGGCTAGGCGTGCAATACTTTCAGTTGTTGTTGCCCCTGTTGGTTTAAGACATTAGAACGTTTATAAAATCACTAGATCAAATTTCAGCTGCAATTTTGTGCAGGTATGTGTGGGAAAGTGATTCGTTCCCAGCAATCCCAGGACACTTTAGAGCAAACATGCAAAATGGAATAGACGACAACTGTCAATCGATTATATGTGCGCTGCAATATTTGTGTGGCTGTGGGAAATACACACAATTTTTCCACCTTTGGGAAATAGGACTGTTAATTTAACTAATATAGTTTGACAGAACTATTTGTTTGTGTTCAATACTGAGACTACTTTACTGTATACTTACGTGTACAACAAGTGATTGGATTCATGGACTTCATAACATGTTGATTTACACATAGCACTAAAAACATTAAATAACAATAGAATATAAGTACAGTAGTCTGTACATGACATAACTTTCAGTCATCCTTGGACAACTGACAAGTCAGCAATCTATAGTTGAAAAGCACCAGTCGAGCAAAGGTTCGCAGTTTCAATTGATCAATTCCAGCCGGAAGGCCTTGAAGTTGCATTTTTCGCAACTGGTCCCGGTTTGGTCTTAAAATGTATATATTCCTACACTCGAAATTTCCCTTCACCACCACTCCTTAGAACCTGTAGTTTAATCGAGTGAAATGCCAAATATTACTTGTAATATACCCAAATCTTATCCCGGCATTACCACCACATATATACAGAACTCGTGACTAGGCTCTTGGCAACAGCCTCCGTAGGTACTTCACTAGCATTGCAGGTTCAATTCCAGCCAGAAGGCCTTGATGTTGTATTTTTTGCAGTTTGGTCTTGAAATGTGTAATATTCTTGCACTTAAAATTTTCTTACACTTAAAATTTTCCTTCACCACAACTCCATAGAACAAATATAATGAGAGCTTTGCCATCGTAAAATATCTCTTATATACAGTAAATATGACAGAGCGAAGATATGGCGAAACCGATCACAACATTGATAGCCTGAAAACTGGAATGCGTTCTGGACACAATTTGGAATGTGTTCGGAATGCATTTCCAGAACACGTTCTGGACGCATTTTTTGTTACATGTTTTTTGTTGTTTTTTTGTTAAGCAGTACTGCATCTTGGTTTCTTGTAATGGGCTATCAAATATTTTCTACACCCCACTGAACTTGAGGAACCTTGGAATTCCTGCAGAAGAGATATTGAGGCTCCTGAATTCTTAGAGGAAATATTCTTGGAAATTCCATAAATGACAGATGGAAATTCCATGGGGGCAAATGTCACATGGAAATATCCAGAAGTTCCAGGAAAGTACCAGACACAAGAAATGTTCCTCACCAGGGGGTATGGATATATTTTGGAAAAGCCCAATTGACATATGATTAACTATGATTTCAAACATTGTTTCAGGATTAGGGGATGTCAAGTAATGGGTTTCGCATCACGGCACATGCTTCACAATATGGGAGAGGGGGTAGTTTTGAATCTGTGATAGCAAGAACAATAGCGTAGCATGTGGCTCACTGCTATTAATAGCTCCAAATGCAGACAAACAAATCAAATTTATTTATTTGTTTATTTACAAGCTTTACCACATTGAGTAGCAGGGATACCCCACAGAGCTTATTGCTCAATTGCAGGGTCCCTAAGATAAAAAATAAACTAACAGCACATTTTAACAAGAAGATAGGGGACAACACAGGTAACATTTTACAATTGTATATGGTTTTAAAGGTTTGTGGAATTTCGTCATCGTACAAGTGATTGACTCACAAATTATTGCAAATGAGCTATTTTCTTTGGTTATGGCCACAAGAATTATGGGTAAATGCAGACAATAATGGATACTGACGTCATCTCAACGGAGTGCTATTGGGATGAAACTGGTTGTTTAGATATCCACTGGTCCACAATGATGGGGCGGGGGTGGTCCAGAATATTGAAGAACATGAAGCACAAATCTAACAAGTTATATATATATATATATATATATATATATATATATATATATATATATATATATATATATATATATATATATATATATATATATATATATATATATATATATATATATATATATATATATATATATATATATATATATATATATATATATATATATATATATATATATATATATATATATATATATATATATATATATATATATATATTATATATATATATAACTTACAGACGGTACCGTTTCGGCCTTTTGGGCCTCATCAGTGTAGTGCTGATGAGCAGGATGAAGATGACTGCTATTTGCAGTCACCCTTGATGCACACAAAATGTGGGACATCAAAAACCATGCCAGAGCGCTCAAACTGCAAGCAGTGAGCGTGCGCACAATGCGTAAGCGACAATGGTTCATCCTGTAGAGCGCTCAATATGACCTAAAGGTCATAGAGTGTATCTATATATTATATATATATATATATATATATATATATATATATATATATATATATATAATATATATATATATATATATATATATATATATATATATATATATATATATATATATATATATATATATATATATATATATATATATATATATATATATATATATATATATATATATATATATTATATATATATATATATATATATATATATATATATATATATATATATATATATTCTAAGGAAAATTTCGAGTGTTGAAATATATACATTTTACATGTAAGACCAAACTGGGACCAGTTGTGAAAAATGCAACTTCAAGGTCTTCCGGTTGGAATTGAACCGCGACCTTGCAATGCTAGTGCAGTGCTCTGACTAACTGAGCTACGGAAGCCGTTGCCGATAGCCTAGTCAGTCACGAGTTCTGTATATATAGTGGTGGTAATACCAGGATAAGATTCTGGGTATATTACAAGTAATATTGGGCATTTCACTCGATTATGTAGTTTAATCAAACAACTTATTTATATATATATATATGTTTTTAGGACAAACCAAAATTACATGTTTTGAAAGAAGAAATTAAAAAGATATCACACTTACTCAACTACATCTCTTCCCAGACCACTCATTGCTTGCATACCATTCAAATGCTTGGAAATACATGCTAAATCCTGGACATGACATACACAATAATTTAGTACCAATTCCTTTACAATCAACAAGTATTATTATGACAAGGTACAGACAATTGAAATATTCTACATACCTCTTCATTCCGAGTGCTGGGGTGTTTTTGAAGGCAGCGAATAAAAGGCTGACTGGTTTTCTCCATTTTTAAAATTAAGTTTTTAATCTTCTTGGTATAAAATGTTCAACCCAACATGGCAGCCTGTCTTGAGGGAGAAAGGGTGATTATTACACTGTTTATCCGCCTTCGTTCTGACTTGCATCGAGTTTGGCATCAAATATTGGTGATATAGTGAGCTTTTGCTGAGACTTGAAGTGTTTTTAAATGGTATAAAACGTTATGTCAGTAATACAATTAAACACGACACAAGCAAAAATATGATCTCGTTGTCGTTGTGTAAACAAACCAAAGACGGGCTGGTTTCTTTGATATCACTTGCACAAGCAACTTCCGACTGGCTGAAGGAAGAGAAATACCAATATTCTAGGTTTGGTTGTGATGTTTCTCGAGTATTATGGAAGTTTAGGGGCGAACAGCTTCGAAATTCAATATGTCAAAATGCCTTGCATACCAAAATGATCAGCAAAGATATAACCAATGTTGTACTTCCTCGTCACTCCGTCAGAATAACACCAAAGTCCACGGCGAAGGGTAGGTAGATTTAATAAACCAATAAAAGACAACTTTTCTCCAATGTTGAAGTCTGGAAGTCTTGCCAAATACAGTGTAGTTATTGGCTGCAGGATTCAAGACATTTTATGACCAAAAACAACTCGGGTAAATTGTGAGAACAACTTGAGTTTTCAAAATTGTTCAACAAACGAACAATGCTCCGCAGGAGAAAGCACAGTGAAGAAAGACAATATTTTTAATCAAGTCTACACAATAGATTTCAAAAGACCACAAAATCCAAAATAGAGATTTTTCTAATTTTTCGTCACGTGACAAGTGAACATTCCCAAAGTGGTCGGTAGCCTGGGAACGACATTCAGAGCTCATGAACTTGCGCAATTTTCGCCGCACCAAATTTTCTTCTAATTTTGAAATAATCTTAATTTAATCTTAAATTCTCGCATTGGAGTACGTGATTGATCGCCATAAAGGAGGTCTTAAATTAGACAAATTGTGCTGTGCAAAGATAATATAAATAAATTAATAATCGTATAGTGTCGTACAAGCCAAAATGAAGCAGTTCGTAATGTCGAATGCGCATCAAATGACGCGTCGGGATAAAACTTATTTCAATTCATAACATCACGCTGGGGAATTCAGTACAATGAATTCGCAAGTGTAAATAGAAATGCAAATGTCTATTGTGGTTTTAGCCTGATGTTATGAATTGAAATAAGTTTTGTCTCGCGACGCGGCAGAACACGTCATTTTGATGCGCAGTCGACATTACGAATCACAAATATGACTATTTGGCATCATGGCCGCCAAATTTGTCGCCATTTGCCAAAAAAGCTAACGTTTGCACTTTCCAGCATTGAAAATATCAATTCATGTATCTTGTGATATCAAAAAGAAAACATAATTCATCGCAGGCAAACTCAATGTGTATTTCTCATGATCTCAAATCTAAATCTAGACTATGGCGACTATGGCTTGTCGTAGGCGGTCACAAACCGGTAAACAATGAACCTATAAGCAATATTTCTAATGAAATTCAAATTCCTGTATCTTAAAGTCGCCTAGAAACATAGGCAAAAGTATTCAAAGTATTGATAAATATATGTAAATACATTCAATCCGGCCAAATAATTTGAATAAAAATTCGCGCTTAATGTGGCTCGATAGTCTAACTCATGAGAAATTGCATTTTTCCGCATAAAAATGTTTGTAATATAGATCTTAGCTTCATCGTGGTTCATTGCATACCTCTAGTGGTGGTCTTGTTTATTGAAAAGTTTTATACCCTCAAAGTTTACCTGAGTGGAGAAACTCGTGTTTCCAATAAATCCAGAAAACTAATTTGCTTAAAATCTTCCTCTTATCATAAACACAATTTCTCTAGATAATCAAGACCACCGCTAGAGCTATGTAGTGAACCAAAATAAAGCTCAGATCTGCATTACAAAACCTTTTATGGGGGAAAATGCAATTTGTCATGATTTAGACTATCGAGGCACCTTAACATTGTTCGGTTTACGTGTAGAAGATTGACTTCGGAATTCAATTGAAGCGACATATAAACATAAGTAAATATTAAAGTTTACCCTTGTCATAGCCTGCGTACCCTTGTCACTGCATTGACGGCGTAATTTTACCATAACGAAATTTATTCATTATTTCGTAACTAATGACGGAATTTGTTTCGCATATTTATTTAATGATCACTCGCCAGTTGTTTATGACAAAGAAACTCTTAAAACTACATCCTCGAAAACGTATTATTAAAAACCCACGCATTAACGCAAATGTCATGCACTTCTTCAATGGTTTTTCTCGCTAATTCTCACGGTCGTAAAGAGTTATCTTCCTAAATACCAAGACAACCACTTGAGAAGTGAAGTACAGGAAATTCCAAAATGCAAAAAGTAAATAAAGTATTTTAAAATTTCTTGTGTCCGGTTGTCAACCCTGAACCACGTACTACACCACATTCGGGTCTGGTTTAAGATATTTTTTGTATATCTAAAATAAGATTCACAATTGATCTCATAATATTGTTATATTAGGATTGTTGGTACCGAAGAGAAACAAGTTGAAACCATTTTTATCATGCATGGCTCAATTCTTCCTGTAGCCATCCCCCCGGGGTCAATGAAAAAATCAACCCGGGGGTGGGGAATTGTTTTATTATTTTTTGCCGGGGGGGTATAGGTAGGGTAAAGGGCCACCGCATTCGTATTCAAAATGGCGACGAAAAGTTGCTGAAAATCGACGTTCTAGGGGGGGATTGCTGAAAAAGCGAAACGAACTAGAGCTCAAAGGTAGCAGCAACATGAATGAGCCAGTGGTTAAGTTAAATTTACATATATGATGTTAAAATTTGTCTAATTATACATTTGTTTGATGTTAAAACTTGTGTGTTTTTGTATTGTTTCAGGCTTGCCCCCGGGTATTGCCGGGGGGGGGGGGATGGTTACAAGAAGAATTCACTGCATTACACTGAATTTTTCTGCAGACATTATACACCCTTTGCCTAGTGTCCCGTCGTTGCTCTTATCGTAACCTTGAGATATTTATCGGATATTTATGCCGTGATAAATATGGCAAGTTCAAGTTTGTGTTGCTGTTTATATACATGAAAACATATATGTCTATCTAAAATATTATTTAACAAGAGGTTTTACCTTACCTGATGACAATGTCTTTATCACTATATTATTATAACTATAGACATTAAACACTGATTTATTTGGTTTCAAAATTTGTCACCCAATATTTATAATGCCACAAATTGTTTTTACCCAACTTTAAATGTTTCTGAGCCCCAGACGGGAATCGAACCCGCAACCTTCATGATCTCCAGTTAGATGCTCCAACTATTGAGCTAGCAGTGTACTAGTTCGTACATGCGACATACGTACTGCTAATTCAGCAGTCTCGATATGTCTGCATATCTTTCCTCAATATCTGAACAACAGATGGTGCAGAGACCTGGGCGGTGAAGGATGAACATGTGAAGAAGCTATGTATGACGTACGAATCTATTAGTGACTACTAGTCTACTACCATAATTCCTTGCGAGATATTTCCTTGCTCAACTTAACATCACAAAAGGATATACCGAAAAGGATTCTGGTAGTAGTAGTCACTAATAGATTCATGCGTCATAATGAATGCATATTCCTGAGCAAAATCATAATATATCTTGTCAGCCAAAAATTTCATCTTCATGGACTTTTTTGCTGTTAAAGTTATCGGATGTGACCAAGTTACCACCTGACACAGGTGGTACACAGACCCAGCTGTGTGAAAAAAACCCGAAGGCAAATACTTTACCGTATAGACCAATGAGCAAACGAGGTTGATATGGCTTTTGGTTCATATTGTTCTGTTTTTAACGTTGTGATAATATAATATAAGGAATGAATAATATATAATAAGGAATGGTAATTTAGAGTTCTTTCATATCTCACGTCGTTTTTAAGATATTTAGACTTATGTAATATGTAAATGAATAACCTATGACGTAAAGAGCTTTACACATTTTTACAAAATTAAGAAATAAGAAATAGTAAATTAATTTGGCATCACTATTTCGAGTAATGTGCAAAGTTTCAAGCGATTTCGTTGAATAATTTCAAAGATATCTTGATTATCATATCACATAAGTCTAAATATCTCCAGAACGACATGAAAGAGCTCTAAATTATCGTTCCTAATCATTTTAGGAGTTCATTAAAATAAGACAAACATAATTTTTGTTTCATAGGCACTTTAACGTAGCAATGACTTTCTATATTACAAAAATTTTTTGTTTTGGTAAAATTAGTTATAATTTTAAGTGTAAAAGTTCTAGTTGTTCTTTCACCATATTGCATGATTAAGCTATTTTTGTTGGCATTCATTTATCCCGCGGCGTGTTTCTTTACTACGTCTTTTCGGAGGTTCTCTCTGGAAAACAGAATTGAATTTAGCGCCTGAATAACTAATGTTTTAGGTTTATCCAAAGAATATAGTCAAGATTATTATTACTATGTTCTTGATTATTTGCGATGTTAAACCGCAGAGATGATACTGAAATATCACCTTTCCCTTGTCATCGCATGAATACTAGTGAGGTTGCGCGATTTTTTAAACATAACGTTGAGCGGAATACATGGCACTTATGTAGTAAGGGTGCAACAGAAAAATGAGAGAACGCGAACGAACCTTTTGTCCTGCACGATAAACATTCAACTTACGATATATTATTAGAGAAGTTGGGTCAAACAATACTGTTAAACCAAAGGTTCCACAAAATTATCTGCACTGTTTTTAAATCAATACACGCCAACAATCGGCACCAAAAATGGAAAAATTAAATGATTTACTAAATCTAAGAAATTCGAAATACAACCTTAGAGGAAAAGACATATTAAGTATCTCTAAAGCTAATTCGGCAACTTACGGTCTGAAATCGTGGAGATAAACACTCTAAGAACAAACGAATTTAAAAATTGTACCCAAAAAATTGATCTGTCATCTTTAATTTTGTAAAATAATTTTTAATGTTGACTAATTTTATTGTTAATTTTAACATTAGAAATTAGTTTCTTTTTAGCTAGTGTAGTGACCACGTTAAAATAAAGATATAATAAAATACTACATGCGGAGGAGATCGGTATAACAGATGTCAGATTGTGTTCAATCTTTGTCAACACATATATGCATGAAAACGCTAAATGAAGCAACATAGGCATATATATATTACAGCAGTGTATATTAACAGGGATATGTATGTTTATTATCAATACTATGTACCCTACCTCGTCAAACAAAGAATTGCCTTTTTCTCTATCGGCTTTCTCTACTTTCTCTACCCAGGCGTCTCAATCCTTTTACGCGCGCTCCTCCTCGGCCTTGCCATGGTACGAGGCAGATGGTGAAACTTCAACTTGTGCAGTTGGGATATCTGTTGACGTGAATCCTGTATAAGTGAATGACAAAATACACATGAACATGGTTTGTCCTGGTTTGTCCATTATATGCTTATTTAAAGCATAGTTCAATTTTTACTTCAGCTGGTCTATTTTAAATTATCAAACCAGGTCTTCCCTCCAGCTGTTTTCGCTTCCAGAATAAAATTCTTATGATCAAATAACAGTTGAACTGATATTTGATAATAAAAAATTGATTCAAAAGATAGTGTTGCTCTTTTTCATCTGTCAACGCTATCTTCATTTCATTATTGTTAACTTTCATCAACGAACACTCTTCCTTTAGTTCTTCTAACTGGCTTTCTAAGATATCCATTTGTTTTAATAGCACATCCAACATCAGCCTGTTTTTTAACAGCCTTGCTAGCTAACCTTACAGATGTTCTTGTCACATGACTTGAAGTAGTACCACTAATGCAGCTGGAACCATTCTTGGCACCAGTCTTCTTTAAAACAATTTTACACTAATTTCCATGGTTCCGACAGTAACCGGAGGTTAGTTTGGGAACCATGGCAATGGGTGACATGAATGAGTGACATGTTTCACAATTCACAGTCACATGTGATGTACAGGGATTTACAAGAGTGAAACTAATATAAATGGTACGATATTTAAAATTAAACTAAACTCCAACTAATAAAGTTGACAGTGGTTTTGCAGCAAAACTTAAATTTACAGGGCTTAATGTTCATTGGTAATTGAAATTTAGTTTTCGCTTACAGAGATCTTGGCAAGTGGGATGAAATTTCCTGATATGAACTGTTTGTCCCACCTGCCAGGATGAAAAATCTTGCAGTGCACAATATGCAAACAAAGCCATTGCTAACAAAATATAACACTGCCAATTTCATTATTCCTGATAGGTGGGTATGAAACTACCATATGAACAAAAAAACATGGTCAAATTGTTTTGTGTATAAATGTACCTTCTTTGACATGATGAGTCGCCGTTCTTCTGCGATCATCGAATGCTTTCATCCGACTTCGCTTTTGAGTGGATTTGGTTTGAGCTGATCTGTCCTCCCGATCGCCAATGCCACTCGTTTTCTTCTTGTGGAGCTGTGTTCCATGGTAGGTACTCCCACCTCGATCGCTCATAAAGAAATGTTCTATCAACAAGTGCCACATCCAGAAATAGAATAATTTAATAAATGCCATATTCAAGACTGCTTCAATCCAAAGGCTTATTACTTACTTTCCTCTTATTTTTCCTCTTTGTTGTCACTTGCTGTAGCTACAAGATTATGTTAAAGAAATGTTCTATTAACAAGTGCCACATCCAGAAATAGAATAATTTAATAAATGCGATATTCAAGACTTTTTTAATGACTCGTTACAATAAAATATTGAATGATGTACACAAATAATGACTAACTACAAAATATAAAATCGATAAAATTGTAATAAATAAAATTGATCACTTGCTTATATAAACTTTTACTTCGATTTACTCGGGTAAAATAGCTCGAATCCTCAATATTGTCAATAAACATGAACATTTAGATATATGAGTATCCTAAGCTATAGTTACAACATTTGCGTCCATGTTGTGTTGGATTATAAACAATCTTTCTCCCTCAGCTCGATCACTAGTATATCTGATACAACACAGCCGCTTATGTTGTAAATAGTATTATATTTTATTTTTAAGTAAATCAGAGTACACGCTATCTCATTGGTTACTGAGCTCAAAAACCGGCATTATAACTCAATAAAGCATGAGCTGACGTGATTCCTCGCGTAGATTTTGTCGTTTTTGACGGATTTTAAGTAGTTTAAATCACAAAAGAAAGACAAAGAACACCTGAATATAAAGCTAATCAAGGTACTAACACAACAGAATGTTTTAACTGCAACGAGTTGAGTGCATTTCATCGCTAAAATCGCAAACGTGTTTTCATCATGAAAGCCGCCAAAGGCTTCCTAGCAACGCACAGAACAACATCTCTTATTACAGGTAAATCTGCATTTTTCATGGTTTTATTGTTAATTTAATGGTGTTCTTTTATAAAAGAAATAAAAAACTTTGTCTTGTGTGATTATCGAGTTATAATGCACTCGAGAAGCTAGTAAAACACTCGGCTATCGCCTCGTGTTTTACAAGCATCTCTCGTGCCATTATAACTCGATAATCACACGCGACACGTTATTTCTTAACTAACTCATAACGTATTAATTTATTATTATATAGACGTAAATTACTTACCATTAATTCCATCCATTACAGACAATACAATTGGTTTAGCGAAATCCATATACAAATCAATAGTAGTGATGTCTTTATCAAAGATTCGATCTAAGAATCAGATAATATGGTCTGAATCATTAAAATGTGGAGCCAGCCATCCAGCGCATTAAGCGGACCATTAAAACTGGTTGTAGATTTTTCAATTTACTATACATTCAAGAAACAGAGCAAGATAATTTATATATTAATTATTTAAGGCTATATATTAAACTTACCAAATGTGAAAGCAGTATTAGGAACCTTTTTCCCATCAATAAGTTGAAAGATTGTGTTATCTCCCATGCCCAATTCAGCTTACACCCATGTTCCCTACAACACACAAGGATATGAATTTTAGATTATCTTTCAGACTATTTCACCAAATAATGAAAACTAACGATTCTTCTATATAAATATTACGCCTTACCTCTTCAGTGGCCTTTAGTGTTGGGCCGTTGGCCGAACCCAAATTGCCACGCGAATGCTATCCATTTTAATTGTCGTCTGTCGGCGTCTCGGTAAAATGATGATAAAGTAGATCACAGCAAATAAGGACAGTAAAGATGCTAGGAATAAATACAGAAGAATTAAAACTGTATAAGTATAAGCCAGGTTGGAAAACGTGCATTTAGTCGCGGCTACTATAAACTGATTGTTCGCAGTGAGAATCGGATAACACTCGCAGCCGATGGCAACCACTCTTCATGCAACTCGCAGCTCCAAACTAGCTTCGCTCGCTGTTACGCGTTGGCGAAAATAGACACGTTTTCCAACCACAAATCTTTTAAATAGACAAAGGCGTTTGGACAAAGTTAATGACCTGAAATCAAACATCGACAAACATCAAACGCTTGCAAAACCCACTTGAATTGTTCATGGAAACAAAATATCATTAACCGACTGTACCTTAATCAAATTACAACAATTCTTCAAAGTTCACCACACAATCTGCTGAAATCTTCGTCCGACAGTCAAACAAGAAACGCCTAAAACCTCTCCTCGGCTTCTTTTAAATAGCGCCTATAATTTATTCTTGTTTATTCTTGCATTCCCAACAATAGAAAATGTCTATTTAGGAATCCCTCGAGATTCACTTTTGGTTTGTTTGGCGCTTTCTGATTGGCTTAAGGTGATTCCTCAGTTTTGCATTGCGCACATTTACTGCGCACATCCAATAATCAGTGTTTTAATAATCAATAATCAGTGTTCCATTACGCAACACTTTCAAAATGTACTGGTAGGGAAGATTTATTTTCTTCTACCACTTTTGATGTTATAAGAGAAACTTAGAGAAAAATCATTTCTACAACTTACAATATTTTACATTTTTGATGAATGTTTCTTCAAATAACATGTCAAAGAATATGGGAAACGACCTTTCTTTATCATAATAAACCCTGTTAGCTGTTTCTTTTTCCCTAAAATACCATGTTTTCTTAGATTACAAGGATTACGAAGATTACAAGAATTACTAAGATTAGAAGAATTAGTAAGATTAGAAGAATTAGTAAGATTAGAAGAATTACTAAGATTACTAAGATTACAGGGATTACGAAGATTACAGGGATTATAGGGATAACAGGGATTATTGTGGAGTTTAGTGTATTACTGGTTTATATTATAATAAAGCACTTAATTTGGTGTTAGCGTAACACCAAGGGTCAACCTAGATCTTATTGTGGGATAACCGCTGGATAGCAGATATCAGATCAGGCGGGCTCAGAATAGTATAGACGCGAAAAACAAAAACTTTTGAAAATATTGAAATAATAATATTAATCATTTTTAAATTTAATATAACGCGCAAATTCAACAAGGTTTTCAAATGCGCCTAACAATCTAACCACAATTACATAATTTATAAAGATATCTAAAATATAAAAAAATTAAAAAGGTGAATAAAATGGCTCAATTTCCTATATAAATGTCCCCAAACGACGTCACCAAGAACGCACTACTCTATGTAGTATACATATACAGTACTAACCACATTACTAGTAGCGTTAGTGACGTTAGTAGCGTTATTATCGTTATTGGCGTTTTTTAGCGTTATTGGCGTTAGTAGCGTTATTGGCGTTATTGGCGTTAGTAGCGTTAGTAGCGTTAGTGGCGTTAGTAGCGTTAGTGGCGTTAGTAGCGTTAGTAGCGTTATTGGCGTTGGTAGCGTTAGTAGCGTTATTAGCGTTAGTATCGTTATTGGCGTTAGTAGCGTTATTGGCGTTAGTAGCGTTATTGGCGTTAGTAGCGTTATTGGCGTTAGTAGCGTTAGTAGCGTTAGTAGCGTTATTGGCGTTAGTAGCGTTAGTAGCGTTATTGGCGTTAGTAGCGTTAGTAGCGTTATAGGCGTTAGTAGCGTTATTGGCGTTATTGGCGTTAGTAGCGTTAGTAGCGTTAGTAGCGTTATTGGCGTTAGTAGCGTTAGTAGCGTTATTGGCGTTAGTAGCGTTAGTAGCGTTAGTAGCGTTATTGGCGTTAGTAGCGTTAGTAGCGTTAGTAGCGTTATTGGCGTTAGTAGCGTTAGTAGCGTTATTGGCGTTAGTAGCGTTATTGGCGTTAGTAGCGTTATTGGTAGTACCAACACTGGACATATCAAAACTAAGGAAGAAACTCGAAGCTGAAGAAAAATCAGTGTCCTCACTTTATTTCTGATCACTTATCTGGGTAGATAACGCTTTACTTAGTAACTGTAACTTATAAGCCAAGACAACGCCTTAACAATGTGATTCGCATACGGGACCGTTCAATTAGCTCAACTGCAAAGCGCACTATGTTAATATGTCGATCATGTGTCCTTATTTATTTTCGGTGACGAAAGTGATATAAAAACAATAAAGAAGCATCAATATTAATTTACGTGTAGATGAGTGTTTTGACAGTTTATAAAATGAATTTCATAAGCAGAATGTTTTCAGATATAATTAACAAATAACAATACAAAAGAATGCCAGACATTTGTATAGAATTCGCTGTACAGATGCAGCATGGCTAAATATTATGAAAGATATAGAAATATATGATATAAAATTACCAATTTACAAAAATGAGGATTGACCCATAGTATATGCACTGTTTCAACTGACATTGTTTTTTATATCGCTTGTTTAGAAACTTTAACTATATTTATAAGTGTTCACATGATACCAAACGACGTGATTGCGAACTAATCCTTATGTTGACCGATACCTTTTATTCTAAAATATTCAGATTATACGTTGTTTAGGAAATGAGTTTGTTTAAAATTTGTTTTGTTGCAGGGTATAATTACAAACATTTCTCGGCATCAAAACAAAAGCAAAATGAAACAGTGATAGTTAATAAATATCAGTCACATAAAGATAAACTGGGAATATCAACCGATGACAAGGAGTTAAGTTATTTGTGACGAATTATTTTGCCTTCGACCCTTTCATATACGGACAACGAATCTTGAAGTCCGGTAAACCTCCCTTTTTCTAGTTGAAGAGCTGTTCTTTTGCTGCATTTCCCTGGTAGTTGACAAGCATTTGTCTTTACGACCAGACAACCTTGGGCGTAGCTACACCCGGGCCTGTGCCCGGGTGAAACCTGCGTGTGCCCGGGTGAAATATTGCAGAGAGATCTAGCTCAGCTCGTTAGGCAAAGTAATTAAAGTATAGAGTATAGCTACTAGGAAGATTATGTATAAGTTTACTGTTTACAAAAAGACAAAGTATTAGTTTAATTCCCACATAAACGTAAAATATTTCCCTAAAAATGACGGTTTTCGCGTGATTGAAACCAATGTTTTTGACTGTTACCGCTAAAGCATGTGTCAGTGGGCGCTGATGAGTAAAATGTTGAAGCGCAATGGCCGCAAGGCAGTTGTTGTTTTTCACTGGTTTTTATTTTATCTCTTTTGTTGTTAAAACTGCCCCCAAAATGCAGGAAATAGAATTTCCATGGCTTAAAAATCAAAAATTCTCCGGGGGAGCATGTTCACACCCCAGAGGTTTCTCGCATGTTTAGCGCTCTGAACTGCCACTACGACCCTGTGACTATAATAACAAAAAACCCACCAGAGAATGTTGAGACCTGTGCCCATGTTGTGCCCACATGACATCTGCTTCCTGGCTACGCCACTGAATGGAATAATCCTTGGAATATCGCTCCATCTTATGGCCAGAGCCTCGTTGTAGCCGCTTTTTAGACAATCATAGAATGTGATCTGGTATATATATGTTATATATGAACAACGAGAGCGAGTGTTTCACCGGGATATCCAAACACGAGAAAACAATGTATGAAAACACGAGCGCGAAGCGCGAGTATTTTTGTTAATTGTTTTCGAGTGTTTGGATATCCCGGTGGGACACGAGCTCGAGTTGTTCATATAGCATCTCAATTGAACACAATAGTAATTAGTTATAATTTAAATTGCAGTTTACAATTGTTGCTCTGAAGTGTGTATTGCATTAATTCGGTCTTCGTATTTGAAGATTATTTGCATGCGTAATTAAGATATTAGATGAACAACGTTTTTGATCTGAAATACGCGTATTGTGTTGGCATGGTTCACCGGGGTATCCAACCGCAATCACCTGATTAATTCGCCTACTCTGATTGGTTAATTAACTCATGAATTATTCATGAATTTGAGATATATATATAATTAGTTCTCATGCCCATATCTAGATCGTACGAAGCTACACTGATGAGCTGTGGAACAGCGAAACACGTGTCTGTAGATATTGTACTATTACGCTCCTTCACTTCGGTGTTGTTGAGCACTCTGTGAAGTTGGTGTGGGTGTCCTTTAGCGATAATGCAACGCCCACTACCCTTGTGGTAGTTTGAGCACTCTGGCTAACACCGCTTCACGCTCTCTGGATGTGCGCATGACCGCTGTTTGTCCCACAAGCGGTTGTCACCGGCAATCGTTTGTGGATAATTAGTTCTCATGCCCATATCTAGATCGTACCAAGCTACACTGATGAGCAGTAGAACAGCGAAACACGTGTCTGTAGATACTGTACTATTACGCTCCTTCACTTCGGTTTTGTTGAGCACTCTGTGAAGTTGGTGTGGGTGTCCTTTAGCGATAATGCAACGCCCACTACCCTTGTGGTAGTTTGAGCACTCTGGCCCTACACCGCTTCACGCTCTCTGGATGTGCGCATGACCGCTGTTTGTCCGACAAGCGGTTGTCACCGGCAATCGTTTGTGGATAATTAGTTCTCATGCCCATATCTAGATCGTACCAAGCTACACTGATGAGCTGTGGGACAGCGAAACACGTGTCTGTAGATATTGTACTATATATATATATATATATATATATATATATATATATATATATATATATATATATATATATATATATATATATATGTATATAGTTAGATGTAGTTATATATGTATATATATATATATATATATATATATATATATATATATATATATATATATATATATATATATATATATATATATATATATATATATATGTATGTATATGTATGTATATATATGTATATATATGTATATATATATATATATATATATATATATATATATATATATATATATATATATATATATATATATATATATATATATATCGCAGAGTCGCGGGTTCAATTCCCAGCCGGAAGGGCTTAAAGTTGCATTTTTCGCAACTGGTCCCGGTTTGGTCTAAAATGTATGTATTCCAACACTCGAAATTTTCCTTCACCACAAATCCTTTCAACATGTAGTTTGATCGAGTGAAATGCCAAATATTACCTATAATATACCCAGAATCTTATCCCGGCATTACCACCATATACAGAACTCGTGACTAGGCTCTCGGCAACGGCTTCCGTAGCTCAGTGGTCAGAGCACTGCACTAGCATCGCAGAGTCGCGGGTTCAATTCCCAGCCGGAAGGCCTTAAAGTTGCATTTTTCGCAACTGGTCCCGGTTTGGTCTAAAATGTATGTATTCCAACACTCGAAATTTTCCTTCACCACAAATCCTTTCAACATGTAGTTTGATCGAGTGAAATGCCAAATATTACCTATAATATACCCAGAATCTTATCCCGGCATTACCACCATATACAGAACTCGTGACTAGGCTCTCGGCAACGGCTTCCGTAGCTCAGTGGTCAGAGCACTGCACTAGCATCGCAGAGTCGCGGGTTCAATTCCCAGCCGGAAGGCCTTAAAGTTGCATTTTTCGCAACTGGTCCCGGTTTGGTCTAAAATGTATGTATTCCAACACTCGAAATTTTCCTTCACCACAAATCCTTTCAACATGTAGTTTGATCGAGTGAAATGTCAAATATTACCTATAATATACCCAGAATCTTATCCCGGCATTACCACCACCATATATACAGAACTCGTGACTAGGCTCTCGGCAACGGCTTCCGTAGCTCAGTGGTCAGAGCACTGCACTAGCATCGCAGAGTCGCGGGTTCAATTCCCAGCCGGAAGGCCTTAAAGTTGCATTTTTCGCAACTGGTCCCGGTTTGGTCTAAAATGTATGTATTCCAACACTCGAAATTTTCCTTCACCACAAATCCTTTCAACATGTAGTTTGATCGAGTGAAATGCCAAATATTACCTATAATATACCCAGAATCTTATCCCGGCATTACCACCACCATATATACAGAACTCGTGACTAGGCTCTCGGCAACGGCTTCCGTAGCTCAGTGGTCAGAGCACTGCACTAGCATCGCAGAGTCGCGGGTTCAATTCCCAGCCGGAAGGCCTTAAAGTTGCATTTTTCGCAACTGGTCCCGGTTTGGTCTAAAATGTATGTATTCCAACACTCGAAATTTTCCTTCACCACAAATCCTTTCAACATGTAGTTTGATCGAGTGAAATGCCAAATATTACCTATAATATACCCAGAATCTTATCCCGGCATTACCACCACCATATATACAGAACCTCGTGACTAGGCTCTCGGCAACGGCTTCCGTAGCTCAGTGGTCAGAGCACTGCACTAGCATCGCAGAGTCGCGGGTTCAATTCCCAGCCGGAAGGCCTTAAAGTTGCATTTTTCGCAACTGGTCCCGGTTTGGTCTTAAAATGTATGTATTCCAACACTCGAAATTTTCCTTCACCACAAATCCTTTCAACATGTAGTTTGATCGAGTGAAATGCCAAATATTACCTATAATATACCCAGAATCTTATCCCGGCATTACCACCACCATATATACAGAACTCGTGACTATAGGCTCTCGGAAACGGCTACGGTAGCTCAGTGGTCAGAGCACTGCACTAGCATCGCAGAGTCGCGGGTTCAATTCCCAGCCGGAAGGCCTTAAAGTTGCATTTTTCGCAACTGGTCCCGGTTTGGTCTAAAATGTATGTATTCCAACACTCGAAATTTTCCTTCACCACAAATCCTTTCAACATGTAGTTTGATCGAGTGAAATGCCAAATATTACCTATAATATACCCAGAATCTTATCCCGGCATTACCACCACCACCATATATACAGAACTCGTGACTAGGCTCTCGGCAACGGCTTCCGTAGCTCAGTGGTCAGAGCACTGCACTAGCATCGCAGAGTCGCGGGTTCAATTCCCAGCCGGAAGGCCTTAAAGTTGCATTTTTCGCAACTGGTCCCGGTTTGGTCTAAAATGTATGTATTCCAACACTCGAAATTTTCCTTCACCACAAATCCTTTCAACATGTAGTTTGATCGAGTGAAATGCCAAATATTACCTATAATATACCCAGAATCTTATCCCGGCATTATACCACCACCATATATACAGAACTCGTGACTAGGCTCTCGGCAACGGCTTCCGTAGCTCAGTGGTCAGAGCACTGCACTAGCATCGCAGAGTCGCGGGTTCAATTCCCAGCCGGAAGGCCTTAAAGTTGCATTTTTCGCAACTGGTCCCGGTTTGGTCTAAAATGTATGTATTCCAACACTCGAAATTTTCCTTCACCACAAATCCTTTCAACATGTAGTTTGATCGAGTGAAATGTCAAATATTACCTATAATATACCCAGAATCTTATCCCGGCATTACCACCACCATATATACAGAACTCGTGACTAGGCTCTCGGCAACGGCTTCCGTAGCTCAATGGTCAGAGCACTGCACTAGCATCGCAGAGTCGCGGGTTCAATTCCCAGCCGGAAGGCCTTAAAGTTGCATTTTTCGCAACTGGTCCCGGTTTGGTCTAAAATGTATGTATTCCAACACTCGAAATTTTCCTTCACCACAAATCCTTTCAACATGTAGTTTGATCGAGTGAAATGCCAAATATTACCTATAATATACCCAGAATCTTATCCCGGCATTACCACCACCATATATACAGAACTCGTGACTAGGCTCTCGGCAACGGCTTCCGTAGCTCAATGGTCAGAGCACTGCACTAGCATCGCAGAGTCGCGGGTTCAATTCCCAGCCGGAAGGCCTTAAAGTTGCATTTTTCGCAACTGGTCCCGGTTTGGTCTAAAATGTATGTATTCCAACACTCGAAATTTTCCTTCACCACAAATCCTTTCAACATGTAGTTTGATCGAGTGAAATGCCAAATATTACCTATAATATACCCAGAATCTTATCCCGGCATTACCACCACCATATATACAGAACTCGTGACTAGGCTCTCGGAAACGGCTACGGTATACCACTTGTTTTCTTGATGTGGAGTTTCGACTACATCGTTTGCAGCTGTTGGTGATAATAGTTAGCGATTGAGGAGGAGGTATTCTTCCGGGAGCGGGAGGATTAACCTCGATAACTGACGCTGGAATATTTTCTCTCTTTGCAAGTGGTGGTAAGGGTTGAACTTCTTTTTCGATGTCCTTTACATCATAACAAGTAAGTTCAGAATCCTCCATCTTTAGTCGCAGTCGCCAATCAGATATGTTGTTAGTTGCTTTAACGAGAAAGATTCAGCTGTTTTTGTTGTTATTCATTCGTGTCCTATAGTGCTTTCCAGCGTCGTCTACATGTTATTAAGCCTTCGAAATAAACAGATGGTATAACAATTACCTGGTTTTAGAATTTGGCGGAAAACACAATCATACAAATAGGTAAGAGTTAATTACCGAGAACGAGGGATGTATGCTATATACAACCCAGACGACGCTGTACTATCGCGTACATCCCGACGTTCGAGGTAATTAATTGACTTCATTATTTCATGATTGTGGAGGTTTTCTAACAAAGTTTTGTCCATTTTTCCACCTCGACAAAGATTTTCCTAGTTTTTTCTTCATTTCTTATCTAATAAATATTCATAGGGTTGTATGCTGTATACATCCCGTTGTACATCAAAGGAAAACGACTCAATCATGTAATATTTACAATTATCTCTCTCCTTATTGAGCCTTGTTTTTAGATTACAGGGGGCTAACGCGAACGCTGAAGACTCGAGCTTAATTAGGGGACCCGGGTTATCTCTCGCGACATTTTTTGAATTTCCCTCTTGTGAAATGCATCTAAAACTGCCAAACGTAAAAAAAATAATTTGTTATTCATAATGGTATTACAAACCAAACGGCGAATAAAACGAATATCAAATGGCCGTCGAAGTCTTGGCAGTAAACAGCTGGCTACAATTACCTAGCTCCAGAATACTTTTTAGTCTCTTTCTCTCTTCACAGTTGCCATAGGAATCTGCCTGTCATAGGCGTACGGGTAAAATTTTGTAGGGGGGGGGGGGGGGGCTGAGCCTAACTCTCGAATAAATGATGACGTCATTATCACCCTCGCTTCTTTCTTTCGAGGAGATAATCTCGGCGCCGAATAATCTCGCGGGATCCATTTCTCACTGAAAGTTTCTATGTATATATAAAATGGTAGGTCATCTCTTATAAGGAAGTAAAAAGTCGTCTTGGGTGATCCGTTTGAATCAGACAATATTTGGGCAAGACAACACGATGCGGCACAATTCCTAATCTGTTTTCAACGGTTAAATATTGATCGCGATAACGTTCAAAATAATATGGCGACGAATTGTGCCTGATCGCCGACTAATTTCTAAGTACATAAACCGTTTTTACGAAGAGTATGCACGTTCTCGTAATATATATATATATATAGACAGGTATGTTATGTATTTAGACTTGGTAATTCCAAAACTGTTTTCAGAATTGAAATCGAGTAAATATTGACCTAGATAACGTTCAAGATGCACTGGGGACCATGGATGAGGGAAAAGAAACTGTAGGGCTGGGGTGGGGATAGTGGTAGCAAAGGCGAGCGAGGGGATTTTTGCGGATTCGTATTTCTAGTTAATGGTATGTATGGTAAACTTTATTTTGACAGGGTAGCCCATTCAGCCGAAGCTGGTATCCATGAAGAGGGGCCCTGTACAAGATATCATACAAAATTACAAAAAATATATTAACTAATTATTATATTTAAAAATCATGCTTTCTAATAAAGCTCTCAAAATATAACAATGTAGTAGATGTTTTAATTTTTGACGGCAGAGAGTTAGAATAATGTTCCAGAGTATCTAAAAATACATTTCCCAAAACTTAACTTAGGTTTGGGGAGATGGATATCATTTCTCCTTCTAGTACTATAAGAATGGATATACTACTCTTTCTAATCAAATATTCACTAAGATATTTAGGAACCACAACATGCAAACACTTAAAGAGACTAGCACACATTTATTTCTTCCTCTGATTGTCCTTAAATCCGACCATCCCAACATGTTTAAAGCCTCGCGCGTGAACTGTCTCGTCTCGCTATAATACGAGCTGCTCGATTTTGCTGAGTTTCTGTAAATTGTCGCTACACGCGACTGAGAGTTCACCCCATGCAGTATCTGCATAAGTGAGAGTCTGCAGAATCAAACAGTCATAAACACACTTGTTCTAAGGGTTTATGGTTAAGGAAAATTTCGAGTGTTGGAATATATACATTTTAAGACCAAACCGGGACAAGTTGCGAAAAATGCAACTTCAAGGCCTTCCGGCTGGAAATTAAACTACATGTTCTAAGAATTTATGGTGAAGGAAAATTCACCAACACACTTGGATGCCAGTGCTTATAAACCCAAAATGGGTTTTTGGTGATTCGGATAGAGCATAAAAAGTTAGTTAATAAGTTCTAGATTAGTTTTTGCGTTAAACTTTTAGTTTCGGAGATATAAGGGCTCAAAGTCACAATTTGTGAAAAAAAGTAGCGCAGGCCGAGACACTGGATCCGAGGAACGTGTTATGTTTCAATCTTATAAAAATATATTACAATTCGAGTAGACAAGGTAACATCGTAAAGACACATGACACATCGTTTGGGCATTTTTCAATAAAAACTCTTAAGATAGCTGTCCTCTCCTATACAACAATGTTGAAGATGGGTTCCTCGGATCCAGGTCCCTGTGTGTTATTTTGCTGGCGCTACTTTTTTCAAAAGAATGGCACAATTTGCATGTTTGAGCCGTTATATCTCCGAAACTAAAAGTTTAACGCAAAAACTAATCCAGAACTTATCAACTAACTTTTTATGTTATATTCTATCTTATTAACTAACTTTTTATGGCCTTACTGTGACACACTTGCAAGCTTTTGTTTGGTTCCAAACACAAGAGCCTTACTTCCATTGTGCTACGATAGAGAACTCAAAGACCTAGTTTTCTTCTTCAAGTCTCTACATGGGCATACTGACTTAAATTGTCCACGAATTTGTTATGTTTGTTTCTCAAGGCCTCACCAGGCTGAGCCAAAGCTTTGTCAACCTTAAAACTCCACTTTGTAAAACAAGAACTTTCCAAGCCTCATATTTTAACCGCGTAGTCAAAATTATGGAACTTTGTCTGCAAATTAGCCAATCCAAGTAGTTTCACCAGTTCTATGTCAATTAAGAACTTTGTGAAACAGATATTATCTAGTGTAGTTGTTTCTACTTTTGATATAGATTGGCCGTGCACCTGGACACTGGTACGCTATACTGTCTCTGTCATAGAGCCTCTATGACATAGAACATATTTTACATGGATATATTTTAATCTAAGAGGGCGGCGCCTCGTATTGGACTTTTAGTCCGTTCGCGCTTTCCCTTTTGGTAGAAGAAATTAAATTTTGAAACCCGTTCAATGGCCTTACTGTGCATCTTAACATTAAAAGATAACACACTTGCAAGCTTTTGTTTGATGCCAAACACAAGAACCTTTAATACCATCCTGTTGTCTATTACCCATTGTTACACTCTGTTTAATCTCTTCAATCTTACAAAGCTCGGAACCAGAAAAATTATGTCACAGCGTCATCAGCATACATACTTATTTGGGAGTAATATTTAATACATAACCCTGAAGAATACAAATTGCCAATAAGTATGGTCTAAGTATTATTATACATGCACGTTTTTCGTTAAAGTTCCTCTAACCCCCAAAATGATAATGCTATGTTTGAAAGGGCACTTAAAATGATGAAGAATGGCACTAACAGTTCTTCGATATCTATTTTCGTTCTTGAGGTATTCAGTTATATGTGATATGTTAATGAGGCACATGATGACGTCATAGCAGGCATACAAGGTTGTTGCCATTCGAATATTTGTGTATATCTTCAAAGTTATCCAACGAAATTACTTGAAACTTTGCACGTGGATGCATACTACCAAACTAAAGAACATGGTTCAAGTTATGTTGTCACCATAGTAACAGATTAGCTTCCAAACCTCCTAGTCTCTAAACAAAATAATGTGTTTTCTCTCAAATGCAGAACATGTTGAGATTGGCAGTTTGCAATAACTTTTCTAATGCAATACCCAAGTTTGAAATCGAAAACGTTGCTTGCGACGACAGAAAATGAAGATTTCTGTATGGAAACGGAGAGGTTTGAAAGCTAATCTGTTACTATGGACGAACCATTGCTTTACCCGTCTTGCCATGGTGACAACATAACTTGAACCATGTTCTTTAGTTTGGTGGTATGCATCCATGTGCAAAGTTCAATTAATTTCGTCGGATAATTTTGAAGATATACACAAATTTTAGAATTGCAACAACGTTGTTTGCCTGCTATGACGTCATCCTATGCCTCATTAACATATCACATATAACTGAATACCTCAAGAACGAAAATAGATATCGAAGAACTGTTAGTGCCATTCTTCATCATTTTAACTACCCTTTCAAACATAGCATTATCATTTTTGGGGTTAGGTGCACTTTAAAATATGGACATGCATTAAAACATGTGTATTCAATTTTTGATTCTCTGAAAGTGTATTTCCTGCAATTTGAAGGCACTTTTCTCGTTTTTTTCAGCGCGGCAGTGTTCGGGATACGAAGTATTTAGTTACCGTTAAAATAACACAGATTTTCCCAATTTAGACCGCGTGGATATCTCTCCTGCGCATGGGGAATGACCATCGCTTAACGAAGAACAACAATTAAATCCCAGATTAATTCCCTCAATGAGAATCCGTAAGCAAGTAATCCAATGACGTGAGCAAATCAATCACGTGTTGGCGCTTTATATCTGATAAAATATTGTCATGCTTGAAAGCCTGGGGGTGGTTTTGAAATTTGTCCCAGGGGAATGTGGAGTTGTTTACCATCATTAGTATTCTTTATATAAAGAATACTAATGAACATGAAATTTTATATAAAATTGTCATCCTAATACGAGAAGTCCATCGAGAAAGCAAAAATATTCAAGCAAACTTCAACGAGCTACCTGCCTATATTTTTGAATTTACTGGAGAAAACCACCTAACAAGAAACCTAACGATATGATACGATATATAATACGTACAATGAATAAGTCAGGACAAACATACATGAACATCATAACTTTATAACATTGCTGTCAAATTTGAAAGCGTACCTTTCTCGGTGTGATATTTTTAGTCAAAACCGAAGCTACTTGAAGCCTCTTGATTTATCTATAATATGCTCTTCATTAAAATAGTGTAATAAATAAAGGCAGAAAACCTTTCTCGACAAAACAGGTTCCTGACTTGTTCCCTTCGAACCATTTCTATGTCTTTGAAGATTCTTGAACCCGCTCTTAAACGCGAAGTGTTGACTGTTGTAGAATTTTATTCTTCTGTAGCAAAAACAACGACATTCAAATTTTCGTCAAATTACTGACAGGTCTCGAAATTGAATGAATTAACACTATTGTTGGAAGTCCCAAGAGGTTCGTTTTTGAGCTGTTCAAAACACTCGCAGCAGATGTTTTAAACAGGACTTAAAGTGCCCCTAACCTCAAAATGTTTTATTGTCTTGGTTGGAAGAACTTTTAAAATGATAAAGTAACTTCTTTTGAAGATTTTCGTTTCTTTTATTTTTTTTTTAGATATATCAGTTTGTTTGATATGCAAATGTATGGAATTTCGTCACACACGCATAATGACTTATTGAAGAAATGTGTGTATCTCTTTCATTCTCGAACGAAATCCTTTAAAATCAAGAAGTTTGGTTGTTCTGGGAGAAACGCACACACGTGTTATTCACACTTTAGTGTTTTTATTTCATGAACGCAAAGATATATAACATTCGCTGATAACTCATTATGCATGTTGACGAAATTCCAGATATTTGCATATCAAACAAACTGATATATCTCACAAAGAAAGCGAAGAAGTGAAAATCTTCAAAAGAAGTTACTTTATCATTTTAAAAGTTCTTCCAAATAAGACAGTAAAAAATTTTGAATTTAGGGGCACTTACACTAGTACGGTAAAAAAATCAAACGTTTCTTTGTTGTGTTTACACTGTACCTGCCTAATCCGGAGATGGTTTGCCGTAGCGTAGTCACTACGCCAAGCACTCCGGATGTAAATCACTATGTGTGTAGTAGTGAAAACATATGCATACGCGTTTAAAATGTTAGCGGGAAAAAATGGCGTCAGGTTATTTTGGTTGTTTATCGGCAGCAATTTTAATAATTTTAGCTGGTTTATATGCAGTTATATGCAAGCACTAAACCTCTCTGCAATCGCGAGTGCGGAGAGCTTCCGGCGACAAAGAAAACGGCTTGTAAACATATGCTTGACATCAGCTTTTCGCTTCGGCATTTTGTAAAATATTTCGGGCAATACGCGTACAATGTGCGTATTAAAAAAACTGCTGTCAACGCCAAAAAACCTCGCTTTGTCCTTTGTAGTGAACAGACGTATAAATTTCACAACGGTACGCCAACCTACTCCGGGTCACTTACCGTACCCTACTAGTGTAAACCTGGCTTAAGTTGCATTCAAATATTAAAATAATTTAAGACATGACCCTTTTTGCCCGAATGACAAGACCTGCATTTTTACTCGAATAGAGCTCATTTTTCCGACAACTGCAGAGGGGGCTGCAGCCCATAGAAAACATAATCATCGACTAGAATCAACGACTTTTCACGCTGGACCTACTTCCATTGTGCTGCGATAGAGAACTCAAAGACCTAGTTTTCTTCTTCAAGTCCCTACATGGGCATACTGACTTCAATGTCCACGAATTTGTTACGTTTGTTTCTCAAGGCCGCACCAGGCTGAGCCAAATCTTTGCCAACCTTAAAACTCCACTTTGTAAAACAAGAACTTTCCAAGCCTCATATTTTAATCGCGTAGTCAAATTATGGAACTTTGTCTGCAAATTAGCCAATCCAAGTAGTTTCACCAGTTCTATGTCATTTAAGAACTTTGTAAGACAGATACTATCTAGTGTAGTCTTCTACTTTTGATATAGATTGGCCGTGCACCTGGACACTGGTATACGCGACTGTCCCTGTGATAGAGCTTCTCGACATAGAACAAATTTTACATATATATTTTAATCTAAGAGGGCGGCGCCTCGTATTGGACTTTTAGTCTCGTTCGAGTTTTCCCTTTTGGTCTCTTGTTGTTGTCTATCTAGCCAATCAGGATGCAGCATTTGCAATGGACAGTTTCTACTAAAACTCGATGGAAAACATGGATTTTCCCGCCATTTTTATAAAATGGACTGTAAGAAAAACCTTTTCGTCCGGATACTTTTCGTGCGACAGTTAAGAGCGTTTATGTTCATTTGAACAACCGACGATGCTGTCTAGCGTGAGTGAGGAGAATGTATATTTTCATTATTTTAATAAAAGAGTCTTACTACTTATTTCCTCAGTGTTATTTTATAAAAGAAATAGAAAACATCTTTCCGTCTTCCCATACGTTTTAGAAACACTCGTGAATGTTTGGGAGAACTCGAAATAGCGTGGAAACACTCGCCCTCGTGTTCACACTGTCATTTCTCATTCTCCCAAACTTCCACTCGTGTTTCTATAACTCTATGGAAACACGGAAAATGTTTTCTATTTCTTAAATAAAAAACGTTGTCCCAGTGCTAGTTGAACAGATGTTGTGCTTGGTTTGCAATTACATTTTTTGCAGTAAGTTATGCAAAGAAGGATATCGCTCAATTTTTCTTTTACAGATATCATAAAAATTAAGAAAAGTTTAGCTGACTAGAAACATTTCAACGAAATTAGACCAACAGAGAATATTAAAATAAAATGACTTATTAGATGTTAACAGTGAGCTCTATGTATAATTATAACATAATTTTACTCTACGCACGTTGTGTTTGGGTCGGCCCTCCAATTATTAAGCTTAGACACTAGATTAATAACCAAAATAAATGAAAAGTTTCTTTAACTTTATGTTCACAACATTGACAATGAGAAGGACAAATGTAGGATCCTTATTTTCTATCTTTTCTCTAATAATGACATTCTGATGTCAAAAAAATATCCCAACTAAAATGAACGAGGACGGATTTTCATCTCGGTCTTCTTTAATGAATAATTGTTTCCTTTCCAGTGATACCAGATCACTCCAACAGAACTAGAGCTGTGAGGACCACGTAAATACTGAGCATTCAAGTTGGAGTAATGACAGCCTTTGTACCACCAAGCACCTTTGCGAAGTACAGCACAGTTTCGACTATCCGCGTCATTATCCTCGTCTTTAGTGCTAAACTTCATCCCATTGTGATAAGAAAGTGAGTCACCAGCATTTCCTGCAATAAAATATCAAATTAGGACTAAAAGGGTTCAATAAAAATCTCAAATTGTTCTCATCAACATAAAATAGATAATTCAAAAATACACAAATCAATTAAAACAAAAGGTAAAAGTATTTAATTTTAAAATAATTTAATTTAATTTAAAATTTAACTTAAAGAATATATTAATAATTCATGAAGAAAAAAGGAGTCTACTAATATACATAAAATTGATCTTCGATTTTCTTGGCTAAAATAATTCATATCGCCAAATTAGTTAACATAGATGCATTCATACTTTAAGTACAATATTTCTGCTCGCCTTGTACATGTACCGAAATAACCCCTCGCCACCATCCATTGTCCCCAGGGCCCAGACCGCGAACGCCCTGTATGTGTGGTCTGTAATCTGCATATAATTAGTTAACAAATCGCAAACTGAAGCCGTTTCGTCGTTCGTAGATTTTGAAGGTAATCTCGGACAATATTTACTCGATTTTAATTCTGAAAGCAGATTTCTAATTACCGAGTCTAAATACATAACATACGTGTCTATTATTATATGACTATTTTCATGAGCGGTCCAGACGTGAAATCCTGCAATTTGATTGGTTCCTGAATCAGGGCTTTTTTTAACTATTAAGCTGGGGGGCATTTCCCTTCCCCCCCCCCCCCCCAGTTCCCCCATGTGCCCCCCCCCCCCCCCCCCACTAATCAATTTTTGCCCCCCGCCCAGGAAAAGTCCCTTTTTCTTAAATTTGATCAACCAATAAGCAAGGAATAAAAATTAAACAAATGGAAAGTAAGTTTTAGCCCTTAATTAACAACTTATAGACTTACTGAAATTATTATGTTGACCTACGTGGCGCGCGTCCCCCATTTAAAATCCCGCAAACAAGTGTTTTCTGTTTTTTTACCATAATATGATAAACGCAATATTATATGACCGATTATAAGCACAATGTTTTGGTAGCTTATGAAGATGCCTAAAGGCTAAAGTGTTTATATTGGTTCCGCACTACTTCTGAGTTTATATATTAAAGTGTTTCATAATCTTGATGCCCTATGTAATCGTGCATTTTTAGCAACGGCGTGGTGCCTTAATTTCGCAAAAATTATTATCAGAAATCGCCGTAAAAGCACTTCTGGGCTTTGCAAAATTAAAAATGTTCCTGAGGGGGCATGCCCCCAGACCCCCTACCAGATTAGCGTTACCCCTTTCGAACAACCCTGGATCCGCCACTGATCATGAACTGTAGAAAAATATTTTTAAATAAAATGGCAGACAAATATATATATATATATATATATATATAAACGAAAAAGCCTACCTCAGAAACAGTAAATATATATTTTGGCTACGAAGGTCCCTTTTAGGAAAATGCTCCCCACGGGAAAATCCTTAAAAAAGGCCCTGTCCTGAATAGTGTGTAACTTGCCGTTCCGGACCGCTAGCTAAGAGCGAAAACAAAGTTTAGTCACAGCGAAAACAATTAGTTATTTTTATTGTTCAACCAATTCAAAAAGGGAATTCAGTCAAATTTCTTATAAGAAGCCAAATATAGGTTTAAAAAGCCAGATAAATGGGGTTCAAAATAATAAAATACATGTTTTTATATATTATTTGTCACCAGTTTATTATGAACGTTCTCAAGATTTTTGGTCATATAATAAACTACTTATTGACCTCGCTTGTTCGGTCTGTACTAGTGAAATATCGGACCTCCGTTTTCCGCACGGACTTCGGCTCGCTGCGCTCGCTCGGTCCGTACTATAAAACATCAATTCGATATTTCACTAGTACAGACCTCAAGCTCGGTCAATAACTAGTAATTATATTACGAGAACGTGCACACCCTTCGTAAAAACCTGTTTATGTACTTAGAAATTAGTCTAACATTAACCACGTAGAATATCATGTATATTATCGAATGTAAATCTCAAATGTTGACTCACTATTTCTCATTACATTTACCGACGTTACGAAACTTACACCAAAGGCTTCCATAGGTCAATTAATGGATTGGGCCGCTGGTCTAGAAACCTATAGAGATCGCGGATTCGATTCCAAGCCGGAAGCCCTTAGTCTTGTAAAAATGTAACTAGTTCTTAATATTTTATAACGCAGGTAGAACTACATGCTTGTGAACTTGAGGCAAGCTCCTTAGTTTATCCAAAGATGGCACAGAATTTCCGCTTGAACTCCAGTTTTGATGAAATAACTTTACTAATGAAGTCATGCTAATAGTGGGTGACTGGGTCCCTTATCAAGTTCAGTTGAAATAAGAGTAACTAACCTGAAAAACCTCCAACAGTTAACTTGTATTTTTCTGTTTCATTTGCCACTGCAAATGTTGAGTACTGAGCATAACGTATGTTGTATTGAAAATCTTCAAGATCAACTCTCAAAGAATTTTGACCAGTTTTTGACAATCGATGGATATTATCTAGCCCAAGCCAGAACTCGCCATTTAAGTCTCCAAATCCTTTCTTATACTCGTTCCATCCAAGATAAAAGTCAATACTTCCATCCACTCGTCTTTGAAAGACAGTCCAACCTCCTCCACTTGTTGACATATCACATCTAACATAAAAGGGTCCAAGACTATCAGGATCAATTCTGTAGACACCATCTTTTCTTTCTCCTTTTTTGTACAAATCAGCGCAACCACTATGAACTATAGGATAAAGTATAGGTTAAGTTTGACTAATAAATTGGCCAAACTACTCACAAAAAGTGCTATATAAATTAAAATAATTAAATAATACACACAAAGTAGGAAACCCAAGCAGGGAAAACGCCCACGAGACAGTAAAACACATGCGGGGTGTTCCCCGTTTAAATTAAAATACAATAAAATACGCTTCTCACTTCTATTTAATGATTCCAAAAGTGTTACTTTCTTCTGTAATTCTGTAATTTGTTGAGTAACTGAAAAACACATATAGCAAAGTTAAAAGATGGTAAACTGCCAAGATTTTTAGTGACGAAATACTGACGTTTCGAGCGGAGCCCTTCATCAGAGTAAGACGAGATGAAATAAAATAAATAGCGCTTATATATATACATGCCAAAAGGGTGTCACAAGTAGAAAGTAGACAATCAAATACATGGGAGATAAACAAACTAATAATAAATGAGATGCGAAAAGTTAAACCATTTGCTATTTTTACAGTCGATCAGCAAACATACTGAGGGGGGAGGGAGAAATGACAGGTCCAATTATTATGTCATTTCTCCCTCAGTCTGTTTGCTGATCGACTGTAAAAATAGAAAATGATTTAAAGGGAAACTCTAGTAAAAAAAACAAAAAACTTTTAAAGAGATGTTTAGAAATGTTAATAGTTTTACGATATCTGCTCTTGAGAAATAACGTTTTCATTCTCGTATTTTATGCTTCTGGATATTTAATGCCGCCATTTTAGAGTTTGCTTGACGGCTCAAACTCGATGTTCAGCGGATGTAAAGTAGGAAACCCAAGCTCGGAAAACGCCAACAGGACAGTAAAACACATGCGAGGTGTTCGCCGTTACATTAAAATACAATAAAATACGATTACTATTTGATTCCAAAAGTGTTACTTTCTTCTGTAATTCAGCGTTGTCTTCGTTGAGTGAATGAAAAATAAATTAATCAAAAGAAACATAATTTAAATATATATATATATATATATATAGATAGGAAAGTGAAAAGGTGGTAAACTGCCAAGATTTTAGTGACGAAATACTGACGTTTCGAGCGGAGCCCTTCATTACTCTGATGAAGTTTACCACCTTTTCACTTTGGCTTTGATCGCCATGAGCGTGAAAACTCCGAGTAGTGACATTTTAAAGAATAAAGTTTATATATATATATATATATATATATATATATATATACTGGTCTCGGTTTGGTCTTAAAATGTATGTATTCCAACACTCAACATTTTCCTTCACCATAAATCCTTTCAACATGTAGTTTGATCGAGTGAAATGCCAAATATTACCTAATATATAATTGATACCCAGAATCTTATCCCGGCATTACCACCACCATATATACAGAACTCGTGACTAGGCTCTAGGCAACGGCTTCTATAGCTCAGTGGTCAGAGCACTGCACTAGCATCGCAGGGTCGCGGGGGTTCAATTCCAGCCAGAAGGCCTTGAAGTTGCATTTTTGCGCAACTGGTCCCGGTTTGGTCTTAAAATGTATGTATTCCAACACTCAAAATTTTCCTTCACCATAAATCCTTTCAACATGTAGTTTGATCGAGTGAAATGCCAAATATTACCTATATATATATATATATATATATATATATATATATATATATATATATATATATATATATATATATATATAACTACAGACGGTACCGTTTCGGCTTTTGGGCCTCATCAGTGTAGTGCTGATGAGCAGGATGAAGATAACTGCTATTTACAGTCACCCTTAATATATATATATATATATTATATATATATATATATATATATATATATATATATATATATTATATATATATATATATATATATATATATATATATATATATATATATATATATATATATATATATATATATATATATATATATTATATATATATATATATATATATATATATTATATATATATATATATATATATATATATATATATATATATATATATAATTTCTACTTCAACATTATTTCTATCTCAAAGATTTAAACTGTGTTTTTCACTGACCTGCTACAAGTTCAGAAACATTCTTCTTTAAGATTTCTATCTGTTTGAAGTAAAAAAGAGTGGTTTAAGATGCTTTTCCAAATTTCAGGAAAACGTTTTCTGATATTCTAGCATGATTTATCAATTGAATATACATGTAATAATATTTTTCGTAATTACTTTAACTGTTCTCATACTTTTTTAATAGGAAAGGAAGAAATATAACCTGCTTTTCTTCTCCAAGTGCCCTCCAGCTTTGTCCATTGGTGAGGTAAATTTTTTCGTTGTCTTTCCGATAAGACAACAGACCTTTCACTAAAGGAACGTTGTCGAGACCTGCCTTGTTAGCTACTTGAACTACCTAAAATATTCAGTATATAATTAGGAGCAAGCAAAGATTAGGTAAGTGCTAGCTTCAAAGAAAGTATATTAAAGAGGTGAATGAGGAGGATGTGTATGTGAATTCAAATATGAAACAGATATATTTAATATGAGATGAAAATGAGAATTCGTAAATGCAGGAGAGCTTTTCTTATTTACTATCTAAACACTAAAATTTACCATCTAGCCTGAAATTGACAGACAACAGGCAAATTAGACATCTTCATTTTCCATAAATAAAATGATGCTCTGTACTGTACTGTACTGTGCTGTGCAACGTCTATTTATATATGCATTATATTTGCATTCTATATATCAATTATGGTTATCAATTGTATTGTATATAATCAAAATTTGATGCTGCTACTTCGTGTACCAGACACAGAATATTACTGATCATTGAAATATTGAGTTTAAAAGTAGGGTTAGTATTCCTTTATTTCAGGGTTAGGACTAGAGTTTTTATTTGGGTTATGGGTAGGGTTATTGTTCTTACAAAGCTTCTGAATCCCGAGAAAATAACCTTGATGTGTCTATGACGTTGTCTGTGTCCATTGTGTGTGTCCATTGTGTGTGCGGTACACGAAGGAGATGCCAAATTTGTAAATTAGCCCCCCCCCCTATTTAGTTTTTCTTATTTTAGTTCATTGGTTACTACATTTTCTAAAGCATATTGTTCTTATATTTTCACATATTTAATTTGCATTATGATTTCTATAATTATTTCTTATATATAGGGCCTCTATTGCTAACAGCTGACTATTTGGTTGGCTGATTGAGTTTACCATATTGAAATAAAGGTTTATGAAAGGATAATATATAAGGTATATATAAGCAATTTTATTATGAATATACAACAATCAAATCATTGATCAGTAATCAATCTACGAGGCCAACGATTAGTTACCAGTCCATCGACAGCAAGCGGCCTATATATGCAGAGGCAAAACTCGTTTAAGGTGGCTCCTTAAGGTTTTCTACAAAATGCGTTCAGAAAACCATAGAGATATTAAATTTCTTACCCCATCAATAAGATTTACCACTCCTTTCTGGCTGCAAGAACCCTGCAGAGAAAATAAAGAAATAATACTGTGTAACAACCTTTCTTGACGTTGGGTCATATTTTTGCAAAACCTAAGGATCGTATTGCGAAGGAACAGAGGAAAGACGCTATTTATTCCATTCCGTGCAATGACTGTGATCAGGAGTACATCGGTCAGACTAAACGTCAATTTCGTACGCGTTTAAAAGAACACCAAAAGGCTGTTTTTTTTTCGAAAAAGGAAAATTCTGCTTTGTCGGAGCACGCGTGCGTAACCAACCATGAGATTGCGTGGAAAAATTCCAAAATTATTACCACTAATCCGCGGTGCCGTCAAAGACGTTGTCTAGAGGCTTGGTATATCAATAGCGCCCACGCCCATTGTATAGCTTATTTGCATCGTGTTAGTAGATAACATCATCATCGGTTCTATATATGAGGGTATAAATAGGGATCCTAACTTTACAACGATCACCCCTGATGAAGACACTAGATTGGAGTATCGAAATGAAGGTTAGGATCAAGGTTAGGATTAGAATTAGGGTTGGGATTAGAAAATGGGATGTCCTTTTGAGTCATCACTTTTAGCTTTGTCCACAAGTGGAAGCATTGCTTCTTGGCCTAGTTCCTAGGCCTTTCCGCGCCGTACGTTTCGGAGGATACCGAGGCATATGTATTTCTAGTACGTATATTTCTCCTCCGCAGAGGCTTATATATTTTTATTAGAAAAGCGCGGGCGAGGAAGGCGTGCGGGAGGAAAATCGGAAGCGCGCATCTTCCCGTCGTCCACCGCGCCCCCGCGCTTTTACGCCTTCCTCGCCCGCGCTTTTCTAATAAAAATATATAAGCCTCTGCGGAGGAGAGAGGGCTAGGGATGTTTTGAAAACACAGCATTAGGCTTAGGACCTTCGTTGTTTTGGGGTCGGTTACAATCCAATTATCTAGGAGGCTGGTAACGTGCTATTTGCTCGTTAATTCACTTGCTCGTCAATGCCTTCTATTTGCCCCTCCTTATAAGGAATACGTACTAGATACCCCTATCATCCGAGGGGACACGCCCAACTGACTCGGCGGTCAATTTCATGGCGGAAGCGAAAGGCCTAGAAAATAGGCTAGGTTCTTCTGCCACATGACTTGTGACGTCATGTACTGGGTAAAGCGGACAGTGATGGTGGAAATAAAAAGATATTAAACTTCTTCTCAACGTTATTTTCGTAATCACTATTACAATCAAAACTGAGCTCAATACATGGCCTCACGATAGGTAGCACAAAAGAACGAAATACAACACTTCCCAACACATGGCGTCACGGTCATATTCAAAATGGCGGCCCAACAGTCAGTTTTTAGATGGTTTAATCATCTTTTACATGTGTTCCTAGTATTTTCATAGCTCCAAACTACTATATTCCAACTAGCTAACTCATATACTTCCATATAAAAAGTAGTTTTTTGTTACCAATGTTCCGTTTAAGAGTGTTCAGACGTATTTTGTTGCCAGATAACAAGTTACATAGGACAGGTGATTTAGCGGCCAATATACTTCGTGAGTCGACAATAAACTCAAGGTATAACCAGGATATTTTATGTGTGCAACATGTAGGAAAACTTCTTTCGTCTGGTGATGTAATTTGATGGCGTCACATTGACGTCATCGACAAACACAAACACTCTGTAATTTTCGTCATTTTTCACATTATGCTACATTTATGAGTGTCATGTAACCAACCTAAATTACTTCCTACAAAAAAGTACATATGGATTTATTGATAAATTAATAAAAATGAAGTTATCAATATATATTGTGTTTATTCACCTTGAAAATTCGATATCCTGGCTACATTTTAAAAATTCTTAAAATCCATACGTACTTTTTGGAAGACAAACAGTCCAGATACTAATCGCGTGTGAAAAATTAATTTTACTTAAAAACCGTGGAAGAAGGAATTTTCATTTTTCGATGACGTCGTCCTATCATATAGCATTACCAAACGAAAGAGTTTTCCCTCATATAGTACATACAGACTGTCTTGATGGATTCTTAAATCTTTGAAATTCTATGGCAAATTCGTTAATTCTAAGCTTCCTTAGCAACGAATATAAGGTCTGCAAATCGAAATACGTCCGAACACCTGTAAACATCTTATTGCTAACAATACCAACACATAATATCAAATTACACGCAAACCTTCTTCAAAATTCCTGTCTTGCCATCAATGAAATGTGTCTCATTTCCTTGATCTGTTTGCACAATGTACTCCATGCATTTTTTCAAGAAAGGTCGTTCAGGAACAGATGAACGAATCCAAAACCACGCATGCGCATTCTTTGCGACAGTACCACCATTAATACTGCGACATCTTGGTGAACAATAATCACCAGTTTCTCCTTTTGGTCCAAAACAGACACAGCACTAGGGAAAAGATGTCGTAGTTGTAAAAGAAAGTTGTATCTGCAGCTCACTGTGCAATTTTATTTGCATTTGGATAAGTTAAAAGTCAAAGTATTTTCAACATTGAAGTTTAAAGCCTTTTCTATCTTCTTAATTGTTCTATCTACATGTGTTGCGGCAGGCTGTTGATCTATTTCTCCACCTGTGTGTGTCTAGTGGACATGTTATATGTCAAAATCGTCGCAATGGAGGAATCAGGTGTGAGTCGTAGTCTAGTTAGGAATATTATTGCTCGGCAAATAGCTGTTTTATTTAATTTGTTTTCGTGTTTACATACACAAGGCAAGACACAACAGGGATGTTCAGCCCTAGTCATGGTGTCTTACCCTAAGAATTAACAAACATACATAATACATTACATATATAACTATAACATTTACATATTACTATATCACAGCCTGTGATACGCTTATTATATCACTTATTACAACAAATACATTATACTAACACACACACTCACGTACGCACGCACAGTTAATATTAACAACAAATACTGAAGTTCTGCGATTCAAGGTCTCTGACAGAATTACAATTTAAACATATTGAGCGCCAGGTAGATATAATATCAGTATTGAATGTGTTCTGGAGAGCGACAAAGTATCTTGATTTTAAATAATTTTTAAAGAGACTATATTTGTTAATTTCTTTTGTTTGATCGGAGAGTGTGTTCCAAAGTCTAGATGATCTTATGAAAAAACTTTTTTGAAAATGTTTAGTCCGAGGTTTTGGTATTTTGAAATTATGTTTATTTGAATGCCTGAGATGGTTAACCGGTAGATTTGGAAGATAGTTAGATAAATCGATGTTGTATTTTCCATTTGAGCAACCATGAAGAAAAAGCAAGTCCTTAATTTCGTGCCAATATGAAAGAGGAAGAAGTTTGGTTTTTATTAGTCTGACTTTGTAATCGGCGGACAACTTTGGTATGCCAAGGATGTATGTTGTGGCTCGCCTTTGGACGCCCTCGATATCTCTCATTTGATTAATTGATTGGCCAGACCATATCTCACTAGCATAGTCAATATGAGGACGAACATGGGCCAGGTAAAGCAATCTCTTTGAACTAATGCTGAATGACTTGGTATTTCGTTTCAATAGTCCAAGTATTCTGTTCGCTTTACTGACCGCATTGGACGTATGTGATTTCCACGTGAGATCAGAAGTCACCAACACTCCAAGATCTTTCTGGGTAGATGTAGAACCAAGGACGTGGCTACCCATCTTATAGTCAAAGCACACCGGGTTTTTCTTTCTTGTAATAGAAAGAGACTCGCATTTGAGTTCATTGAATTTCAGAAACCATTTCTTACTCCAGTCATGCAGAAGTTTGAGATCGTTTTGTAGAGATATTGCATCAGCGGTTTGGTGGATGGTTCTATAGCACTTTGTGTCATCTGCATAGAGGAAAATGGAGCTGCTTTCTGAATTTATAGTGGGTAGTTCATTCACATAAATCGTAAATAGTAGAGGTCCTAAGATCGATCCTTGTGGTACACCGGATAAAACTGGGAGAGCGCTAGAAACTACACCATCAACTACAACGCTTTGAAATCGATTTGTTAGATAATTGGAGAACCAAGTGGCAAGATTTCCACCAATACCATAGGCTCGTAATTTGTGGATGAGCAGCTTGTGGTTAACACTGTCGAAGGCTTTACTGAAGTCAAGGTATACAATATCCGTTTGAAAACCTTTATCAAGTGCAGAACCAATATCGTGTAGAAAGCATAGAAGTTGCGTGACTGTTGATCGGCCTTTCAAAAAACCATGCTGAGCACTGTTGATCTTGGATGAAACATGCGGAAGTACGTTTAGAAACACACAGCGTTCAAGAACTTTAGATACGATGCTTAAAAGAGATATAGGTCGGTAGTTGGACACGAGTTCTTTATCATTTTTTTTATGAACGGGCACAACATGAGCAAGTTTCCACTGCGATGGTAAGCGTCCAAGTCTAAGGGATTTGTTGAACAAACTACATAATGAAGGAGCGATTTCATTTGCGCATTCTTTTAGTATTCTTGCCGGAATCCCGTCAGGACCATGAGCTTTATTAGAATGAAGCTGACTCAAAATTCCTGCAACTTGTTCGCTGGTTAGAATGATATCTTCTAAAGAAGCTACTCCAAAATCACTGTCTACACTAAAGTCAGGAATAGAAAGATCGTCGGCAGACAAAGTAAAGGATGAGAAAAAGTAGTTGTTAAATGCTTCAGCTTTATCTTTTGGATCCTGGTACCGCAAGTTATTAGATTTTACAATGTTAGGAATCGATCCAGATTTAGTGCGAGCTTTTAAATAAGACCAAAAACGTTTTGGATTATCTTTCAACGATCCGGAAATAGAATCAACATATTCTTTGTGTTTTTTCTTGATTGCAGATTTTATCTGGCGACGAAGAGCACGGTACTTTTCCCAAATAGGGTGGATAGTGTTTCTAATATTACGGGATAGCGCTTTTTTCCTAGTAGAATTCTTTAGATGAAGAAGATGTAGGATTTCTCCGTCGATCCAGGGAGGGTTGTTAACGTTTCTGATTTTTAACTTTGGGACATGATGCTCTACTGCGGTGATAAAGAGATTGTACCAACACTGCCAGTTATCGTTAATGTCGTCGTTTTCAAGGCAAGAGTCAAAAGGTGTGTCTCTTAGTGACTTACGTAAACCATCGAAATCAGCTCTCTTGTAACAATATACAAAACGGGCTCTTTTTGGTTGGTGTTTAGGTTTGACAATATAATCAAAAAGTAAAAGAGAATGATCTGTGTGGAACTGTAATTCATCCGGCGGCACCACCTGGACATTTGTGACATAATCAGGATAGTTGGTAATAATTAAATCAAGGATGCTTTCTTGTACGCTGTTAGTCTGACGTGTCGATGTTGATACCAATTGAGTTAAGTAGTAATCATGTAGTGTTTCACAAAATATAAATTCGTCAGATGTAGAAGATATTGTGGAAGGGGCGATCCATTTAATCTTTGGGAAATTAAAGTCACCAAGAATAATAATCTTTTTATTACTTCGTAAGACATCAGTTTTACGTAAAAATATCGAGAATTCTTTGACGAAATTATTTGAAGAGTCCGGAGGTCTGTAGAAGGCGGCTACAACAATATTGGATCTGTCTTTAATTTCAAGCTCAATGGCAACCATTTCAATATTTACTTCAAGATCTAAGCGGCGGCGAGAAATACAGTTATTTTTAACAGCTAGTAATACACCACCACCCTTTCTTCCATCAAATCTGTCTTTGCGATAACAAGTGTAAGGTAGTTCAGCAACAATCTCACTATCTGATACGTGAGAACTTAACCATGTCTCGGTTACGGCAAATATATCCAAATCATTACGCCAAAGTAGTTGTTGTAGGTTAGCAAGTTTGTTGCACACTGATCGAGTATTAAGAAGACCACATGTAAGTAATTTTGAAGAAGGTACCGGATTGTTCAGCAAGACTGTATTTGTAGCAAATATTGCAGGCGATTTCCGTTGAGTTGAATTCGTGGAGTTTTGAGAATGGATAGTTGAATGTTGATAAGTAGAGTAGTGAGATGAGTTTTTCGACGTGTTTTCGTCGAAGGTAGGACCAGGATTAGATTCAACGTCACCAGACAATCTGATAAGAATTATCGACAAAGAGGCATGAAGAAAAATCCGACATCCAATAACAAGCTTGGCTTGGTTTGGCAGTGGTTGACGTGTAACACTTTTCTTGCAAGCGCGACCGTTGAAGATTTTTGGCGATGTAACATCTTTACTTACGAACAGAAGCTTCACATTAGTTTCATAATGTGACAATCCACTTATTAGTATAAAAAGGTAGAGAAAAAATAACAAATGTTGAGAGCTTACGATTCCACGAGTAACTGCCATGATGGTGTAAAATGTCAAAAGTAGAGTGATGGTAGTAATAAAGTACTAATTCCCGTGATCACAGTTGGTTGATGTCAATTAAATCCTCTAATTACTGCACGCGCACGGATCGTTGAAACACGTGTGAAGGCGTAAGCAAACGTAGCGTGTATTGTTTGCTTGCGCGTGGATGATTAACCGTCTTGACCAACCGTCTTAAACGTCTAAACCAACGGCGAAAATCCCAGTCGGTGACCAAGCAATTTCACAAAAAGTTCTTCCAGAAAAAAAGAAGGTCTTTAGAAAATTCCAAATAATCAAAGACAATAATCGCGTGTGGATGACCAACCGTCTTGTGTGGCCGCGAGCGTAAAACAATCAACAACGAACACGTATTTCCACTAAAATCTTTCTCGATGGTGAAGTTGATGATTAGTCCTTATCAAATTCCAAAAGAGGAAGACCTTACCCACGACTCTGCGTCATACCACGTCAAAAATACTAAAGGAAGAGTCTTAAATCCTGCTAAATTACGGAGCAAGGCAGTGCACGACCTGCACTCGTCACGTCACGTGTATATATGTGCACGATTGCTGGTTCTCATTAGAAGGTTGCAGGTTCGTTCGACATGTTTCAATTTGATATACGAAAAATAATTATCACATACATGTAAAAGTTTCGTCAGGATGTGTAGGTTGTACATTATATTGTATATATACGGGGTTGTATGAAATACGTCACTCGGTCCCGGATGTACTGGATACTACGGATGTTATAGTTCCTGGTAAACTAGTAAAATATATATTTATTACCTTTCCATGATCACAACCAATGAAGGCTGTAGAGTTATGGCTGATGCCTGATTTTTGTGAATTTGCACTGTAGCTGTTAGAAAATGAAAAATCGACTTAAAAAATCGAAATAAGGACCGAACAGAAGGAGAGCAAAAAGCGAAAAAATCAATATCCTTCAATTTGGACCGAACAAGCTCAGTTAATAAGTTATCCTGTTTATATGAGATGTCCCGGTTGCCCGAGACGTTTTCAGATCCCTGGTTTATATGATCTCGGTACACCGAGGATGTCTTGGGTGACTGGGATGCGTGAAAATGTTGATAATAATTGATAATAATTTCTCAATGAAACAAAAAATAATTTTATTCGCATAAAAAGCATCCCAACGAATATTTTTTCATTTTGTCACTTTTTGGATATTTTACCGGGTTCAGACGACGTTTTAAATTTCAATTCACTTCATCCCGGTGTACCGGGATGTTGCGTTTATATGGAAAAAATCTGTCCCGGTGTACCTGGATCTCGGTTGCTTCAACCGGGATCCCGGTCAAGCGGGATGTCCTGCTCTCCATATAAACGCGACTGCGAAAATAACAGTAAATTATATACAAGCCGAGATCCCGGTATATCGTCCCGGTGTACGGGGATCATATAAATTGTTTTCATCATAATACACTTGTTTATATCATTTGAACAATAAAGCCAATAAATTATTCCAACTATAAAGAACGTTAGGTCTTCATTTAAATCACTAAATAAAGATTGCTTGGGGCTGATTTCACTTTGTGATCGGTCCATACTGTTGGTTTCCGATCGCTAGGTAACCATTCTGAATGCTCCATTTTAAGATGGACTGCAGAATAACCTCTATTAATCTTCCTTGGCTTTATCTTCACTTATTTGAACCACCAAAAGTAAAAACGGGGTCTATCTGTGGCCTATATATATGGCGTATACAGCGTTCGGACACCATACCACATCACTAAACACAAAGTTTCAGATCAAATTTCTGTCTAATTTTTTGTATATCATCCTAAACTGTGGAAAGTAGAATAATATCAAAATTTCAGCTCAATTCACTTATTTGAACCACCAAAAGTAAAAACGGGGTCTGTCTGTGGCCTATATATATAGCGTATATACGTGCGAAGAACGTATCAAACTGGTATCTATATTTATACAAAGAACGTATCAAGTTATTTTATAGTTGGCCATATAATAAAGATAATTGAACACGAATTGCGCACAAAAATTAGGACATTTGAATAGGTATTCAAATTAGGACACAGGAACAGCATATACAGTCTCTATGGAAGACACAGAAATTACAACAAAATTGACCGTGTATATACTGAGTAGTAATTAAAAATTGAGTTTTTATGAACGCTTAAACACTTGACATTAACAAGAACTGGTTTTGTATATTGTTTAGATCTATGTTATACCAATACCTAAATGATCCAAAGTGATCATATTGAAAACCAAGAACTCCTGGAATCATGGCGTATCCTTCTTTACATGCCTGGCTAAAGCATTTATTCATTCGTTTCTATGAATTAAGAGATGGGAAGTGAACAAAGTCATAAAAGGTAAGTTAAATAATTTCATTCATCGTCATTGTCTGACTTACCCAGCCTAGTTGTGAAGGATATGAAGGTCCAAATCGCGAACATTCAAAGGTTTTGGTGACAACTTTTTCGGCAAGCAGATCTTTAATATACTCAATATTTCCAATACCAGGATTGTTTTTTGTACAACCTTGTTTGTCAATGAAAAGTTCTTTAAGCTGACGAGCACTTTTGAATCGATATACCCTAAAAAAAGTATTAAGATATATATATATATATAATATATATAGGAAAGTGAAAAGGTGGTAAACTGCCAAGAATTTAGTGACGAAATACTGACGTTTCGTGCGGAGCCCTTCATCAGAGCAAGACGAGATGAAATAAAACAAATAGGGCTTTAATATATATGCCAAAAGGGTGTCACATGCAAGCAGAAAGTAGCCAATAAAATGCACGGGAGATAAACAAACTAATAATTAATGAGATGGGAAAAGTTAAATCATTTGCTATTTTTACAGTCGATCAGAGGGGGAGGGAGAAATAACAGGTCCAATATTCAAGGGGATTAGGCGATAGTAAAGCGGTAAGAAACAAAAACTTGAAAAGGAATGAAAGTGCATAAGCTAATAATAAAAAAGTTCCAAGAAAACTAAAATAACAAAAAACGTGTAGGAAATTAAATAAAAGAAAAACGTTCGTTAAGACCAAGAGGATGTGTGGTGCCAAGTTTAAAAATGAGACGCTTCTCTTGCCGTTTGCGGTTATCGTTACCACCTGAGATGGGAAGGATGGCACAGACTTTCATGTCTGAAACCAAAAATTGAACATGCACTTGTAGCGCTTTTCTCTCTCTCTCTCTCTCTCTCTCTCTCTCTCTCTCTCTCTCTCTCTCTCTCTCTCTCTCTCTCTCTCTCTCTCTCTCTCTCTCTCTCTCTCTCTCTCTCTCTCTCTCTCTCTCTCTCTCTCTCTCTCTCTCTCTCTCTCTCTATATATATATATATATATATATATATATATATATATATATATATATATATATATATATATATATATACGTGTAGGTTTTGGTCTACGAAATGCAAAGAGTGCTCAACAACATATAGTTAGAGCAAATAGATTTTCGCAAATATATATATATATAGAAAGTTCTTAAAATTCTCATTGGTTAAAAAAGTTTGGAGCCCTATATCTCGGAAGCCATACATTTTTAGCTATAAGTTTGTCTTAAAGTCAAATAGGAAACCAGGTCTAAACTACTCACTAATGGATTTTTAGACCAATCCGACACTCTACTGACGACTTATTGCTATAAGTCATCAGGACACTTTCGAGCTAAATTCGGAACAGCCTATGTGACAGATCTTTAAATAAATTGGCCGCGGAAGTACATTCTTGCCATATATTGGTCTCTGGCACGTAATAATTACTATATAAAGGTATTGTGCTACGTAGGCAGTGTAGAAATATAAATAAAACTCTAAAAGGTTAGTGTACTATCCAAATATAGTGTGTAGGAGGTCTAACATGTTGAGTAAAGGTACTTCATCACAGAGTGAAATGTGAAAAGTAACTAATTACTATATAAAGGTATTGTGCTACGTAGGTAGTGTAGAAATATAAATAAAACTCTAAAATGTTAGTGTACTGTGCAAATATAGTGTGTAGGAGGTCTAACATGTTGAGTAATTAGGTCCTTCGTCAGAGAATGAAATGTAAAAAGTAACTAATTACTATATAAAGGTATTGTGCTACGTAGGCAGTGTAGAAATATAAATAAAACTCTAAAATGTTAGTGTACTGTGCAAATATAGTGTGTAGGAGGTCTAACATGTTGAGTAAAGGTACTTCGTCACAGAATGAAATGTAAAAAGTAACTAATTACCATATAAAGGTATTGTGCTGCGTAGGTAGTGTAGAAATATAAATAAAACTCTAAAATGTTAGTGTACTGTGCAAATATAGTGTGTAGGAGGTCTAACATGTTGAGTAAAGGTACTTCATCACAGAGTGAAATGTAAAAAGTAACTAATTACTATATAAAGGTATTGTGCTACGTAGGTAGTGTAGAAATATAAATAAAACTCTAAAATGTTAGTGTACTGTGCAAATATAGTGTGTAGGAGGTCTAACATGTTGAGTAAAGGTACTTCATCATAGAGTGAAATGTAAAAAGTAACTAATTACTATATAAAGGTATTGTGCTACGTAGGTAGTGTAGAAATATAAATAAAACTCTAAAATGTTAGTGTACTGTGCAAATATAGTGTGTAGGAGGTCTAACATGTTGAGTAAAGGTACTTCATCAGAGAGTGAAATGTAAAAAGTAACTAATTACTATATAAAGGTATTGTGCTACGTAGGTAGTGTAGAAATATAAATAAAACTCTAAAATGTTAGTGTACTATCCAAATATAGTGTGTAGGAGGTCTAACATGTTGAGTAAAGGTACTTCATCACAGAGTGAAATGTAAAAAGTAACTAATTACTATATAAAGGTATTGTGCTACGTAGGTAGTGTAGAAATATAAATAAAACTCTAAAATGTTAGTGTACTGTGCAAATATAGTGTGTAGGAGGTCTAACATGTTGAGTAAAGGTACTTCATCATAGAGTGAAATGTAAAAAGTAACTAATTACTATATAAAGGTATTGTGCTGCGTAGGTAGTGTAGAAATATAAATAAAACTCTAAAATGTTAGTGTACTGTGCAAATATAGTGTGTAGGAGGTCTAACATGTTGAGTAATTAGGTCCTTCGTCAGAGAATGAAATGTAAAAAGTAACTAATTACTATATAAAGGTATTGTGCTACGTAGGCAGTGTAGAAATATAAATAAAACTCTAAAATGTTAGTGTACTGTGCAAATATAGTGTGTAGGAGGTCTAACATGTTGAGTAAAGGTACTTCGTCACAGAATGAAATGTAAAAAGTAACTAATTACCATATAAAGGTATTGTGCTGCGTAGGTAGTGTAGAAATATAAATAAAACTCTAAAATGTTAGTGTACTGTGCAAATATAGTGTGTAGGAGGTCTAACATGTTGAGTAAAGGTACTTCATCACAGAGTGAAATGTAAAAAGTAACTAATTACTATATAAAGGTATTGTGCTACGTAGGTAGTGTAGAAATATAAATAAAACTCTAAAATGTTAGTGTACTGTGCAAATATAGTGTGTAGGAGGTCTAACATGTTGAGTAAAGGTACTTCATCAGAGAGTGAAATGTAAAAAGTAACTAATTACTATATAAAGGTATTGTGCTACGTAGGTAGTGTAGAAATATAAATAAAACTCTAAAATGTTAGTGTACTGTGCAAATATAGTGTGTAGGAGGTCTAACATGTTGAGTAAAGGTACTTCATCAGAGAGTGAAATGTAAAAAGTAACTAATTACTATATAAAGGTATTGTGCTACGTAGGTAGTGTAGAAATATAAATAAAACTCTAAAATGTTAGTGTACTATCCAAATATAGTGTGTAGGAGGTCTAACATGTTGAGTAAAGGTACTTCATCACAGAGTGAAATGTAAAAAGTAACTAATTACTATATAAAGGTATTGTGCTACGTAGGTAGTGTAGAAATATAAATAAAACTCTAAAATGTTAGTGTACTGTGCAAATATAGTGTGTAGGAGGTCTAACATGTTGAGTAAAGGTACTTCATCATAGAGTGAAATGTAAAAAGTAACTAATTACTATATAAAGGTATTGTGCTGCGTAGGTAGTGTAGAAATATAAATAAAACTCTAAAATGTTAGTGTACTGTGCAAATATAGTGTGTAGGAGGTCTAACATGTTGAGTAAAGGTACTTCATCAGAGAGTGAAATGTAAAAAGTAACTAATTACTATATAAAGGTATTGTGCTACGTAGGTAGTGTAGAAATATAAATAAAACTCTAAAATGTTAGTGTACTGTGCAAATATAGTGTGTAGGAGGTCTAACATGTTGAGTAAAGGTACTTCATCACAGAGTGAAATGTAAAAAGTAACTAATTACTATATAAAGGTATTGTGCTACGTAGGTAGTGTAGAAATATAAATAAAACTCTAAAATGTTAGTGTACTGTGCAAATATAGTGTGTAGGAGGTCTAACATGTTGAGTAAAGGTCCTTCATCACAGAGTGAAATGTAAAAAGTAACTAATTACTATATAAAGGTATTGTACTACGTAGGTAGTGTAGAAATATAAATAAAACTCTAAAAGTTTAGTGTACTACCCAAATTATAGTGTGTAGGAGGTCTAACATGTTGAGTAAAGGTCCTTCGTCAGAGAATGAAACGTAAACGAAGTGGCTAATTGCTGTAATAAATTTGTTCTTTTCAACCTGCCATAAAATGAAAGCACCTCAAATCTTACCAGTCGATCCTAGATTGATTCGGACTTTTTGTGATAGAAATCTGAATTCGAAATTCCAACATCGACGCATTCCCCAACACACTTGACCAATGAGGTTTACCATGAGGAGCCACCACACTTGGATGAGATGATACATTCCACGAAACTGGGCTATCTTGGTGACCAATCAACATAAATCCACCACCATCAGTTGTAACATCACACCACACCTGTTGAGGTTAATTGAAAGATGTAAAACATTAATGTAGTGACTATCTTTTAAAATAATGTTGAATAAATAATGGCATTACTCGCCAAAATATTTAAGGTGTCGCAGGAATGGCAAAACAATTTATGGTAAAAATAGTTCAACATATGAATTTTGCTTAAATATTTCAAGGCGATAATGCTCAAACTAATTGCCTGAATTTGCAGTCCAATAGTTGCCCCTTGCCTACCTAAATAGGGCATCCTTATCCAGCGTGATTGACTCTAAATAAATCATACTCATACAGATCATATTTTAAACGTTTATCAGATTATATTACTTTGGTCAGGTGCTGTGATCCAGATGTCTTGATCCAGTAAAATCCATCTTTTGCATCTTTGTTCGTTTCTGTGATTTCAAAACAATCTGCGGCAGGATGAAAATACTCTCCTAAAGTTGGAAGATCTTCAAGAATAGAAAGAACAATTAAAATTTATATAACAGAGATGTTTTTCAAAATTAGTATTAGTTTATATAATGAGATATAAATTGAGGTTAATGGAACGATGTCGTTGACTTCTGTCAACAATGATTAGGAATGGTAATTTAGAGTTATTTCGTATCTCGTATCGTTCTTGAAATATTTATACTTTTGTGATATGCAAATAAATAACCTATTTCTACATTTTTAGAAAATCAAGTATATGTTTGAGATTATTCAACGAACTCACTTGAAACTTTGCACATTACTACACTTCGTGACACCAAACATTATTACATCTGAATAGTGATCCCAAATTAATTTACTATTTCTAATTTATTAATTTTTATAAAATCAAGTATATATCTTTGAGATTATTCAACGAACTCACTTGAAACTTTGCACATTACTACACTTCGTGACACCAAACATCATTACATCTGAATAGTGATCACAAATTAATTTACTATTTCTAATTTATTAATTTTTATAAAATCAAGTATATCTTTGAGATTATTCAACGAACTCACTTGAAACTTTGCACATTACTACACTTCGTGACACCAAACATTATTACATCTGAATAGTGATCCCAAATTAATTTACTATTTCTAATTTATTAATTTTTATAAAATCAAGTATATCTTTGAGATTATTCAACGAACTCACTTGAAACTTTGCACATTACTACACTTCGTGACACCAAACATCATTACATCGGAATAGCGATCCCAAATTAATTTACTATTTCTAATTTATTAATTTTTATAAAATCAAGTATATATCTTTGAGATTATTCAACAAACTCACTTGAAACTTTGCACATTACTACACTTCGTGACACCAAACATCATTACATCGGAATAGTGATCCCAAATTAATTTACTATTTCTAATTTATTAATTTTTATAAAATCAAGTATATATCTTTGAGATTATTCAACGAACTCACTTGAAACTTTGCACATTACTACACTTCGTGACACCAAACATCATTACATCGGAATAGTGATCCCAAATTAATTTACTATTTCTAATTTATTAATTTTTATAAAATCAAGTATATATCTTTGAGATTATTCAACGAACTCACTTGAAACTTTGCACATTACTACACTTCGTGACACCAAACATCATTACATCTGAATAGTGATCCCAAATTAATTTACTATTTCTAATTTATTAATTTTTATAAAATCAAGTATATATCTTTGAGATTATTCAACGAACTCACTTGAAACTTTGCACATTACTACACTTCGTGACACCAAACATCATTACATCGGAATAGTGATCACAAATTAATTTACTATTTCTAATTTATTAATTTTTATAAAATCAAGTATATATCTTTGAGATTATTCAACGAACTCACTTGAAACTTTGCACATTACTACACTTCGTGACACCAAACATCATTACATCGGAATAGTGATCCCAAATTAATTTACTATTTCTAATTTATTAATTTTTATAAAATCAAGTATATATCTTTGAGATTATTCAACGAACTCACTTGAAACTTTGCACATTACTACACTTCGTGACACCAAACATCATTACATCGGAATAGTGATCACAAATTAATTTACTATTTCTAATTTATTAATTTTTATAAAATCAAGTATATATCTTTGAGATTATTCAACGAACTCACTTGAAACTTTGCACATTACTACACTTCGTGACACCAAACATCATTACATCGGAATAGTGATCCCAAATTAATTTACTATTTCTAATTTATTAATTTTTATAAAATCAAGTATATATCTTTGAGATTATTCAACAAACTCACTTGAAACTTTGCACATTACTACACTTCGTGACACCAAACATCATTACATCGGAATAGTGATCCCAAATTAATTTACTATTTCTAATTTATTAATTTTTATAAAATCAAGTATATATCTTTGAGATTATTCAACGAACTCACTTGAAACTTTGCACATTACTACACTTCGTGACACCAAACATCATTACATCGGAATAGTGATCACAAATTAATTTACTATTTCTAATTTATTAATTTTTATAAAATCAAGTATATATCTTTGAGATTATTCAACGAACTCACTTGAAACTTTGCACATTACTACACTTCGTGACACCAAACATCATTACATCGGAATAGTGATCCCAAATTAATTTACTATTTCTAATTTATTAATTTTTTATAAAATCAAGTATATATCTTTGAGATTATTCAACGAACTCACTTGAAACTTTGCACATTACTACACTTCGTGACACCAAACATCATTACATCGGAATAGTGATCCCAAATTAATTTACTATTTCTAATTTATTAATTTTTATAAAATCAAGTATATATCTTTGAGATTATTCAACGAACTCACTTGAAACTTTGCACATTACTACACTTCGTGACACCAAACATCATTACATCGGAATAGTGATCACAAATTAATTTACTATTTCTAATTTATTAATTTTTATAAAATCAAGTATATATCTTTGAGATTATTCAACGACTCACTTGAAACTTTGCACATTACTACACTTCGTGACACCAAACATCATTACATCGGAATAGTGATCACAAATTAATTTACTATTTCTAATTTATTAATTTTTATAAAATCAAGTATATATCTTTGAGATTATTCAACGAACTCACTTGAAACTTTGCACATTACTACACTTCGTGACACCTAACATCATTACATCTGAATAGTGATCACAAATTAATTTACTATTTCTAATTTATTAATTTTTATAAAATCAAGTATATATCTTTGAGATTATTCAACGAACTCACTTGAAACTTTGCACATTACTACACTTCGTGACACCAAACATCATTACATCTGAATAGTGATCACAAATTAATTTCTATTTCTAATTTATTAATTTTTATAAAATCAAGTATATATCTTTGAGATTATTCAACGAACTCACTTGAAACTTTGCACATTACTACACTTCGTGACACCAAACATCATTACATCGGAATAGCGATCCCAAATTAATTTACTATTTCTAATTTATTAATTTTTATAAAATCAAGTATATATCTTTGAGATTATTCAACAAACTCACTTGAAACTTTGCACATTACTACACTTCGTGACACCAAACATCATTACATCTGAATAGTGATCACAAATTAATTTACTATTTCTAATTTATTAATTTTTATAAAATCAAGTATATATCTTTGAGATTATTCAACGAACTCACTTGAAACTTTGCACATTACTACACTTCGTGACACCAAACATCATTACATCGGAATAGTGATCACAAATTAATTTACTATTTCTAATTTATTAATTTTTATAAAATCAAGTATATATCTTTGAGATTATTCAACGACTCACTTGAAACTTTGCACATTACTACACTTCGTGACACCAAACATCATTACATCGGAATAGTGATCACAAATTAATTTACTATTTCTAATTTATTAATTTTTATAAAATCAAGTATATATCTTTGAGATTATTCAACGAACTCACTTGAAACTTTGCACATTACTACACTTCGTGACACCTAACATCATTACATCTGAATAGTGATCACAAATTAATTTACTATTTATAATTTATTAATTTTTATAAAATCAAGTATATATCTTTGAGATTATTCAACGAACTCACTTGAAACTTTGCACATTACTACACTTCGTGACACCAAACATCATTACATCTGAATAGTGATCACAAATTAATTTCTATTTCTAATTTATTAATTTTTATAAAATCAAGTATATATCTTTGAGATTATTCAACGAACTCACTTGAAACTTTGCACATTACTACACTTCGTGACACCAAACATCATTACATCGGAATAGCGATCCCAAATTAATTTACTATTTCTAATTTATTAATTTTTATAAAATCAAGTATATATCTTTGAGATTATTCAACAAACTCACTTGAAACTTTGCACATTACTACACTTCGTGACACCAAACATCATTACATCGGAATAGTGATCACAAATTAATTTACTATTTCTAATTTATTAATTTTTATAAAATCAAGTATATATCTTTGAGATTATTCAACGAACTCACTTGAAACTTTGCACATTACTACACTTCGTGACACCAAACATCATTACATCGGAATAGTGATCACAAATTAATTTACTATTTCTAATTTATTAATTTTTATAAAATCAAGTATATATCTTTGAGATTATTCAACAAACTCACTTGAAACTTTGCACATTACTACACTTCGTGACACCAAACATCATTACATCGGAATAGTGATCACAAATTAATTTACTATTTCTAATTTATTAATTTTTATAAAATCAAGTATATATCTTTGAGATTATTCAACAAACTCACTTGAAACTTTGCACATTACTACACTTCGTGACACCAAACATCATTACATCGGAATAGTGATCACAAATTAATTTACTATTTCTAATTTATTAATTTTTATAAAATCAAGTATATATCTTTGAGATTATTCAACGAACTCACTTGAAACTTTGCACATTACTACACTTCGTGACACCAAACATCATTACATCTGAATAGTGATCCCAAATTAATTTACTATTTCTAATTTATTAATTTTTATAAAATCAAGTATATATCTTTGAGATTATTCAACGAACTCACTTGAAACTTTGCACATTACTACACTTCGTGACACCAAACATCATTACATCGGAATAGTGATCACAAATTAATTTACTATTTCTAATTTATTAATTTTTATAAAATCAAGTATATATCTTTGAGATTATTCAACGAACTCACTTGAAACTTTGCACATTACTACACTTCGTGACACCAAACATCATTACATCGGAATAGTGATCACAAATTAATTTACTATTTCTAATTTATTAATTTTTATAAAATCAAGTATATATCTTTGAGATTATTCAACAAACTCACTTGAAACTTTGCACATTACTACACTTCGTGACACCAAACATCATTACATCTGAATAGTGATCACAAATTAATTTACTATTTCTAATTTATTAATTTTTATAAAATCAAGTATATATCTTTGAGATTATTCAACGAACTCACTTGAAACTTTGCACATTACTACACTTCGTGACACCAAACATCATTACATCTGAATAGTGATCCCAAATTAATTTACTATTTCTAATTTATTAATTTTTATAAAATCAAGTATATATCTTTGAGATTATTCAACGAACTCACTTGAAACTTTGCACATTACTACACTTCGTGACACCAAACATCATTACATCGGAATAGTGATCACAAATTAATTTACTATTTCTAATTTATTAATTTTTATAAAATCAAGTATATATCTTTGAGATTATTCAACGAACTCACTTGAAACTTTGCACATTACTACACTTCGTGACACCAAACATCATTACATCGGAATAGTGATCACAAATTAATTTACTATTTCTAATTTATTAATTTTTATAAAATCAAGTATATATCTTTGAGATTATTCAACGAACTCACTTGAAACTTTGCACATTACTACACTTCGTGACACCAAACATCATTACATCGGAATAGTGATCACAAATTAATTTACTATTTCTAATTTATTAATTTTTATAAAATCAAGTATATATCTTTGAGATTATTCAACAAACTCACTTGAAACTTTGCACATTACTACACTTCGTGACACCAAACATCATTACATCTGAATAGTGATCACAAATTAATTTACTATTTCTAATTTATTAATTTTTATAAAATCAAGTATATATCTTTGAGATTATTCAACGAACTCACTTGAAACTTTGCACATTACTACACTTCGTGACACCAAACATCATTACATCGGAATAGTGATCACAAATTAATTTACTATTTCTAATTTATTAATTTTTATAAAATCAAGTATATATCTTTGAGATTATTCAACGAACTCACTTGAAACTTTGCACATTACTACACTTCGTGACACCAAACATTATTACATCTGAATAGTGATCCCAAATTAATTTACTATTTCTAATTTATTAATTTTTATAAAATCAAGTATATATCTTTGAGATTATTCAACGAACTCACTTGAAACTTTGCACATTACTACACTTCGTGACACCAAACATCATTACATCGGAATAGTGATCACAAATTAATTTACTATTTCTAATTTATTAATTTTTATAAAATCAAGTATATATCTTTGAGATTATTCAACGAACTCACTTGAAACTTTGCACATTACTACACTTCGTGACACCAAACATTATTACATCTGAATAGTGATCCCAAATTAATTTACTATTTCTAATTTATTAATTTTTATAAAATCAAGTATATATCTTTGAGATTATTCAACGAACTCACTTGAAACTTTGCACATTACTACACTTCGTGACACCAAACATCATTACATCGGAATAGTGATCACAAATTAATTTACTATTTCTAATTTATTAATTTTGCTAAAAATGTAAAAACATCTGATGTCATAGGCTACTTCATTTGCATATCACACAAGTAAATAAGGACTTTAAGATCTACGATGGCAACCTAGGACGGCGACGGCAGTAAAAGCAATACAAATTTTAGCATTTGAATGAAACCACGGTCGATTGACTAGCGTATTTGACACTCCAAACTTGTTTTATGATCTCCAAAACGCTTCAATATTTCTAAAACGATTATAGTGTCTGTGTTTAAGTCAGTCTTAAGTCACAATACATCTCTCCGCGAGTTACCGTCGTCCTAAAGACGTGAAAATGCTCTCAGTGGCGTTGTAATCAGAACGAGAACGGCGTTGAAATTACTCTTGGGAATAAAAATTGTTCATTCTTATTGTTTCGCATGAAGATTCTTTTGTTTGAACGACGTCCCCGTCCTAGGTTGCCGTCGTAGATCTTAAAGTCCCTAATATCTCGAGAACGACGTGAGATATGAAAGAGATCTAAATAATATCACTCCACATCATTTTATGAGTTCATTTAAAGAATAAGACAAACTTAATTTTCATTTCATAGGTACTTTAAGTTATCCAGGTGTTGAACCTCGTCGTAAGCTTTTTGTTGTGCAAATAGATGACTAGCTTCTAGGGGTTAGGGTTAGGATATTAGGGGTGGGTTAGGGTTAGTTTAGATATTCTAGGATTGGCTTTATGAGCTTCCTGATTGGCTGTGGTTAGAACAACCAATCATATTAGATATTCCGGGTAGTCCAAGAAAATAGAAAAGGAAAGAAATTTTCTCACCCACCCATTTCTAAACATCCTTAACCGCAGAACTGCATTAACTACATTTACACACACGACGTATGTACAATCATTAATTATGATTCAAGATTAACCAACATGTTACTTACTACTTCTTTATCACTTACTGTCTAATGCTTTCCAGGTAAAGACTCCATTGTTTCGAACGCAAACTATCAATCTATCATTGTTATCTCTGTCGACAACAATGACTCTGTTCCCTCTTGAGTTGAGATCACATATTCCAGGGTCTTTATCTGGCGTTACCTTAGCCTTTTTAATTATACAGAAACAATTAGATGAATTATATATATATATATATATAGATAAGTGTCAGGTTCAAAATCATATCAGGTAGAGTGCTCAATACCTAAGTAGAGCAGAATAGCTGCTTAGGTAGTTGGATCTCATGTTCTTAGTAAGAACAAGAGACGAACTTTGGTTACTTTCATGAAGTAACCAATGTTCGTCTCTTTTGTTCTTACTATATATATATATATATAACGTAAAATTAATATTAGAGCCCAGCTCAAAATTCGAATGTGGAGAGCCATCTCATAACAAACATGGAACAAACAAGAAACACATTTTAAAGAAATTTTACTGACGTTTCAATTCGTTGCCAACGCGCAACATTCTCAAAGTGAAATACAAGATGTGAAAATTAACATTTAATTATATTTACAAGGGACGCGTGGAGAGAATGGGGATGCGGAACGGAACTGACGTTTCCGTTGAGGCAAGGTTTAAATTTAGAAATCAGCAAACTTTCTCTGATTAGTAATTCAAACGTTGAATTACACGAAGAAAGAACAGAAAAGTCATCAAAAGTAATGGGGTGGCAAGTTTCGTTAGAATGACATCGAATGTTTGAAGTTTGAAAGCCGAGACATGTGTTCCGAGATGCGCGTATGGAAATGACGACGCGTTTTAAATATGTATGAAAAATATATATATATGAAAAATATATATGAAAAATATATATATATGAAAAATATATATGAAAAATATATATATATGAAAAATATATATGAAAAATATATATATATGAAAAATATATATGAAAAATATATATATATGAAAAATCTGACTGCTGCAACCGGGATCGAACCCGAGGTCTCCTGTACTGTATACAAGAGCTGCGAGTCTACGACATTTTTTACAGTTGTCGACCAATGAAAACGGGAAAAAATATGTCATCAGCGATGAAATGTTTTTCTAGCGGCGAGCGAAATGGTGAAGTGGAAAACGGGCTTAAGAGGCTGAAGATGAGATGTCTTCCTGTAGAGACTTTAGAATAACAGCGATGTTTAAATATGAAAATTTCTGCCTGTATTGTTTATCGTACTATTAATGTAAATCAATCATTTTGAAAATTCGCCATTTACTGTTTTCACAATAATAATCTTTCTTTATTACTCGGGCCCCCTGTGGGGAGCACGAGTCTAGGTTCTGCCTTTATTATTATTTTTTTGGTCGAGATATGGCCCCAACATGCTTTGCGAAACTGAGGCACTGCCTCGTACCCAGGCATCTCAATCCTTGTACGCGCACTGAGGCATGTGACTAAAAATGAAGTATATTTTTGCCAGCGATTGCTTGGGAGTGTTCGAAGTTATGTGGCTGAGAAGTATCTTGTTGCATCACAGATCCCGACAGCTTTTTCGTCACAGCCCAGTACAAACTCGAAAACAATCTCTCAAACAAGCTACAATTCCCACGTTTCCACTTATCTTTAGAAGTTATTGCTGATAATGACTCAAAGTCAGAAACTCTTGTTTTTATTATAATTTCATCAATATTTAATATATTTGCTTATATACATTTTATTATCTGTCATTTATTCACAAATTTTGTTAATATTTAGACACATAGCTTTGGTTTTGATTGAACATTGTTGAGTTGGCAAAATGAATTTAATACACTGTTGACCTATAGCTATGTATTGATTGTTCATATATTATTAACATCTCGTATCTGACACCCAGACCAACTCCAATCCAGATAAACTCCAATCGATGAAGTGTTTGTTGTGCAGCCATGTATTTTCATTGTCCCTCACCCAGCACAAATTGTTGTTGTTTGCCAACTGCATGTTAGTTGGTCTGCACAGCCAGACACATAATTGTACACACCTTTCAAAGTGATTTGTGTCCTTGATTACATGGAGGCAAGCTGGCTCGGTATCTGAGTTTTCTCGGTAACTATGTCATCACAGTAATTTGTCAATTATCCAATACTAATTAGGAACTGGGAATTATTTATAACGTTTACTGGGTTGGGAATATTTTAAAACTATTAATTCAAATATTTGCTAGATCCGCTCTATCAGCTGGAATAAAATTTTCGAAGCCTGTCCAAACAAGCATAATTGCGGTGAATTTAATACCAGGTTGATCGTTGTGAGATCATGGGCACATATCTAATATGAAATATGGAAATGCAAACATGTTGTTGTTTTGAAAGTTGCATGGTTGGTGCATTTCCACACTGATGAGACAGTCTCATCTCAGAACTTTTAAAATGCTTTTTCACACATGAACAGAAATACTGTAAGAAGAAAATTTATGGTTTTGTTGTTTCACTAAAAACACAAACACTTTGTTTTTATGTGTGCTTGTGCTCATCTTATTGTGTGTGTTACACTTTTTTATTATACACTTTTTATTGTGTATTACATTTGTGAACAAAAGAATTTCATAGTCCGTAGAAATGAGCATCGAAATGAGGGCAAAATATTTCCATGACCCAGGGTCAATTTTACCCGAGCCAGTATATCCATAAACAATGACATGCAGACCCTAAATGAGGCGAGCATGCTGAAATTATAAATGCACTAAAACTATAAATATATTTCTGGTTCAAAATGTTGGTTTTGGGAATAAATAATGTTTCTTCAGTCAAGCTGTTTAGCTTGTTACATCATAGTCTTCAATATGCCAAAGAGTTAAAGTATAGCCCTAGCCTGCATACGCTAAAGTAGCCCGAGTTAACGCCTAGCGGGCGTCTTGTTGCTGCCGACCCGCAGGGTAACCTGAGATCATGCGTTTCTTGGGGGAGGGGAAGGAGGGAGGAAGGGGAAGGGGGGGGGGGGGGGGAAGAAAAGAAACGCCTGATACAAATGTTGTTTGAGTGGCTTTCCTCCCTTTGACACACCCATTTAAATCGAGCCAATCAAAATACGCTGGAGCCCCGGAAGTTAGGACTTTCGTTTTATTATTGGCAATGAATCGCAGTTGGAAAAGTTTTATATCGAGACATGTAAACCCGCAAACCATTGCAAAGATTCTATCCAAGATCATACACAGTTGAGAGATCAATCATGATAAGACGGAATGGACAGCCGAAGAACAGGGAAATATTATTATGCTGTGTTGACATTTATGCCGTTGTGCTTTTGTCCGATTTAAATCAATTCTATAGCGAAATGATCACTTGAATCTGGCGAATCGAACGCTGTAGGTTTCGTCTACTTAAAATGTGAAGATCAGATGTTATATGAGAAAATGCGTAAGCGATTAAAGTACCCAAATCAAAGGACATGACTTCAAGATCTGTTCGACATTTCCCCGGTGATTTATTGCTTTAAACCGATGTAATTTCGTAACAGATATGTTTCGTATATCTTGCCGTTGATATTTATATACGTTTTGACACACGAAGACCTTCAATCGAACCGTGATCGAACCATGGATAGTAAATAGTCTATTTACTATCCATGATCGAACAGATATTAGAAAAATAGCATTGCCGTGTTTTATAGTGTTTACATTAAATTTCGTCTGCGTGATTTTTCTTCGTCCCCTCATCAATCATGCATATACGTACAATCAAAATAGCTCTCACGTAACTACATTGCTTCTAAAACTTTTCCACTTCTTTAAACGATCGCTGCACAACGCCTTCAGTGCCTGATAAGATTACATAAATCAGTAACCCGAGTAAACGCCTGGACAGGCATCTTGTTATATGTTTCATGGCACCTGCAAATTTTCGTACATCTTCGGAATAAGCTGGTATATAAGGCTTTTCCCAAAACCAGTGGGTAAAACCGTAAGAACGACTTCACCACAACAGATTAGTCTTCTTATGTACTCTTGTTGTTCTGGTATAAGTGATTGAACATGAGTTAAGTCAAATTGATTATTTATTTAAAAATTATTTACCGACGCCATCAGGAAGAAACCGGAAGTTTATTTAATTAATGAAAACCAATCAAAACACGCTATTTGATTCTCATTGTATTCTGACCAATCACAGAAAAATACCAAAATTTGGTATGAATACATGCGGTTTGAATAGCATTTGTATCAGGCCCTCATTACGTTTTTTGGAGAGGGCCTGATCGCAGGTTAACCCGCAGGGAGGCAGCACACTTTGACGTTCCTCGTACTCAGGCCTCTTGGCCGAACTATGTAAAGTCAACAGATTTGAGATGCATGTATGGATATGTATTTTTCAGATTATGACGTTTTATGACGTCTTTTATGACGTTCCAAAATAATATACATACTCCGCACGTTTTTGGGCATTTACGGAAACCACCCGATCTTGCGAACGCGACCAATGTCATGGCAAGTGATGGTATTTTTTTGACGAAGGCAAAGTCCATCGAGTGTGTGCTGTTGTGTTTATGCCGTGGTTTGTGCTTGCGTTCGATTTTACTGTCTTTTCGAAGCGAGCGAAGATTTTCTTTTCAAGGTAAGATGACTAAGATTGTAGTATGAGCTTATTTTTTATGTAAAAGACATAGTAAACGGAAATTAGTGAGATATCATTTGCGATTTTGCCATCTTCGGTCATGTATCTTCGTACTTTGTCGACGACTCTACGTTTATAAATATCAGCAGATTTTTCAGAAGATTTGACGGCTTTTCTTCTTCTGTTTTTAGCTGCTGTACATTTGTGAGTTCAATTCCAACAATCCGACCAGACGCTATCTGCGTAATCTGCCTGTGAATTATATCAGGCAACCCAAATCAAACGCAGCCGTCGTGCTCTCCAAAAAGCTAAACGTAGACAATTGAACAACACAGAGCCAGTTGGAGAATAGTTTTGTTAAAAGAAGAGAAATTATGCCTCATCTTGAACTTTTGGTAACTTTTGGCTTTGCAATATAATATTGATGTTATTTCATCTCAAAAGATTGATGTTATTTTGTTTGTTGTTCATTGAATTGTAATATACTACAATGTGTATTTGAGGAAATAATCTACAATGGATTCATTGTAGATGAATGCACAAAGCTGTATGTGGATCATACACTGTATATGATAAACAATACATGGAACTGTCTTCAAGAAATTATTTACCTCAACTTTGTGAAAATTCAGTGGACAATGGAAATAACCATAAATAATTATTTAGTCATATGCAGTAAATACAATATTACAAGTTCTTTGGGAAAATAAAACACAGTGGTTGCAGTGACAGTGTATTCCCAAACGACAACTACATTATATGTGGAGTGGTGGACATGTGCAATGAGCTAATACATCACAGAGAGTATTGCATTCTTAACAAGAACTCCAATAAAAGTTAGACGATATAAACAATGGATCAACAAATACCGGAAACATCTGTTACTGTATATACCATCTCTGGTATTTATTTTGCCAGTGCCTATTTGTTTATCTCTTGCCTTGTCCATAACATATCAGACACTTGCGATTCCACTGACAGCTTTGCCACAGTATTAAATAAGCATGATTTATAGTGGCAGTGTGTTTAAAAATGTGTTTAACAAACATCAACTACATACAGTAGTCATAATGTATGTATATTGTGTATGCAGTCAAAAGCTTTGCCAATTATATTCATTGATAAGTCTGCTGTATTTAAATATAATTAAAAGAATTGAAAACAATGTGTACATACTACAGTATGTCTCTTACAATTTATATAATCAATCCCAGGGTTCATTTTGGAAATTTTATCAAAAATTAGGCTTACGATGGCTTTTGAGGCAGCACTTCCCTTGCGATAGTAACTTCTAGTTTTACATATTTTCTTGGTGGCCTTCTCTCGTATTTTATCTTCCAATGTCGACGTGATCACTCACTTAGTCGCTCTTTTTACCTTAATTTCCTTAACCATGAGATAGGAGACACATGTACACATTACCTATTTTATTATCACCATAAATTCCATCAAACTACCGCGCTTTAGCCGCATCGTTCATCTTGGGCATTGTTACTGAAAAATATGCACTAAATTTCTGGCAGTATAATGTCTGGCTGTTCCCCTTGAGCTACGATGCGTTATTTCGCGTTTGATTCCAGGTTGGGGCAGTCACAGTTTTCATATAATTATTATACATGTTAAATCCTCATGTTAGACCTTTATACATTTATACATGTATACATGATACATAACATATACACACTATTATACATAAACACATACATTCACACACTAGATATATATATATACACATCGCAACTCACCATTTTAACACAAGTGTTTGCAAACAATACTAAACATAGAACATCCAGAGATATAACACTTCTAAACCACTTCATTTCTACAGCGAAGTTAAGCTAACACGAACCTCTTACCGACTGAACTGAGCTAGATGAAACAGCATTTATCTTTATAGTATCACTTGATTAACCACTGCAGGGGAGGCGCAACAAGTCGTGACATGAAACTTAAACGCGCTTTATCATCATGCTGAAACAAGGTCAAGCATGTAATCCATTTTCAAGAACCGTGATTTCTTAAAAAGACATAATCTTTCGTGTTTACGGAGCTCCTTAGGAAACAAAATATTGTAGTTTATCGGGATAACATATAATATATAACAATACATTACTAAAAAACAACTTTATTTAAAAAAAATTATTGATCTCCTTTTTGTGAATTTGCTTCCCAGATGATCCGACTTAAGTGCTGTGATAACGTGTTGATTGATTCTGAATTGTCGATCATTCATGACACTCTGCCCATGCAACTAAACTAAGTGAGGAACTAAGTTGCATGAGGACGTGACAGTAAAATTTGTATGTATTTTTTTATCGGATTAGAAATTTGGATGACAATCTTTCAAGGTAGTTCATGTCTTCGTATAAACAAATATAAAGAAAAGTTAATAGCAATTGTCGTGATAGGATTGTTTTCAATAGAGTGTTTAGCGGATATGAATAGACTTGTTTTGTCTGAACGTCGTACAAGGTCAAGCAGTGCATTTTCTGGATGGACATACGTCACTGTGCAGATTCTGTTTCAGAAGTATTATTTCATATCCGAGAGTCTGTGTTTGAAGAGGACAATGCTAAAAGAGATGACTCAAAAGGAACTTCCTATTTTCAAGACCTATAGTCTAATCTTAATCGCAATCCTATTCCTAAACCTAACTTTGATAACCGTGACCGTGACCTAACCCTAATCTAACTAAAAATAAATATGATCGGCTAGCGAGCGGTGCGGTATCCTCGCGTGTTGCAAACATACACGCAAAACAAAAAAGGTTTTCACAATTTTCTACTATTTTTTTCGCGAATTTTGGCTGTCAGTATTTGAAAATATACCAAAATGGATAATGATAATTAACAATTATTCACCGAAGTGGAAGTGAATAGTGGTGGACACTATACACATCACAACTCACCATTTTAACACAAGTGTTTGCAAACAATACTAAACATAGAACATCCAGTGATATAAAGTTTCTATTAACCACTTCATTTCTACAGCGAAGTTAAGCTAACACGAACCTCTTACCGACTGAACTGAACTAGATGAGTGAAGATTAACTACTGCAGGGGAGACATGACAAGTCGTGACATGAATAACGCGCTTTATCGTCATGATGATACAAGGTCAACTGTATATAATCATTTTCAAGAACCGTGGTTTCTTAAAAAGACAACTGAATCTTTCGTATTTACGGAGCTCCTTAGGAAAGAAAATATTGTAGTTTATCGGGATAACATATAATATATAACAATATACATTACAACAACTTTATTTAAAAAACTATATTTATTTACTTTTTGTGAATTTGCTTCCCAGATGATTCGACTTAAGTGCTGTGATAACGTGTTGATTGATTCTGAATTGTCGATCATTCATGGCACTCTGCCCATGTAACTAAACTAAGTCAGTAACTATGGAGCATGAGGACGTGACAGTAAAATTTGTATGTATTTTTTGTCGGATTAGAAATTTGGATGACAATCTTTCAAGTGGTAGTTCATGTTTTCCTATAAACAAATATAAAGAAAAGTTAATAGCAATTGTCGTGATAGGATTGTTTTCAATAGAGTGTTTAGCGGACATGAATAGACTTGTTTTGTGTGAACGTCATACAAGGTCAAGTACTGAACTTCCTATTTTCAAGACCTTAGTCTAATCTTAATCGCAATCCTAAACCTAACTTTGATCCTAACCTTAAACCTAGACCGTGACCTAACCCTAACCTAACTAAAAATAAATACCAGACAAAAAAGTGGCGTTCTCAATGGTAATTATTTTTTACAGGTCCGGTATCCATCTAAATCGCGCGCTCTGATCGGCTAGCGAGCGGTGTGGTATCCATCTAAATCGCGTGCTCTGATTGGCTAGCGAGCAGTGCGGTATCCATCTAAATCGCGCGCTCTGATTGGTTGGCGAGCGGTGCGGTATCCTTGCGTGTTGCAAACATACACGCAAAATAAAAAAGGTTTTCACAATTTTCTACTATTTTTTTCGCGAATTTAGGCTGTCAGTATTTGAAAATATACTAAAATGGATAGTGATAATCAACAATTATTCACCGAAGTGGAAATGAATAGTGGTGGACACTATACACATCACAACTCACCATTTTAACACAAGAGTTTGCAAACAATACTAAACATAGAACATCCAGTGATATAAAGTTTCTAGACCACTTCATTTCTACAGCGAAGTTAAGCTAACACGAACCTCTTACCGACTAAACTGAACTAGATGAAGATTAACCACTGCAGGGGAGACATGACAAGTCGTGACATGAATAACGCGCTTTATCGTCATGATGATACAAGGTCAACTGTATATAATCATTTTCAAGAACCGTGGTTTCTTAAAAAGACAACTGAATCTTTCGTATTTACGGAGCTCCTTAGGAAAGAAAATATTGTAGTTTATCGGGATAACATATAATATATAACAATATACATTACAACAACTTTATTTAAAAAACTATATTTATTTACTTTTTGTGAATTTGCTTCACAGATGATCCGACTTAAGTGCTGTGATAACGTGTTGATTGATTCTGAATTGTCGATCATTCATGGTACTCTGGTAACTCTGCCCATGCAACTAAACTAAGTCAGGAACTATGGAGCACGAGGACGTGACAGTAAAATTTGTATGTATTTTTTGTCGGATTAGAAATTTGGATGACAATCTTTCAAGTGGTAGTTCATGTCTTCGTATAAACAAATATAAAGAAAAGTTAATAGCAATTGTCGTGATAGGATTGTTTTCAATAGAGTGTTTAGCGGATATGAATAGACTTGTTTTGTATGAACGTCGTACAAGGTCAAGCAGTGCATTTTCTGCATGGACATACGTCACTGTGCAGATTCTGTTTCAGAAGTATTATTTCATATTCGAGAGTCTGTGTTTGAAGTAGACAATGCTAAAAGGGATGACTCAAAAGTATAGTCTAATCTTAATCGCAATCCTATTCCTAAACCTAACCTTGATCCTCATCTTGATCCTAACCTTAAACCTAGACCGTAACCACAGCTAACCCTAATCTAACTAAAAATAAAGACCAGACACAAAAAGTGGCAATGGTAATTATTTTTCCAGGTCCGGTATCTATTCTATCTAAATCGCGCGCTCTGATTAGCTAGCGAGCAGTGTGGTATCCATCTAAATCGCGCGCTCTCATTGGCTAGCGAGTGGTGCGGTATCCATCTAAATCGCGCGCTCTGATTGGCTAGCGAGCGGTGCGGTATCCATGTAAATCGCGCACTCTGATTGGCTAGCGAGTGGTGCGGTATCCATCTAAATCGCGCGCTCTGATTGGCTAGCGAGCGGTGCGGTATCCATGTAAATCGCGCACTCTGATTGGCTAGCGAGTGGTGCGGTGCCCATCTAAATCGCGCGGTCTGATTGGCTAGCGAACGGTGCGGTATCCATCTAAATCGCGCGCTCTGATTGGCTAGCGAGTGGTGCGGTATCCATCTAAATCGCGCGCTCTGATTGGCTAGCGAGTGGTGCGGTATCCATCTAAATCGCGCGCTCTGATTGGCTAGCGAGTTGTCAGGTATCCTCGCGGGTTGCAAAGATACACTCAAAACAAAAAAGGTTTTCACAATTATTACTATTTTTTTCGCGAATATAGGCTGTCAGCATTTGAAAATATACCAAAATGGATAGTGCCGTGATAATGAGAGTTACCACATATCAAAACAGTCAGGATTGTGCTTTTCGCGCAATCTGATTGGTTCCTCTAGCTTGGGATATCCTGCACAATATTCACTGTTTCGCAAAACAAGATGGTGTCCTTGTCTTGAACGATTTTATTTTTACCTAATGCGAGAAATTGGTAAAACGAGGCATATTACTGTATGTAGGGAAATTATTTTAGGTAATATTTATGGAAAACAAGTTGCAAAGAGAGAGTACAGTAGAAAGTGCTCAAGTACCCGCAGAACAACGAATGATGTGCCCCCAAAAACAAACTCAATTGAACGAACTTACTGTTGTCAGTTTTCGTACAAATATTTTGAAAGAATAGTGTACTCCGTAGTTAATATATCGATATTCGCCTTTATAATAATAGTTTATGACAATTTGAATTGCCTTTCATATAGAATTTAATAACATTTACAAAGGCCTACAAAGATTAAAAATAATTTCAGTTACAACAAAAACCAAGCAAAATTAAAAGAATTAGTGCAGTTTCGGCCGTATATAAAGGATTACCGCGATACTGCCCAAGGAACTGGCGAGTAATGAACTGAATACTAAACAATGACCTGCGGGAAACACTACCGATTTTATAACAGTAAACACCCAAAAAAAATTTTATAAATTAAATTAAAGCACATTCAACTTCATGAACACATGAAACATTGTCACTTCACTGACCGAAATTAAAACACTTACTCATTTTTGGAAAAGAACAACTGTCGTTTACTCACCCAGAATTCACTAGTTCTCCTTTGTCCTCAGGTTTTCCCATGTACAGTATTAAACTATTTCCTTTGAGCTAAAATCTAGTCTTCAAAAGGTTTTCAAAACGACCGGCGGCTGCTGTCATGCATGGAAAGGCCACCTTGGGAGAATTTAGTTTTGCCTTTATGAAACTAACCGAAATTTACTTAATTTTTATCAATTTGTTTTGGTATATGCTAAAACAAATATCCACCACTATATTCACTTCTACTTCGGTAAATAATTGTTAACTATCACAACAATAGTGAATTGTATTTATATCCAGAAGAGTGTCAAAAAGAAAACGAGGAACGAAGTATAGCAACACAATATTACAAAATAAACCATCCAACCAAAACATACCTCAATTTTTCTAGAACATGCAGGAAAAATAAACATGTTATTTGCCGGCCGCCTACCTTGATCGGGAAAGGGAAAAACTTTACCCTCTGTTTTGAAAACGGCCTTCGGTCTCGCGCCATAGAGAGAGAGAACTTAACTACTTAAGTAAGTCACGTGTTAAGCCTGGTTTACACGACAAGCGTTTTGGGCACGGCACGCTGGATTAAAGCACCCTTGCCAAGATTTTTGGCCCGCCAATGTTTCATTTACACGGCAAATTTCACTGTTAAACGCCTAATTTCTGTGATTGGCACTCCTAAAATTAGAAACGGCACCCCCTAATGTGTGTCGACGACCGTGCGAATTGCCAGCGGTCGAGCCGCTTTTAGTACTTTACATGTACGCCGCGCGATGTGTACAGTCCAAGATGGCCGATGCCAGCCCGGGTTACTGTAGTAGCGCGCGAGTCTAGGTTTCGGCTTCGTTGTTACTCGGATAGCCGAGTCTAGGTTTCCCGCGATATTATTTTTTGGGTTGAGATTTGGCCCCAACAGGCTTTTCGAAACTCAACGTCGTACCCAGGCTTTTCACCCGCTCGGCGGACTATATTATGTGGACCAGTGTCTTCTTTCTTTTCGTGGTTCGAATCTGAAGCTAGTGTTTTTGCCAGCGATTGCTTGGAAGAAAGTGTACGAAGTCAGTTATGTTGCTGGGAAGTATCTTGTTCTTGAATACGCTCACAATGCTTACAATCGCACGGCATATTGTAAAACGCGGACTGGACTGGACTCGTGGACTGGACTCGTGGACTGGACTGGACTTGTAAAACGCGAACTGGACTGGACTCGTGGACTGGACTCGTGGACTGGACTGGACTTGTAAAACGCGAACTGGACTGGCTGGACTTGTAAAACGCGGACTTGTAAAACGCGGACTTGTAAAACGCGAACTGGACTGGCTGGACTTGTAAAACGCGAACTGGACTGGCTGGACTTGTAAAACGCGAACTGGACTGGCTGGACTTGTAAAACGCGGACTTGTAAAACGCGAACTGGACTGGCTGGACTTGTAAAACGCGGACTTGTAAAACGCGGACTTGTAAAACGCGGACTTGTAAAACGCGGACTTGTAAAACGCGGACTTGTAAAACGCGGACTTGTAAAACGCGGACTTGTAAAACGCGGTATTGTAAAACGCGGACTTGTAAAACGCGTTAAATATTATACACAGTATCTCCTCATCTCAGCCAGTGGTGTAGTCCTAAATTGTCTGCCTCGTACCCAGGCGTCTCAATCTTTGTACGCGCTAAATTGCTCACCACAATTCCACAAAGTTGCTAAGGTGAGAGACAACTACGGAGGTTTGGGGGCATAATCCGTCGGAAATTTTTGGATTCTAGGGTCTCTGAAACACCATTTCCTGTATTTTGATGCGTGTTATAAGATAGTTTTATGGTTCTAAAAATGCATTGACTACAGGGCTCACTGTCTGTATTTTAATTGTAAAAATATATCAAACATGCCAAATTGGCATAATTTGTTATAATATTAAAGATTATTTCGGTCTTGATAAATAATATTAAGGGGTCCCCGTTAATATTATTTATCAAGACCGAAATAATATTAAATATTATAACAAATTATGCCAATTTGGCATGTTTGATATATTTTTACAATTAAAATACAGACATTCCTATTAATTTCTATTCGATTTTTCGGAACGTTTTTTATGCTAATTTTTCCTATATTTAGGAAGATATGTCAGCGAGTCCTGTAGTCAATGTATTTTTACCATTTTTAGAACCATAAAACTATCTTATAACGCGCATCAAAATGCAGGAAATGGTGTTTCAGAGACCCTAGGAATCCAAACATTTCCGACGGATCATGTCCCCAAACCTCCGTAGTTGTCTCTCACCCCTTGTTAACAATTTAGGACTACACCACTGGCTGAGATGATGAGATACTGTGTATAATATTTAACGCGTTTTACAAGTCCGCGTTTTACAAGTCCGCGTTTTACAAGTCCGCGTTTTACAAGTCCGCGTTTTACAAGTCCAGTCCGCGTTTTACAAGTCCAGTCCACGAGTCCAGTCCACGAGTCCAGTCCAGTCCGCGTTTTACAAGTCCGCGTTTTACAAGTCCGCGTTTTACAAGTCCGCGTTTTACAAGTCCGCGTTTTACAAGTCCAGTCCGCGTTTTACAAGTCCAGTCCACGAGTCCAGTCCGTGTTTTACAAGTCCAGTCCGCGTTTTACAAGTCCGCGTTTTACAAGTCCAGTCCAGTCCACGAGTCCAGTCCAGTCCAGTCCACGAGTCCAGTCCAGTCCAGTCCACGAGTTCAGTCCAGTCCAGTCCAGTCCAGTCCACGAGTTCAGTCCAGTCCAGTCCAGTCCAGTCCACGAGTTCAGTCCAGTCCAGTCCAGTCCAGTCCACGAGTTCAGTCCAGTCCAGTCCAGTCCACGAGTCCAGTCCAGTCCAGTCCAGTCCACGAGTTCAGTTCAGTCCAGTCCAGTCCAGTCCACGAGTTCAGTCCAGTCCAGTCCAGTCCAGTCCACGAGTCCAGTCCAGTCCGTGTTTTACAATATGCCAATTTGGTCATTTGCGGCAAATTCCGTAGAAAAACACTTTTTCTCGAAAAAGTGTTTTTCTCACTCAAAACAGTCATAACTTTGAAAATAACTGTCCAATCGCTCTAAAAATGGTTTTATTGCGCTCAGCGCCTAACGCAGCATGTTTTTATTCATTTTCAGCAAATTTGGTCATTTGCGGCAAATTCGGCAGAAAAACATTTTTTCTCGAAAAAGTGTTTTTCTCACTCAAAACAGTCATAACTTTGAAAATAACTGTCCAATCGCTCTAAAAACGGGTTTACTGCGCTCAGCGCCTAACGCAGCATGTTTTTGTTCACTGGTAAATAATATGATCCGTATATAAATGTTTCAGTAACTATATAATCCGACACAAATTTTGAAAACCTGTTTTACACCAACCATTAACAAACTAGTTGAATCTTAGCGACTCAAGTAGAGTAGCTAGCACGTAAATGTTTCTCTAAGAAAAACAAGGAATTAAAATAAATATCACAATTTCACAATAGCCTTGTTTTTTCAGAATACAATAAAAACCCGCGCGTATAAGAACCTAGATTTCTCCAAGTTAGCCTAAAAAGGTTCTTATATAAATGGTGTTTACTGCAAAATTAGGCTATTTAGGCCTAATTTTTACTGGGTTTTTACTGTATGCCGGGTTTTTACTGTATGTTTTGTTTTATTTTATAAGTAACTTCAAGTAGCTATGCAATGAAATATTGAGTATGTATGCATTTTCTGTTATCTAAAAATTTCTTGATCATTTTGGTATAGGTGCGACTAAATTCTGCGAACTAGAAGTTGTTCAAATTACAATTTTTTTTTATTATACATTGTAGCCCTTTCCTGTCTTCTCATTGACTAAGCGCATACAGTTAATTATGAAAATCAACGCAACCTACAGATTATCTGTAGGTTGCGCCCGCAATGCGAGATTTCCTAACGAGCGGTAGCTTTCCACACAAGCGTAAGTACTTCATCTTATAGGGATATAGGGAAACCATACCACTAAACAAGAGATTATTAACTCTTTCCTGTCCGGCTGAAAAACATCCAAAATTGACTACCTCTTTCATCTATTGATATCTCGGGAAATATCCATAACTGTTGCGAAATCTATACCTTTTCTGAAAGTCCAATAAACCGGCTGTTACCAATGCTTTTGAATTTTCCGAACAAGCTCATCATGATAATATAAATTAGCATAATTATCATAAATGAGGTTGAAAAGCTTCCATTTTTCTAGAAAATGCCATCTTGCACGCCCGTGCAGCATCATGAAAATTCAAAATGCCACCAATCGCAGAGTTGTTTATGAAATCAAATCAAACTTGGCGTGTGAGTGGATCTCATGTGCGTGGCGCTTGTCGAAATTCAATTTTTAATCTTGCGTTACCGTGATTGACGACTTCGGGGTCTTCTATGTCCCCTTTTGACTGGGCCGGACAGGAAAGAGTTAAAGGGGAATTTTGGATAGGGGTATCTAGTACGTATTCCTTATAAGGAAGCGCAAATAGAAGGCATTGACGAGCAAATAGAGTGAATTAACGAGCAAATAGCTGACACGTTCAACCCTCGTACCAGCCTCCTTGTTAATTGGATTGTAACCGACCCCAAACAACAAAGGTCCTAACCCTTTGGCAAACGTTTTCTTGAGAAATAAACCACCCCCAAAGCTATAGAATATATAAAAGGAAAGTTAAATGATCTATTTACAACATACGTACAGCTTTATCCCGGTAGCTAACTTAGTTCTCTTTAAAAGCGCGGATAATCGAACATGCCCAAAATATAATTTTCCTTATACGGATACCATTGTAAACAAAAACACGGCTGTCTTCGACGAACGTTTTCTTGAGAAATAATCAACTCCCAAAGCTACAATATATATTAAAACAAAGATAAATTATCTGTTTACAATATGCGTACAGCTTATCCTGCTAGCGAACGTAGTTTTCTTAAAAAGAGCGGATAATCGAACATATCGAAACGTGTTAATAATCCCTCATCCAGTGGGCTGGTACGAGTGCCATGTATTTGTTCCATGCCTTCTATTTGCTCGTCAATGCCTTCTATTTGCTCGTCGGTCACTTCCTTATATGGAATACGTACTAGAAGTACATATGGAATTTTGTTAGGGTAAGGGACCCCTCTCCTCCGCAGAGGCTTAGTCCCCGCGCGCTTCCCCATTTTGCCCGTACCTCTAATATAAAAATAAGCCTCTGCGGAGGAGAGAGGTAAGGGACTAAGGCCCAGTCACACTGCATCCGATAACGAATAACGATACGATAACGATACAGAATTCGCCTATTAAATGCATATTATTTTAGAATCGCTCACCAGAGCTATTTTTTCCCCTCTGTACGATAACGATAAAGTTTTTCGCTCATCAAACCGCTAGTTCCTAAATTAACCACTCGAAGTCCACAATTATCCTGTGAAGCATTCCGACCCTTGGCTATCTCTACCTCACCTCGTGGTTGTTCGTTTACATATTCTGTAAAATTTCAGTGTTCTATGGGCTCTATGACAGGGACAGTCGCGTACCAGTGTCCAGGTGCACGGCCAATATATCTATATCAAAAGTACAAACAACTACACTAGATAGTATCTGTCTTACAAAGTTCTTAAATGACATAGAACTGGTGAAACTACTTGGATTGGCTAATTTGTAGACAAAGTTCCATAATTTCACTACTCGGTTAAAATAAGAGGCTTGGAAAGTTCTTGTTTTACAAAGTGGAGTTTTAAGGTTGGCAAAGTTTTGGCTCAGCCTGGTGCGGCTTTGAGAAACAAACGTAACAAATTCGACTTGAAGAAGAAAACTAGGTCTTTGAGCTGTTCTCTATCGTAGTACAATGGAAGTAGCTCCAGCGTCATCAGTCTATCTTTGTATGACATTTCTTCGATCTTGGTTTTGAGAATCCACCTGTTGCTCGTCTTTGGACTCTTTCCACAAGATAATCAAGGTATAATCAAGGTATCAATTCCTCAGCCTTCGGCTGATAATGCACTTCGACATTGATTATTCGACCTTGATTATTCCAGATATCATAAAAACCTCATCCAATAATTACTCGGTCTGCTGTGGTAGCCGAGTCTAGGTTTCGGTGTATTTTTTTGTTATTTTTTTGGTCGAGATATGGCCCCAACAGGCTTTGCAAAACACTGCCTCGTACCCAGGTGTCTCAATCCTTGTACGCGCACTTATGTGACTATATTAATATCTATACATGTCATTTCTTTTCGTGGTTCGAATCGAAGGGAAGTGTTTTTACCAGCGATTGCTTGCAAGTGTTGGGGTCGTCTCAATAATCGTAATGTCGTAATGTCGACTGCGCATCAAAATGACGCGTTCTGCGTCGGGATAAAACTTATTTCAATTCATAACATCAGGCTGGGGAATTCAGTATAACGAATTAAAATAAAACATGGACCGAAATAAAACATGGACTGATAAAACATGGACTGATAAAACATGGACTGATAAAACATGGACTGATAAAACATGGACTGATAAAACATGGACTGATAAAACATGGAGGGTTAGGATCTTTGTTGTTTTGGGGTTAGCGATTATTTGTTAATGTAGACATCATACATTCACAGCTACACGTTATATGTTTTACCAGTCCATGTTTTATAACAAATAATCGCTAACCCCAAAACAACAAAGATCCTAACCCTCCATGTTTTACCAGTCCATGTTTTATCAGTCCATGTTTTATCAGTCCAGTCCATGTTTTACAACATGCCGTGGTTTTAGCCTGATGTTATGAATTGAAATAAGTTTTATCCCGACGCAAGAACACGTCATTTTGATACGCAGTCGATATTGCGAACTGGCTTATTGACTAGTGCATTATATTTCCATACTGTTTTTTGATTGAGCGATTCATGTGGCGATACATAGTTCACGAATGTTTTCTTATTGTCCACGTGTAAGGCTTTGATCCACACTAGAAATTAATAGATATATTAAAATAAGCGTCATAGATGGTGAAGGAAAATTTGGTTCAAAGTATAATCTTGACGGTGATCGCTAGAGCGTATACCGTAAACTGCGGAATATAAGCCCCCCCGTATATTCCGGTTATAAGCCCCCCCCCCCCCCCATCCCAAATATAAGCCCCATCCCAAATATAAGCACATCCCAAATATAAGCCCCCCATCTCTCTTACTAGTAATGTAATCTTTTGGGCTTTGGAGGTGTAACAGTTTACTCAATATATCAGCCTGGCTATGCCGGTTTTCAATTATTTTATTTATTTCAATGTTTAGTGTGACAATAAAAGTTGTGTTGACAGCAGGAATATGACCTGTTCACATACAGTTATGGGAAAATTAAATATACCAGCGAATGAAAAAAATACTCAATATAGAATAAGTAGAAAAATAACTTTATTACTATAACATCAAATATTAATAATGTAACTGTTCAATGTCTTACTAACCTGCAGTAAATAAAAAAACGTATATTGATAATGCCGTATGTTAGTCTCAATTTATTTCACCAGCAGTTCGATCATTCCCAAACGTTTTATTCCGCTTATAAGCCCTCCGTTTATAAGCCCACCTAAAACCCTTACGAAATTGTATAAACCCAGGGCTTATATTGCGCAGTTTAAGGTACTTTAAAATGCCCCAAACCCCAATTTTTTTTGGTTTAGAAAAAAAGCACTCCTAAAATTATGAAGGATGTTCTTTTAACTAATTTTGGTGATAGCTGTTTTTGTTCTTAAGTTATTCAAGTTTTTGTAATATGCAAATAAGGCATGTGATGACGTAAGATAAGGAAAGCAGAATTGTCGAAGATCTATTGTCGAGTATATCTTCAAAACCATTCATCAAACTTTCTCTAAACTTTGCATGTATTTACAGACAAATAAACTAAAAAAGACAGTTCAAGTATCTGTAGTCGTCATGGTAACTGATTTGTTTCCAGACCTCAGGCTCAGCAGATCTTTGTTTTCTGCCATAGCAGAGTTTACTGCAACTTCACACTTTAGTATAAGATTAGTTAAGTTTGTAGCATCTTCCTTCAATATTACCAACTCCGAAGTGATCAGCACTTGAGAGAAAACAAATAGTTTGGCTCGATTTCCATATAAATATCCCCAAATTTAAAACATAGTGGCTAACCCAAACCTTACCCTAATCCTAACCCTAACCCTCCACCTAATATATACTAACCCTAACTCTTACGATAATGTTTTATTTTAGAAATAACAGCTGATTTTAATTTCGACTTTTACTACCGATAGTCTACGTGACGTCATTTCGGGATTTTATATGGTCGAACTTATGACGTCACACGGAGAAACCAAAATTTCGCAAATAGTGGCTTCTATAGTTCGCAGAATTTAGTCGGCTCTAAACCAAAATGATCATGAAAGAATGAATTTTTAAATAAGAAGAGTATACTCAAAATTTCATATTGGATAGAAGATAGTTGAAGTTGAAAATTTGAGGATTTTGACGCCATATTGGTTTTGAAAATATGACGTCTTGAACAAGAGATGTTTTGATGGCGATCACATAGTGATAGCTGTTGTGAATGCTCTTTGGGTGAAAATTGGAAAGTAGAGGAGCTTCTTAGGCATAATACAAGATAGAATCATTCAGTGATGTCATATTTGAGAAACAAATATGGCGTCGAAATTGGACCAATTCTCCAACTTCAACTAAAGTCAGTAAGATCTTTCATATGAACTACATTTTGGCTGCAGTATCCCTTTAAAGTTACGTTCAAAAAACTATTTAAGCCAGAGTTGGGTCAAACTATGTTTGGTCTTAAAATGTATATATTCCAACACTCGAAATTTACCTTCACCATAAATCCTTAGAACATGTAGTTTAATTGAGTGAAATGCAAAATATTACTTGTAATATACCCAGAATCTTAACCCTGCATTGCCAACACTATATATACAGAACTCGTGACTAGGCTCTCGGCAACGGCCTCCGTAGCTCAGTGGTCAGAGCATTGCACTAGCATCGCAGGGTCAATTTCAGCCGGAAGGCCTTGATATTGCATTTTTCGCAACTGGTCCCGGTTTGGTCTTAAAATGTATATAACACTCGAAATTTTCCTTCACCATAAATCCTTAGAACATGTAGTTTAATCGAGTGAAATGCCAAATATTACTTGTAATATGGCGAGATTACATCGCAATAAGGTGACCGTGAGGTACTAGGTCTGAGTCGTCTTCTGGACGATCCTTTTATTAGTATTAAGGTTAGTATTAGAAAACGGGTTGGGTTAGAAAACCCATTAGGCGGGGGTTTGGATCTAAGTTGTTTTGGGGTGAGCAGTTCCATGATGTACAGTATTTCATCATACAGGCATGTCCGATCATAACAATCTCTCATTTCGTCCAACCTCTCGCGGATACTAAAAAAAATCGTCCAGCGACCTGATGTAGTTAATGTGAGAGAGCTTCAAGTTCATATCCATAGAAAAATGAGTCTCGGACAGGAATCGAACCTGTAACCTTCTGATTGTCTTCTGATTGTTTGAGGATATGAGCTTGACAATCGTCCATGTATCGTCTGTCTACTCCAAGCTCTCCCACATTCACTACAGCAGTGTATAAAGTAAATGGTTTGAACCTACGAGTATCATTAGATGTGTGTAGTTGATCGTCCAGGTTGTTGTAGTCTTGAGAAAGACTGTTGTTGGTAACTGACGTTTCGACGGCCTCAGCGGCGGTCATCTTTCAGAGTCAAGTAAAGCGTGTTTGTCAGGGTTTGCCTATATATACACGTCTGGTTCATTACGTCATCATTTGTTTGTGTCATAATTAGTGTGACTAGCTGAACACAAACGAGCTAATAGAAACGGGGACAGGACTAATCACATAGCTGAACACCACGTACAAACAAAACACGATATTGACTGGGACTCGGCTGAATGTATCGCCTTTAACACAAACTACAAACAGCGACTTACATTAGAAAGTTGGTATACCAACCTGGAACATAAACCACTGAACAGATCACAACAATTACCGACACCATACAAAAGACTTCTAATTCGCACGCACCAACGAACAATAGACCTACCGACAAGCAATATACCCACGCATGACGCAACACTCACTCACATTGATTATGACACAAACAAACGATGACGTAATGAACCAGACGTATATATAGACAAACCCTGACAAACACACTTTACTTGACTTGACTCTGAAAATCACAGCCGCTGAGGCCGTCGAAACGTCAGTCACCAACAACAGTCTTTCTCAAGACTACAACAACCTGGACGATCAACTTCAAATTAGACGAGAAATAAATTTATCTCTAACCGGATGAATTAACAACAAACGAACATTTATTTTTAATATTTAAACATCAATACAATAAATATATCAAGGTCGCTTAATTAAATACATAGAATTTAAATAGGATTTAAATTTAGATGGTTAGCCTTTATATTATGAAAGGATTGAAAAAGGTAAAATCCATATAAAGCCTCCACAGTTTTTTGTATAGAGCACGCCAAAGTATAGAGCACGCCAAAATAAAGTTGGCAAGTTGTTTTATAGTTTTTCATTTATTCCATTCGTTTCCGAGATATCTATTTTTAAACCACGTTCAAAAAAACTTTTTAAAGCCAGAGTAGCGTATATGGCTGATGTATATGGCTGATGTATATGGCTGATGTATATGGCTGATGTATATGGCTGATGTAAATGGCTGATGTAAATGGCTGATGTATATGGCTGATGTATATGGCTGATGTATATGGCTGATGTATATGGCTGATGTATATGGCTGTATCATCTAGTGATGAAAACTTTTTTTTGGTATCAACTTCGGTGCCAACCAGTGCCATACTGAAATAATGAACGCTCCCCAAATCAAAAATTGTAAAAGATCTTATCAGTTATTTTGGCTTCATCTGTACAGAATTCAAATTCATAAAATTGTTGAGGGTTTATATGTTTTAAATTAACGAGTTAAACTAACAATAGAACTAAAAGTTTAACTTTAATTGTGATTTATAATTTAATAACTTCTTATTAACCGAGAGCGCGGTCATTACGGGAAAATATCAGACCCAGGTCTTGACAGTACGGAGGTCTGATATTTTCCCGTAATGACCAAGCGGTCGAGGTTAATAAGAGGTTTATTATATGGCATGGCTTTTTTAAACAACATACTTTACATACGTTTTGAGTGACAGAATCGTCATTTTCATCTTGTTCTTGTTCTTCTATTGCTTTCATGATAGTAAGACTCTCTTTTAGATTGTTCATCGTCCGATTCGTACAAATTCGTTCAATTTTTGCTGCTTTTCAAAGTTTCCTATCGTTGTTTGTATTAACAAAGTGGCTGACAAAATCCGTAATCCGGACCGGTCCATTACGGGAAATAACGGACCGGCACGTGACGTGTCTCAGCCAATCAGAGCACGCAATTTCACCGGAAGTAGCTTGTGCCATATAATAATACTTTATAGTGACCGAGGTCATTACAGCAATATTATGCTGTCCACGGTCTTTCAGTACAGACTGAGCGACGAATGAGCGAGGTGTGTGGGAAGAGACCATGGGTATAGGATAACTTTGCCATAAACACCGACCAAACGAGGTTAAAGTGCCCCTAACATCAACATTTTTTACTGTCTTATTTGGAAGAACTTTTAAAATGATAAAGTAACTTATTTTAGAGATTTTCGTTTCTTCGCTTTCTTTTTGAGATATATCAGTTTGTTTCATATGCAAATGTCCGGAATTTACGTCACACATGCATGCATAATGACTTATTGGAGAAATCTGTGTATCTCTTTCATTCTCGAACGAAACCCTTTAAAATCGAGAAGTTTGGTGTTGTGGTAATGGGTGTGTCTATGTGTCTTTATAACTATATAAGCCTATAGATGCTATAGAACCTATAGATGCTATAGAACCTATATAGATGCTATAGAACCTATATATGTTATAGATGCTATAAAACCTATATATGTTGCGTGGTTTTGAAATAGAACGAGCTACGAGGCAACAACATAATATTGTTTCATTCAATAGCGATATGTTTATATGTTCTATAACATCTATAGGTTTTATAACATCTATATAGGTTCTATACAGCATCTATAGGTTCTACAGCATCTATAGGTTCTATAGCATCTATATAGGTTCTAAGCTATAAAGACATATAGACACACCTATAATTGAGGACATGCATACATATAGAGAAAGAGTCTATGTTGGATACTGGAGTGATACTGGAGTAGAAGAGAACTCTATCGCTAAGCGAATTTAATTACAGTTATAGCTTAAGTTACAAGGATTATATGTCTATACCAACTAATTCCTCATATCACCCAATGCAACATTGTCCACTTGGTCATGTCGCCTACACAATAGAGTAAATGACTTTGTGAAAGGGGAAAGGGTATACCAGTATTTTTAGTTAGTCACGATATTTAGTTGAGACCGGGAATGCTGGTATTGGTTCTGATGCTATACTACCATACCATTGTTATGGTATACAGTAAGATAAACTGCAGGTATTATGACTATCATCAGTTTATCTTTTTATTTAAACTACAAGAAAAGTTCACAAATGAGAAACAAACACGATGTGTGTCCCCGCGCTAAATAATATATAGATTAGATATTAACTTTTAAACGATCGCTATGATGGATAATGTTCTGTCTCGGCGATCGCAACAATTGTGGTTTCCGTTTGATTGCTGCGATCGCCGAGTTCATTTTTGACTTTTGAGCAATCATGGCGATCTTACTCATCGTAGCGATCATATATATGAAAACAGGGCTTTTTTAATATGGAGTTGAAATATGTATTAAAAGTAAAACACTGATTTCTCCATCTAATTTTAGATCATTTAACGAAACAATTCTCCTGATAACTCGAACTTTTTTCCATTTTTCCTTGAATGTTTGGGTTAATGAGTGTCAACTGTACTTACTGTAGATCACACATTTGCTAAAAAATTGTAACTGTATTGAATAATACCGGTATTGAAATTCCCATACCGCCCAACTCTAAAATATAGTTCATATGAAAGATGTTCATATGTTGTTAAGATGTTCAAATGTTCATATGAAAGATTTTACTGACTTTAGTTTATTTACAAAGTTTCAGTATTCCTATCAATTTAGTTAAAGGGACACTCTACCCCCAAAATAAGTGTTGCTTAATATACAATGGCCGATATTTTTTCGCATCGATCAATTTTATATTTTCGCCTGATTTTTTCATCATCGTTGTAAGTCGGCTAAAGAACACACAAATAAAATTTTAAGCCAAAGTGGTGAATTATTTCCTACATTTCTAAACACGGTGATTTTTTACCTTTTTGACCCACATGCATAGAAAGTAGTGTGTTTGTGGTGTATAAATAGCCTGCGTATATATTTGATCTCCCGTGTGGGTGGACCGGTGCGGGTGCGATCTCTGCAGAGACTCTACTCAAGGTAACCCTCATACCGTAACCTCTCGTTGAGGGAGGGGGTTCATTTGTTCTCACTGACCATTTTTACTTTGTTAAACTGTTATTACATTTGACGCTTTTTCTTCGATTATTTTCAGTTTACCTGTTATTACTGCTTAACTCTTTCCTGTCCGGTTGAAAAACATACACAATTGAACAACCTCTTTCTTGAAAAATTCTGCATATCTTTACCATTATCACATGGAATCTTTTGATGATTTACATATTTGATGTCATTGGATACACCTGCATTTCAAGTGATTTATTTCATTATATAATCTCAAGGATATATAAGCGTTTTCAATAAGTTATTATACAGTGTGATGTCATAAGTATGATCATTTACATATTAAACAAATCTTAATATCTCAAGAGTGAAGAGTGAGATATGAAAAAGTTGTAAATGGTTAGTCTTTATAGTTTCAAGAGTTCTTTCAAACAAAATAGTTATTTTACAACTGAATTTTTCATTGCATAGGCAGTTTAACTAAATTGATTTGAATGCAGCAACTTTGGAAATAAACTAAAGTCAGTAAGGTCTTTCATATGAACTACATTTGTATTTTATCTGGAGTATCCCTTGTCTTAACAATGAGATAATTACCTTGATTTCACCTTCAAGTGGATATAGAAAAATATGCCAGACATGACAGCGGAGATAGAACCGACAACGAGGTAGGCAATACCCAAGAATGGATTCTTCCCACCAAGCCATGAAGTGTTGGTTAATATAAAACGCTTCTCGCCATCGAAGCTGGTCACAGGGTAGTCTTTTTGTCTTTGTTAAGGTACACATGAGTTTAGGTTGGCGTCTTTAATCGAATCGACTCAATGTGCAAACCACAAATTATAATGCTGATACTAGTGTGCCAAATCCTACAGTAAGTAGATCTACTTATTTATAATCTATATCATGAATGTGAGAGAGCTTGGAGTAAACAGACGATACATGGACGATCGTCAAGCTCATATCCTCAGAAAGTTTCTGAGTCCTGGACAAGAATAGAACCTGTAACCTTCTGATTGCTGGTGAGACGCTCTAACCATTGAGCCACCGAGACTCAGATGGAGAGCGAAGGTTACACTGATGTACTGGTTCGATTGATACAATATATGTACTGCCTATGCGGCAGTCACTATATATCGGTAAGGTTTGGATGTGTTAATATATACACTGCTGTAGTGAATGTTGGGGAGCTTGGAGTAGACAGACGATACATGGATGATCGTCAAGCTCATATCCTCAGAAAATGATTCTGAGTCCTGGACAGGAATCGAACCTGTAACCTTCTGATTGCTGGTGAGAGGCTCTAACCATTGAGCCACCGAGACTCAGATGGAGAGCGAAGCCCAGGTGAAAATCTTACATAAGATCTTGGTAAGACCATAAGTAAAGATCTTACAAGGTCTTTGCAAGATCTTTACAAGATCGTACAAGATCTTACAGGAACTTACTAGATCTTACAAGATCGCCACAAGATCTTACGAGCTCTTTACATGATACATGATCTTACAAGATCTTTGCCAGATCTTTACACAAAAGCCTGCAAAACCTCACAAGATCGTACAAGATCTTTGGCCAGATCTTTACAAGATCTTTACAAAAACCTACAAAATCGTACAAGATCTTGCAAGATTAATTTCATCCATGAATTTGTTTAAGATTTTATAAGATTGCACAAGATCTGGTAAGATCTTACAGGATCTTACAATATTTTTCTTATAAGAAGAATCTCATTTAGACTAATTTTACTATCTTACAAGATCTTGACAAGATGTTCACCTGGGAGGTTATCTAAATTGTATAAATACAATCACTATATATCAGTAATGATTCGGTGTGTTATATAAATACAGTAATGTAGTAAATGTTTGAGCTTGGACTTTGGAGTAATGTGGTAGCTCAATGGTTAGAGAGTCTCGTCGGCAATCAGAAGGTTACAGGTTCGATTCCTGTCTGGGACTGTATTATGCCTGTATCTTCAGAGTCCGATACGGTAGAGAGTGGCTTCCGATTGCTAACACTGGTGAAGAGAGTGGCTTCCGATTGCTACACTTACGAAAAACATGTTAAAAAGGATACTGTACAAGATCTCAAGAATGTACTCGCCCTTGGGTAATCCATCGGCATATTTACTCTGATGATTAACTTTACGATAAGGTTTACGGAAGGTTGGGAATGCAGCCGTGCGCATCCACACAATGAAATCCTGATTCTCAAACCCATTGTCGTGTTTGTCTTCTGGGTTTAACTGGTCGACTGGCCGTTGCCAGTTGGGTGGCTTCGCATATTTCTTGAAATCGTTCATATTGTCCGGATTTTGGAATTTGGTTTCACGATCAGATTTCCAAGCGATGTTCATGTACGTCAATTTGATTTTGATATCACGACTATTGGTACTGTTGTCGTTGTCCTTGTACTTGTAGTAAAGTTCAAATGTATCTGAGGATGAGAAATAGTGTTTAGTTTATTAGATTTATCACTCTTAGGTGAACGGAATACCCCAAGGTCGTTCAATAGAGTCCAGCGGCTAAGGTGAAAATCGTCGCTTTTTTATTAAAGCACGAGACTTGGCATGTAGATAGAGTTACTAGTGCTGATGAATTTCTCATATAGAGGCAACGAAGATTTCTTCCTGGTTGCCACAAAATCGAGTTTTTCTTCCAATTTACCTATATTAAAGTACTTTATTTTTTCCCGGTCCGTATCCCACCAAATCCTGCTTTCTGATTGGCTAACGAGCGGTCCGTATGAGCCCATACGGACCACTCAACATAATTTCAGTTTTAAATGCCTTTTATCAGCCGTAAAATATTCTAAAAACATTTGAAAATGAACTCAAACGAGAAAGGACGGGAGTCATCTCATCGCTTAGAACACGTTTATCTTTTGAGATTTTAAGATCGGTGAACATTTGTGTCAGGGGATCTAGAAGGCCCTTTAAGAAAGTTAATGACTTCGAAGATAATTTTAATGTAAATGCTAATGCAGCAGAAATTTTTTAGATACTTTTATAATGGACTATTTACATAGATACTTTTTAATTTTTAATCTTTTAATTGAGTTGTAAATTAGGTTTAGAATTATATGTATAATGGAAATTTTATTAATAATTAACTCAAACGAGATTGAACATATTGAAAGAGTGATTTTTTTATCTGATAGAGACTTAACACAGACTTTTCTTTTTTGTCCACTGACTAGAAACACTGATGACGACCAAAAAAAACAAGCCAGGATATTAAGGAAAAAATAAATTATTTACCGTTTTGGTCGGTCCGTATTGAGAAATATTTCCCTTGGTCTCAAAAACGTCCCTTGGTCTCAAAAACGTCCCTCGGCCGGTTTTTGAGACCTCGGGAAATATTTCTCCGTACGGACCTCCAAACCGGTAAATAACATATATTTATTTATAAAAAAGTGAAAATTCAAAGTTCACTTTTAGCGAATATCACCCATATATCATTAGAAAGTTCGCAAAAAACTATATGAAGGACATTCAAGTGGGTTGTACGATTTTCCAAGCTCGTTTTGAGTTACAGAAGGCTAAACCCACTAAAAACAAGCATTTTGCGGCATTTTTGAGCGTTAATAACTCAAAATAGGCTTAGAAAATCGTCCTGCCCGCTTGAATGTCCTTCATATAGTTTTTTTGCGAACTTTCTAATGATATGGGTGATATTCGCTAAAAGTGAACTTTGAATTTTCACTTTTTTATAAGATAGTGCTTTAATAGGTAAATTGGAAGATTTTGTGGGGCTATTCTTCATGTCAGTCATCATTTTTATACAGTTAAAGTCCTTATAACCTCAACTACTATATTTCTGATATATATTCTACATGAAGTGAATAGTTGAATGACAAAATATTTTATGATTTGAGTTTTCATGTTCTAGAAAGGTTTGTTTGTCTGAAATGATAATGATGTGACGTCAAATTTGTCTTTCTTTTCTTCTTTCCATGCGATAGAACACTGGTTGAGGATTTGAGTGAAAAAGTTGATAAAATCTCTAGTATATCGTTCAAGTACATCTAGAAAGGTTTGTTTGTCTGAAATGATAATGATGTGACGTCAAATTTGTCTTTCTTTTCTTCTTTCCATGTGATAGACTGGTTGAGGATTTGAGTGAAAAAGTTGATAAAATCTCTAGTATATCGTTCAAGTACATCTAGAAAGGTTTGTTTGTCTGAAATGATAATGATGTGACGTCAAATTTGTCTTTCTTTTCTGCTTTCTCTGATAGAAGACTGGTTGAGGATTTGAGTGAAAAAGTTGATAAAATCTCTAGTATATCGTTCAAGTATAATTAGGTCAAATTTCTCTAGTAGTAGAATATTGTATCAGAAATAATGACTGAGTTGACGTCGCACTCATTAGTATTTCAGACAAATAAACCTTCATAGAATAACATCATCAACATCATCAATGACAACGACATCATCACCAACAACAACATCATCATCATCACCACCATAATGATCATCATCTCGATCATCATCACCGTCATCACCATCATCACCATCATGATCACCATCACCATAATGATCATCACCACCACCATCATCACCATCATGATCATCATCATGATCATTATCACAATCACCACCATCACCATGATGATGATTATCACCATCATCAAAATCATCACCATAATGATCATCATCACCACCACCATCATGATCACCATCATGATCATTATCACAATCACCACCATCACCATGATGATGATTATCACCATCATCGCAATCATCACCATCATGATCATCATCACCATCATGATCACCATCATTATCCCCATCATCACCATCATGATCCCCATCATGATCATCACCATCATGATTATCATCACCATCATCACCACCACCATCATGATGATCATCATCATCATCATGATCATCATCACCATCATGATCATCATGATCACCATCATCATGATCATATAACCACCATCACCATCATGATCATCATCACCATCATGATCATCATCATGATGATCATGATGGTGATGGTGGTTATATGATCATGATGATGGTGATGATGATCATGATGGTGATGATGATCATGATGGTGATGGTGGTTATATGATCATGATGATGGTGATGATGATCATGATGGTGATGATGATCATGATGGTGATGGTGGTTATATGATCATGATGATGGTGATGATGATCATGATGGTGATGATGATCATGATGGTGATGGTGATCATGATGGTGATGATGATCATGATGGTGATGGTGGTTATATGATCATGATGATGGTGATGATGATCATGATGGTGATGATGATCATGATGGTGATGGTGGTTATATGATCATGATGATGGTGATGATGATCATGATGGTGATGATGATCATGATGGTGATGGTGATCATGATGGTGATGATGATCATGATGATGGTGGTTATATGATCATGATGATGGTGATCATGATGATCATGATGGTGATGATGATCATGATGGTGATCATGATGGTGGTGGTGATCATGATGGTGATGGTGATCATGATGGTGATCATGATGGTGATGGTGATCATGATGATGGTGATGATGATCATGATGGTGATGGTGGTTATATGATCATGATGATGGTGATCATGATGATCATGATGGTGATCACCATCATGATCACCATCACCATCACCATCATGATCACCACCACCATCATGATCACCATCATGATCATCATCACCATCATGATCATCATCATAACCACCATCACCATCATGATCACCATCATGATCATGATCACCATCATGATCACCATCACCATCATGATCACCATCACCATCATCATCACCATCACCACCACCATCATGATCACCATCACCATCATGATCACCATCATCATCACCATCATGATCATCATCACCACCATCATGATCATCATCACCACCATCATGATCATCATCGTCATCACTATCATGATCACCATCATGATCATCACCACCATCACCATCGTGATCATCATCACCATCATCATCATCACCATCATCATCACCATCATGATCATCACCATCATGATCATCATCACCATCATCATCACCACCATCATCACCACCACCATCATGATCATCATCACCACCACCATCATGATCATCATCATCAGGATCACCATCGTGATCATGATCATGATCACCATCATCATTACCACCATCATCATCATCACCATCATCATCATCATCACCATCATTATCATCACCATCATGATCATCATCACCACCACCATCATGATCATCACCATCATGATCACCATCACCACCACCATCATCATTACCACCATCACTGTAGCTATTTCATCAAAATCCCTCACCATTAAACAAACTATTTGCAATGGCTCCACATGGTGCTATTGCTACTCTTGTCTTGTTGTCCAGATTGGTAAATCCTTTATCATAAGGTTTACAATCACCACTGACAGACTGGCTGAGGTCACCTCTCAACTGAGCATCATCTCTTGACCGAACATACCTGCGATGATTCTAGAAAGGTTGGTGGAATACAACGAAAAAACAGGAATCAAAATGTACAGTATTCTGCTGGTCTGTGTACACTAGAAAACCTAACAGATTACACATGTAAAACTGCACAACCAACAGTTGGTTGTGCTATTGCCAACTGTGAACAATGTTGTGCTGCCAACTGTTAACAATGTTGTGCTGCCAACTGTGAACAATGTTGTGCTGTCAACTGTGAACAATGTTGTGCTGTCAACTGTGAACAATGGTGTGCTAGTGCCAACTGTGAACAATGTTGTGCTGCCAACTGTGAACAATGTTGTGCTCCAACTGTGAACAATGTTGTGCTGCCAACTGTGAACAATGTTGTGCTCCAACTGTGAACAATGTTGTGCTCCAACTGTGAACAATGTTGTGCTGCCAACTGTGAACAATGGTGTGCTAGTGTCAACTGTGAGCAATGGTGTGCTGCCAACTGTGAACAATGGTCTGCTAGTGTCAACTGTGAGCAATGTTGTGCTGCCAACTGTGAACAATGTTGTACTGCCAACTGTGAAGAATGTTGTGCTGTCAACTGTGAACAATGTTGTGCTAATGCCAACTGTGAACAATGGTGTGCTAGTGCCAACTGTGAACAATGTTGTGCTGCCAACTGTGAACAATGTTTGTGCTCCAACTGTGAACAATGTTGTGCTTCAACTGAGAACAATGTTGTGCTGCCAACTGTGAACAATGGTGTGCTAATGCCAACTGTGAACAATGGTGTGCTAGTGTCAACTGTGAGCAATGGTGTGCTGCCAACTGTGAACAATGGTCTGCTAGTGTCAACTGTGAGCAATGGTGTGCTGCCAACTGTGAACAATGGTCTGCTAGTGCCCACTGTGAACTATGGTGTGCTACTGCCAACTGTGAACAATGGTGTGCTAGTGCCAACTGTGAACAATGTAGCAATGAACAATGTTGTACTACCAACTGTGAACAATGTTGTACTGTCAACTGTGAACAACATTGTACTGTCAACTGTGAACAATGTTGTACTACCAACTGTGAACAATGTTGTACTACCAACTGTGAACAATGTTGTGCTGTCAACTGTGAACAATGTTGTACTGCCAACTGTGAAAAATGTTGTACTGCCGCCAACTGTGAACAATGTTGCACTGTCAACTGTGAACAATGTTGTACTGCCAACTGTGAACAATGTTGTGTTGCCAACTATGAACAATGTTGTGCTGTCAACTGTGAACAATGTTGTACTGATCAACTGTGAACAATGTTGTACTGTCAACTGTGAACAACATTGTACTGTCAACTGTGAACAATGTTGTACTGTCAACTGTGAACAATGTTGTGCTGCCAACTGTGAACAATGGTGTGCTAGTGTCAACTGTGAACAATGTTGTACTGTCAACTGTGAACAATGTTGTACTGTCAACTGTGAACAATGTTATACTGCCAACTGTGAACAATGTTGTACTGTCAACTGTGAACAATGGTGTGCTAGTGTCAACTGGTAACAATGGTGTGCTAGTGTCAACTGGTAACAATGGTGTGCTAGTGCCAACTGGTGAATGGTGTGCTAGTGCCAACTGTGAACAATGTTGTGCTGCCAACTGTTAACAATGTTGTGCTGCCAACTGTGAACAATGTTGTGCTGTCAACTGTGAACAATGTTGTGCTGTCAACTGTGAACAATGGTGTGCTAGTGCCAACTGTGAACAATGTTGTGCTGCCAACTGTGAACAATGTTGTGCTCCAACTGTGAACAATGTTGTGCTGCCAACTGTGAACAATGTTGTGCTCCAACTGTGAACAATGTTGTGCTCCAACTGTGAACAATGTTGTGCTGCCAACTGTGAACAATGGTGTGCTAGTGTCAACTGTGAGCAATGGTGTGCTGCCAACTGTGAACAATGGTCTGCTAGTGTCAACTGTGAGCAATGTTGTGCTGCCAACTGTGAACAATGTTGTACTGCCAACTGTGAAGAATGTTGTGCTGTCAACTGTGAACAATGTTGTGCTAATGCCAACTGTGAACAATGGTGTGCTAGTGCCAACTGTGAACAATGTTGTGCTGCCAACTGTGAACAATGTTGTGCTCCAACTGTGAACAATGTTGTGCTTCAACTGAGAACAATGTTGTGCTGCCAACTGTGAACAATGGTGTGCTAATGCCAACTGTGAACAATGGTGTGCTAGTGTCAACTGTGAGCAATGGTGTGCTGCCAACTGTGAACAATGGTCTGCTAGTGTCAACTGTGAGCAATGGTGTGCTGCCAACTGTGAACAATGGTCTGCTAGTGCCCACTGTGAACTATGGTGTGCTACTGCCAACTGTGAACAATGGTGTGCTAGTGCCAACTGTGAACAATGTAGCAATGAACAATGTTGTACTACCAACTGTGAACAATGTTGTACTGTCAACTGTGAACAACATTGTACTGTCAACTGTGAACAATGTTGTACTACCAACTGTGAACAATGTTGTACTACCAACTGTGAACAATGTTGTGCTGTCAACTGTGAACAATGTTGTACTGCCAACTGTGAAAAATGTTGTACTGCCGCCAACTGTGAACAATGTTGCACTGTCAACTGTGAACAATGTTGTACTGCCAACTGTGAACAATGTTGTGTTGCCAACTATGAACAATGTTGTGCTGTCAACTGTGAACAATGTTGTACTGATCAACTGTGAACAATGTTGTACTGTCAACTGTGAACAACATTGTACTGTCAACTGTGAACAATGTTGTACTGTCAACTGTGAACAATGTTGTGCTGCCAACTGTGAACAATGGTGTGCTAGTGTCAACTGTGAACAATGTTGTACTGTCAACTGTGAACAATGTTGTACTGTCAACTGTGAACAATGTTATACTGCCAACTGTGAACAATGTTGTACTGTCAACTGTGAACAATGGTGTGCTAGTGTCAACTGGTAACAATGGTGTGCTAGTGTCAACTGGTAACAATGGTGTGCTAGTGCCAACTGGTGAATGGTGTGCTAGTGCCAACTGTGAACAATGTTGTGCTGTCAGCTATGAACAATGCTATGCTGTCAACTGTGAACAATGTTGGACTGTCAACTGTGAACCATGTTGTACTGCTAACTGTGAACAATGTTGTACTGTCAACTATGAACAATATTGTTAGTAACACATTCTCCATGTGTTCACCGTCGGTGTAACGTTTTTAGCAGTGGAAAACAGCTTTTTTATTCAGCAAGATATGTCTTTTATTATTATTTAAGTGTTTATTTAAACCATAGAAAGGTTGCTTGAATAATTTTCAAGCGTGACAGGCCTAATATATTTTTTTAATGGGTTTTTGCATGCAATGTCAATGTGTTTTAATACAAACAAAAAGTGACTGTCAAATTCCCATATATAAATTTTTGCTATTCCTATTTTTGTAAAATACAATTCCAAAAGGTTTGTTTTGAGCTCTTTTCACCAATCACTCAGTCAACTTCTTGTTAACATCTGCATTCACCTTTTACTTACCCTACCCCCTCTTGGTATAGCTTGCACCGGTCACACCAATAAATTGGTGGAAAGTAATTAATTATATTCTTGAGTAAAGGGAGGGAAGGTGGGAGCGCTATTTTCCTCGGACTCCTTGTGTCCGTATCCTACCTTGTCGGCACAACAATGATGTTACTCAAACTGTCCATTCTCCCTTGACTGTGCCCTCGGTCTTGCACCATGCGCGGTTACCTAGCTGTTAACCTTGGTTATTGCATAACCTCACTTTAATAGTTGATACTATCACTAGTGTAAATAGGGAATTGTGTAAAACTTTTTGATATTTATTTTATTGTATAATAGTATTATACAATGTGCAAATAACAAAATTCAGCGTTCTAATAAAGCTCTATTATAAACTCTTCTACATGCGTCGTGCAACAAAGGGCCGGGCATTAGACCAACTAAAATGGCATCGCATAGCGGGGGGTTAGCTCTCATTAAAACCAGCAAATGTATAATCCCTGCCTAATCCCCGGGGTTAGGGGGGGCGGAGGTTCACATTGACTAGAGCATTAAGATTCTGAGATTATGGTTGAAAAACAATCCAACCTTGAAGGGAACAATAAATACCTGTACATCTATTAAACTATTACTCTAAAAATAAGTCATATATATATATCATATGCCAAAGACTTCTAGTGTCTTCAACTATGGTATGGTACCTGATAAAAATTTGTGAGTCCATAATACAGGTAGACTGGCTCTTCCATGAACTCTTTCAAGACAAACTTGATTTTACACGTACAATTTTTCCCGACATTCTCTGACAGATATTCATCACAAGTCTGTGTTTCACCATATTTTACACATTGTGTGTATGAAACAACTTTTTCAGTCACCTGTAATTAAGAATATTATTATTAGCAAATATTTACAGAGGACAACTACTGTATACATAATAGTCCTCTTTCATCATATAAATTAGCCTTTACAACCTAGTTAGAAAGCAAAAATTATTTTGAATTGTTGACACACAGACAAGCTAGCCATAAAGGATAATTTCAGGCCTTAAAATATCGGTCGGTCACGGACATTGTCCGACCCATTCGTGAAATTGTCCGACGTAGGGAGGAAACCGCTGGACATTCTGTCCGACCCAAGTGAAATTGAGGTCAGTAGCTTGTCCGACCCATAGTGTATTGGTGTCCGACCGAACTGTAACTTTGTCAGACGAATTTCAGAGTTTCAGCGGTAAAAGATCACACAAAGAATCACACAACTGGCGCTCCACAACATCCTCACACCATGGCTTATAGTTATCATCTGTAAGCCAATGGAGTAGAATTAAAACAGCGCGCAAAGAAATTAGCAAAAACCTCCGACAAAGCGAACACCGATGTAGTGTCTAGGCTGCTACATCATCAAATGGATCCATCCAAAACTAAAACCAAGTTTGAGACAGCATATTTCGTGGTCAAGAATGAGCAACACATCCAAGCTTGCAAACTGAACTCAAAGTCATCGGACATTATCAGATATTTTGTCCGACCCAAACTCAAAGACATCGGACATTTTGTCAGACGGCTCTGCAAAAGATATTTTAAGGCCTGCAATTTAGATGCACATAAAGGAATATTTAAATTGGCTGCCATGATGAAAGAGATCTATATACTGTCAGTGAAACCTCACTTCAGGTCTTGCCCTAAGAAAAATGCACGCAAGCGGTTGATTGCGCGGGAAATGTACGCTGTGCGCGCAATGTTGAAATTGACTACAATCCAGTTTATTTACATTTTCTTAGAAATTAAATCACTCTCATAGCTTTCATCGGAGACGCTTTCATCGCAAGAAGTCTCTGACAGTTCTTCAACGGCAACAAATGAATCACTGCCTGCTTCATCCAGTTTCTGTCTCTTTGCGGATGAAAACATGATCAGTTCCTTCACTTCTTCCTCTTAAGGTAGATTTCGACAACATGGTTTATAATCTCGGACATTTCTTCTGTGCTCCACAAACCATCAATGCCATTTAAACAATCAGCGATTCATTTGTGGTTTCATGGCGCATAGACAGTCACTTGTCGTACATTCAACAGACAAGTTTGATCCCAAAATACTCACGATCAGGGCTGTACTTAGAACATTTTACATGGGGGTGTAAGCTCACTTCAACCGACTGACGCACTAACTTGTACATGTAAACTACATGTAAACAGGCTTTTGCAATGAAAATTGGATAAGCTACCAAAACAAATCGGTCATGAATAACATTGCGTTTATCACACCGACTTCTTTGTCTTGACATGGTAAAAAAACAGAAAACACTTGTTTGCTGAATTTTAAAGAGGGCGCGTGCAGTGTGCATGGATCTGCCACTGCAAAACATTGTCTTTCCATTGGAGGCCTACTAAAATCACCCTGGTCAGCTGGTGAAATGGTTAATTAGTCCTACGTTAATAACGCACTCTCAATACGAAAGTTTTAAATCAATTTAAACTGATAAGTGCTAAACGAGTCCGTTCTGCGCATGTCCACGTTTCTGATTACATCGTTTGTTTACATTGCGTTATTTGGATTTATGCAATAAATAATATTAATACGGACGGTGTAGCGTGTTGTTCCTATAGGGGGCATGGGCTATTGACAGGAGGGGCCTGTTAGCCAGTATGACGTAATTGTGGCTCTCACCTGGGTAACCTCGAGGTTTTCCCGCCAAAGCTCAACAACCTCTTCGCCTGAACAGTTTTTACTTTCTCGCATGAGCAGTTCTCGGTTGTTTATGCCCCGTTTATCATGCAACAGCCAGTCTACCGTTACCGTTGATCAAGTGGCCGACCTCATGGACAACACTGCGCCTCCAAAAGTGCCCTCGGACTCGCTACAACCTATATCGTCGGTCACAACAACTTCGTCGATAAACACCAGCTTCGACTGCCGCTTCCTCATGTTCGCTAGTTCTTCCAGTGCTGAGTAGTGCCGAGTCTTGGCTACCTCCCTCGTCTTCGCCAACCGTGTCGTCCGAATTTCCACTCCGCGTTTCGGGAAAAGTCCTGTGGGGTATAAAAGGGGTTCCTTCGTCGAGTTGGTATAGGGGCTTCATCGCGGCCATTATTATATTATTTGTTCTACGGGCCTTGCTATCACCGCGTAGTTCCATAACGATGCTGTCCGGTATTTGCTGTTTTTAAAAGCAGCGGCGAGCTGTTTATCGGCTACGATCAGCGCCTGTCGCGCTCGCCTTGACCCGGGTAAGTCTTTGAAGAGATTTTGGCGCCATTAGTGATGGCAAGAACAAAGCGGTAGCCAAGGTAAGCCGTTTCATTGACTCCATGCGAGTTTATGCAGTTTGAACACGGTGACGTTACAATAACCAAGGTTCTCAGCTAGATTGTTTTAACAGTGGATACCCAATGTTGCTTCGGTTTATGTGGGTGAGATTACCCAATATTGTTGAGTTGTCGGAAATACGCCCAATTTCACAGAATTTTTTATTACGTTTATTCCTAATAATATAAACTCACACCACAATCACAGCTTTCTCTCAATAATACTTGACAGGTTGACATAGATCACATTACTTACTTATTAAAGTATCTAGGTTGCATACCCTTGTTTATATGGTTTGTTGGTACGCGTATTCATTAATATTTATGCTCGGTTATCTGGGGAACCGCAGTCCCTCTGCTCTTTTTCTCCAAAGTGTTTTTTATTACAAATTCAATTGGCCCTAGTACTATCACCCTATTGCTATTAAATGCTTGTTGCCTTGTTTATATGGTTTGTTAAAGTGCAAGTGCCTTGCTGTTGCACGTCATTGTTACCTTATACTTGCTGTGGACTGTGCTATTTGCATTGTGTGATTTATTACCTTTGCTACCTTAAAGATATCTACTTCACTTTGATCGGTGATAACTTACATGCTTATTAACCTATTACTGCATGTGCTGTATATATATATGTTTTTGTTTGTCCTTTTTTAGAATGCTTATTACCATTACTCTATTAATGCTATGTTGTGCTACTTGCATCTGTGGGGTTATGGTTTCTCCAAAGTGCTAATTGCCTTCACCATTGTTACCATTACATTTAATGCCATATTACCCCCCCCCCCCCCCCATTGCTTTATCCTGCAATTGCATCCGTTTTGATTGCTTGTTGCATTATTACTGCTGGCCATAAATAAAATGTATTCAGTTTGCTTGCCAGTATGCTGTCTGTTTGTTCAGAATACTCAGTGCCTTATTACCATCACTCTATTGCTGTGTTGTGCTACTGGCATATGTGTAGGTTGCGTTATCGCTGCTTCCTATATGTTTTGTCTTATCATCTGTATCTATAAGGTTTTTCGAGGGTTCTGACCTTATATAGGCATCATTTGGGCATTACAAGCCCACGTTAAGTAAGGGATGGCCCCGACCAGGTTCCTACAATGGCAACGCCTCATTGTTCACAGCGGCATTCTTTCAGACTCGCCTGCAGCAAGTCTCCTGCAGCAAACATAGATATTATGATGGGCAAGGCATCTAAACGCTTGTATATTCTCAGGGTCTTAAAGAAGAGTGGTGTTCCGCCTACAGACCTAGTACACATATATTATGCATTAGTAAGGTCAATCTTAGAATACTGTTGCCAGGTGTGGCATACAAGCCTTCCAGATTATCTATCAAACTCTATTGAGTCGATACAGAGACGTGCAATGCGCATCTTCTATCCGAATATCCCTTACTCGGAGGCTCTTTTGTTATGTTCCAGTCCGCGCCTCGACATCAGAAGAGAAATGCTTTGTGTGAAAAGCTTCGAGAAGATCAACCAACCAGCATCCCACTTGTATCATCTTCTGCCCCTAGTCGAGCAGTATCCACTCAACGCATCCTACGGAACTCCGAAGCACTGTCTCTTCCTCAATGTAGAACTAATAGATATCATAACAGTTTTATCCCTGCCATGCTTTTTAAAAGTATGGGCAGATGATTGTTATTTATTTACTATTTTAAATTTATTATACTTAACACTGCTTTTAGAACTTATTACGCTATTATAATACACTACAGTATATAGTCTGTAATTATATATTTTAATAGATTTATAGATTTATTATGCTTGTAACTGTAACTTTATGTAATATATTATTTATTTCTATATTTCCATGATTGTAAAGTTACCGCAATTCACCTTTAGGGTGCAAAGGTATTCTCTATTAAACCATTCATTTATTTATTTATTTATTTAAGTCTCCTGCAGCAAGTCACCAATTGGACTACTGTGCCATTATCCAGTCCTCCCCATCAACTTCCTCCTTCAGTCACTGCATGTTTAGGGCAAAAGGATGCGAGCTTCTTGGTTTCTCCTGGTACGCGTATTCATGATTTACGGTCTCTGATCCTCAATTGAACTGGCTGTGTGCATTGTTGAACTCATTGCTGCGGATAACACTCACCCTGTGATGCAAGCTTACCAGTCTGATCCTGGCCAACCTGTCGCTTCCAAACGCAATCAACCTGACAACTGATGCCGATACTTGACCTGTCCTCTCCGCAAGATCCCCTATTCCATGCACCATGTGTCTGTCGACGACACCATCTGGGAACTCATGTTGCTCGGTCCAGGAGTGCTTGTGGCCAAATTTGACGTCAAGGTGGCCTACCAGAACATCCCGCTATTTGAATGTCGGGGAGATACCCACAGGAAGTGCTGGCTCCATTTGCTGTTTGAACATTGAGGAGATACCCACAGGAAATGGTGACCTCGCATTCCATTTTAATGTTGGGGAGATACCCATGGGAAGTGGTGACCTCATATGCCAGTGTAATATTGAGGAGATACCCACAGGAAGTGGTGACCTCATATGCCATTGTAACGTTGGGGAGATACCTACAGGAAGTGGTGACCTCATATATGCCATTGTAACGTTGGGGAGATACCCACAGGAAGTGGTGACCCCAAATGCCATTCTAATGTTGGGGAGATACCCACGGGAAGTGGTGACCTCATATACCATGTAACGTTGAGGAGATACCCACAGAAAGTGGTGACCTCATATACCATGTAACGTTGGGGAGATACCCACAGGAAGTGGTGAGCTCATATGCCATGTAACGTTGGGGAGATACCCACAGGAAGTTGTGACCTCATATGCCATTGTAACGTTGGGGAGATACCCACAGGAAGTGGTGACCCCAAATGCCATTTTAATGTTGGGGAGATACCCACGGGAAGTGGTTACCTCATATGCCAGTGTAATGTTGGGGAGATACCCACAGGAAGTGGTGACTTCATTCACCCAACCGACCACTTTTGCTTCGGAATGTTCTGGCGAGAGCAATTTTATGTTGACCTAGTCCTACCCTTCGGTTTACGTTCGATTCCATTGATCCGACTCCACCCCTATTTGTTCGACACCGTTGCCTCAGTGGTTCACTGGATTCACAGACTCCCACCAGTGTCAGTCATACGTCTCAACGGCCTTTCAAACCTTCAAACGACTCTGCCTTCCTCTTCACCCAACCCAACGGGAGGGCCCCGCTAACAATGCTGATGTTTTAATCTGTTTTTAGGTATAGAGCTAGATTCCATTGCTTCTACAGCTCGACTCCAATGATAAATTGCAGCGCATTCTACGGCTCCGTGGTCCAAACTACATGTTCTCTTCCTCTGCGACAACACGGCCCTTGTCTCATTTTCGCTTCCAAGTCAATTCCAGCGTTTAGTCCCTCAGGCGGGTCCGCATCCTTCCACCATCCCCCTGGCCTTGCTCCTCAGCCTGGTCTCACAACTTGATTTAAGTGTTACGACCTACCAGCTCAGGGTCTGTCATTATCCATAAGGGGCTCGCCCCAGGACCCTTGTTGTCTTCACCCATTGTCAATCTGTTTTACCGCAGCAGGGTTGGGTCAGCGTTCAGCAGCCACAGTTTCCATATTGGGGCGGCTACATTCGCAGCGGTCACGGGCATCCTGGATCACTTGAACAAGACTCTTGGCCGCTGGTCCATTAATGCAGATCAACGATACATTCGCACACCTCCGGATGTGCTCACCGCAGTCGCACAGGTCCTTAGTCAATTGGGGTTGGTTGCTCCTTCTGGAAGAGGGTTTGTAGGCCTCAAAAACCCTCGCTCCAGCAAGCTGGAGGGGTCGCATTGGAGATGGGTTTTCTCGGCCGCGCAAGAAACACCACAAGTACCTAACTAGGCAGTAGCGGATTACTGGCCACACTGGAATGCCAGGCCTGGGCGACTTACTGGACTGCCAGGCCTGGGCGTCTCACGGGACAGCCTAGCTAGCGGGGTGGTGTAATTGATTGCCCGGCTTCAAGCATTCCCTGGGGACTGCGACCCTCCAAAATAATAGGTACAATGCTATTACTTCTCAGTACTGTATATACAAGTGCGGGTTGCATAGCCAGGTATGGTGACTAACACCGGACTGTTATTAATTGGATTTATGCAATAAATAATATTAATACGGACGGTGTAGCGTGTTGTTCCTATAGGGGGCATGGGCTATTGACAGGAGGGGCCTGTTAGCCAGTATGACGTAATTGTGGCTCTCACCTGGGTAACCTCGAGGTTTTCCCGCCAAAGCTCAACAACCTCTTCGCCTGAACAGTTTTCCCTCCCACCCTCCCTTGAGTTACTGTTCTCACGACATGGGGGGCTCCATCTGCAATATGGGTTCATCTATGGGAACAGTAGCAGCATATTTTAGGTGGCGGACCCCCCCCCCCAGCACGCTGTTGGCAAAATGCACATCTGCTTGTAGTCGGGACATGGTTCCCTCGACTGGTCATACAGGACATGGCTCGCTGCAGAGCATCGCATCTGCCATGGGATGAGGTTTCCATCAGGTTGGGAAGGTGGTTCCCCTGTCAGTTTATGGGTATCGCTTGCAGGACATGGTTCCCTCGGTAGGCTGAAGGCAGCTGTCAAGGCTGGATGGGCGACAAGGTTCCCTCAGGGGGCATGCACAGGGCATGATATTATTAGGGTCAAGGTACCCTGGGGTCAAGGTACCCTAGGGTCAAGGTACCCTAGGGTCAAAGTACACTAGGGTCAAGGTACACTAGGGTCAATGTACCCTAGGTTCAACGTACCCTAGGTTCAAGGTACCCTAGGGTCAAGGTACCCTAGGGTATGGCATTTTTCAGGGTCTAGGTACCCTATGGTCAAGGTACCCTAGGGTCAAGGTACCCTAGGGTCAAGGTACCCTAGGGTCAAGGTACCCTTCGGAAGGGGACACGGTTCTCCTAGGGCACAGATGGCTGGTCACCGTCTGGACCCTTCGGCTGCAAGCACAGACGCAGTGAGTCTTGCTTTCCCTGGCATGCCAGGTGATAATTAACTTGATAGGTAATGCATGTATGTGTTGTACCTTTGTGACCTTGCGTATGTGTTGAAAACACCATGTGGGTTCTCGGACCCGGTGTCTGTGCCTAAGTGGCCCTGTGTACTTGTATTGTTACTTATGTGTGGCGTATGTGTTGTCACGTGTGCTGTTACTTGTGCGTGGCATAATGTGCTTCTGTTACAGCCATTCACTCAATTCAGGTTGGTCAGGGATGCTATTCGGTAAGTGTATCGGGAATATCTTGTAGCTTTCTTTATATTTATTCTCCACTATTAGTAGTGTGACCTGCAGTCCCCGGGATTGAGATGGGTTTTCTCGGCCGCGCAAGAAACACCACAAGTACCTAACTAGGCAGTAGCGGATTACTGGCCACACTGGAATGCCAGGCCTGGGCGACTTACTGGACTGCCAGGCCTGGGCGTCTCACGGGACAGCCTAGCTAGCGGGGTGGTGTAATTGATTGCCCGGCTTCAAGCATTCCCTGGGGACTGCGACCCTCCAAAATAATAGGTACAATGCTATTACTTCTCAGTACTGTATATACAAGTGCGGGTTGCATAGCCAGGTATGGTGACTAACACCGGACTGTTATTAAATAAACATTGAACATGAAGTATTGCGGATTTTTTTCACACGCTTGAGCTTTTCCGCCTAAAAAGCGTGTTATATAAGAAGCTGTTTTGTTCCTAAATGTGGATAATATATCAAACTACCACTCGTGCCTTCGCCACATTTGACGAATACTCGCTTTCGAACTGTCGCAAATCTATTCCATTAACGTTTGTTGACATGTGGGGTCCCCAACGTTTGAAATATCATACATGCGCAGAACGGACTGGACTGCACCTTTAATGATTCTACCTGTCCGTGTTAAATCGAGCACATCTAAAATATAATTTCTGCCAACTAAAATATAACTTCTGCCGACTAAAATATAATTTCTGCCAACTAGAATATAACTTCTGCCAACTGAAACTTGTATAAAGATTTTTGGGGGGTGTCACACACTATAGTGACTCATGCCCCCCCCCCCCCCCCCCCCCCCCCCCCCAATGATGAAAACATCGCCTTTCATCATCATTATTTTTATCATTAGGTCACATTATAAATATTTCATGATGAAATATATCAAAAACTTAAATTGAATTAAATATTCCCAGCATTATCTTCCAAATATTTGAGAATAGCATGTCTTGACTTTATTGGAAATAAAATATAAGAACTTAATTCGGACAATATTATTTTAGTCTTTAAACTACAACCTAGAGAACAACACAAATGAAGTATAGTTACGGAAATGTGTTTTTGTTTTAAAATATATACATCAAAACAGCTGCCTACATTCTGTCACAAGCAACCGATAAAAACACATTTTTAAGCCTATACAAGTACATCATTTCCATCGGAAACGTGCGTTAAAATTCCCACCACAATATCTAAAGGTTTCAAGCTTGCTTACCGAGTCGGAGGCTACCAGCAACACGGCTCCAAGTATGATGAATAAGAGGAATATTCCAAGAAAGACGATGGTTGCTACTTGTGCGGTCAAAATCGGTTGCCAAGCCTTTAAACGTTGCTGTTTAAAGGCAGAATCTGAAACGAATAGATTCACAATGGTTCAACGTGTATTCCTCTGGAAGCTAAGGTTCCTTTTAAGGGAATTCTATACCTACTTTTCGGTCTTCGGCTGTTTTTACTCTCCGTTACTTCGTCCATAATATGGATGTTGTGGAGTCGCCAGAATTTCATGCGCAGAAAATGACTGCCCTGTCCTTTAAATCAGAGGGGTCTGGTATCTAATCTCGCGACGTAAAGCTAGCATTCATTCAAGAATGGCTACCTTATTTCGCTTTATAAAAACAAATTTTCGCGGTTTCATTTATTCTAAAAAAATTGCTAAAATAAACAATAGGTTAAAAGATTGATTATCAAATGAATAAAGAATTGTTATTACTTATTAATTATTATTATTAACTTGCGGTGCTTCAGAGCCTGGTACACCGGATAAAACTGGGAGAGCGCTAGAAACTACACCATCAACTACAACGCTTTGAAATCGATTTGTTAGATAATTGGAGAACCAAGTGGCAAGATAATTTCCACCAATACCATAGGCTCGTAATTTGTGGATGAGCAGCTTGTGGTTAACACTGTCAAAGCGGGCTTTACTGAAGTCAAGGTATACTATATCCGTTTGAAAACCTTTATCAAGTGCAGAACCAATATCGTGTAGAAAGCATAGAAGTTGCGTGACTGTTGATCGGGTTTCAAAAAACCATGCCGAGCACTGTTGATCTTGGATGAAACATGCGGAAGTACGTTTAGAAACACACAGCGTTCAAGAACTTTAGATACGATGCTTAAAAGAGATATAGGTCGGTAGTTGGACACGAGTTCTTTATCATTTTTTTTGTGAACGGGCACAACATGAGCAAGTTTCCACTGCGATGGTAAGCGTCCAAGTCTAAGGGATTTGTTGAACAAACTACATAATGAAGGAGCGATTTCATTTGCGCATTCTTTTAGTATTCTTGCCGGAATCCCGTCAGGACCATGAGCTTTATTAGAATGAAGCTGACTCAAAATTCCTGCAACTTGTTCGCTGGTTAGAATGATATCTTCTAAAGAAGCTACTCCAAAATCACTGTCTACACTAAAGTCAGGAATAGAAAGATCGTCGGCAGATAAAGTAAAGGATGAGAAAAAGTAGTTGTTAAATACCACAAGGATCGATCTTAGGACCTCTACTATTTACGATTTATGTGAATGAACTACCCACTATAAATTCAGAAAGCAGCTCCATTTTCCTCTATATGCAGATGACACAAAGTGCTATAGAACCATCCACCAAACCGCTGATGCAATATCTCTACAAAACGATCTCAAACTTCTATATATGACTGGAGTAAGAAATGGTTTCTGAAATTCAATGAACTCAAATGCGAGTCTTTTTCTATTACAAGAAAGAAAAACCCGGTGTGCTTTGACTATAAGATGGGTAGCCACGTCCTTGGTTCTACATCTACCCAGAAAGATCTTGGAGTGTTGGTGACTTCTGATCTGACGTGCAAATCACATAGTTACGTCCAATGCGGTCAGTAAAGCGAACAGAATACTTGGACTATTGAAACGAAATACCAAGTCATTCAGCATTAGTTCAAAGAGATTGCTTTACCTGGCCCATGTTCGTCCTCATATTGCGGACTATGCTAGTGAGATATGGTCTGGCCAATCAATTAATCAAATGAGAGATATCGAGGGCGTCCAAAGGCGAGCCACAACATACATCCTTGGCATACCAAAGTTGTCCGCCGATTACAAAGTCAGACTAATAAAAACCAAACTTCTTCCGCTTTCATATTGGCACGAAATTAAGGACTTGCTTTTTCTTCATGGTTGCTCAAATGGAAAATACAACATCGATTTATCTAACTATCTTCCAAATCTACCGGTTAACCATCTCAGGCATTCAAATAAACATAATTTCAAAATACCAAAACCTCGGACTAAACATTTTCAAAAAAGTTTTTTTATAAGATCATCTAGACTTTGGAACACACTCTCCGATCAAACAAAAGAAATTAACAAATATAATCTCTTTAAAAATTATTTAAAATCAAGATACTTTGTCGCTCTCCAGAACACATTCAATACTGATATTATATCTACCTGGCGCTCAATATGTAGTTTAAATTGTAATTCTGTTAGAGATCTTGAATCGCAGAACTTCAGTATTAATTTGTTGTTAATATTAACTGTGCGTGCGTACGTGAGTGTGTGTGTTAGTATAATGTATTTGTTGTAATAAGTGATATAATAAGCGTATCACAGGCTGTGATTTAGTAATATGTAAATGTTATAGTTATATATGTAATGTATTATGTATGTTTGTTAATTCTTAGGGTAAGACACCATGACTAGGGCTGAACATCCCTGTTGTGTCTTGCCTTGTGTATGTAAACACGAAAACAAATTAAATAAATTATACGGTGGAGCTACAGAACATATATGGGGCATTTGATTTTTCATGCAAATTTTCGATCAAATGCCCCACTGTCGGGTAAAAAATCTGTCAAATGTAATCAAATATAATAGGCCTTTGGGCGCTACGGTGGGCGTTACGGTGGGCGTTACGGTGGGTGCTACAGTGGGTGCTACAGTGGGTGCTACGGTGGGCGCTACAGTGGGCGTTACGGTGGGCGCTACAGTGGGAGCTACGGAGGGTGCTACGGTGGGCGCTACGGAGGGCGTTACGGTGGGCGCTACGGAGGGCGTTACGGTGGGCGCTACGGAGGACGTTACGGTGGGCGCTACAGTGGGCGTTACGGTGGGCGTTATGGTGGGCGTAACGCCGTAAACGGTGGGCGTTATGGTGGGCGTTACGATGCACGGGCGCTCGCTGGGCGCAATGGGCGCTACGGTGGGCGCGTCACTACAGACGCCATTTTTAAGTTATGCACGCGCACATAAAATGTTTCTGACCGACAGGAACGCCCAGACTTTGGGTACGAGATTATGCACACACGTGGCGGCGTCGGATATTGATAATGTTACATGGAAAAAATACAAAATATATCATTACATTGATATCTCACTATTTTTGCACTTTTCTCACTATTTTTGGGAGAAAAAAAATGGATCTCACTGTTTTTGTCAGGTCTGTCTATTTAACAATTAGACAACGAGTTCGAGTTGTCTATGAGCGAATAGTCAACGAAGGCGAAGCTTGAGTTGACTATTCGCTCATAGACAATGAGGACGAGTTGTCTAATTGTTTTAGTAGAAACAAATTAGTGGACTATTACAAATCATTCATTCTCCAAAAGATTATCCAAAAACTCATCTGAAACCTCCCCAAAACGAGAGTTTCTGCCATTGTTTTGAGCGCGTTATAGACAACGGTTGAGTAGCCAATCAGAATGCAGCACATGTAATAATGGAACAATGCCAAATTGTTTCAAGTGTTGGCAGGTTCAACATTTGAAACTTATACTCAACTGAACAGAATTAAGACAAAAACTCATTTATGGTATGTCGCACATCTCAGTCCATACAAAGCTTAAATACACCAAAATATTGCCGCGGTTAGGATTTGCGTTACCGTAGAATCCCGCTACAACTTCGTAAGGGGTTTTGAGTGGGCTTATAACCTGGGTTAGCCTACGTCATAGTCTGAAATTTGAAAAACACAAGCTACTTAGCGCCGCCTTTTTGCGCCTGCGAGCGTCTGTACGCAGGCTAAACCTGGGCCGGCTTATAATCGGGAGGACTAATAAGCGTGATAAACACCCGTTTCAAAACGAAAAAGACAAACTATGTTGGCACTTTATTGCTCGACGTTTTGCTTAATATCGCAAGTGCATCAAAAACAATAACAAATAAAGAAGATTTCTGATTTTGGCCAGAGAACCATTTAGTCCGGGCGGTGAGTGAGGTAGGTATCACCTGAGCGGGTAATTTACGGGAGTAGGATTTTCTAGACCAGTTTTTGACGTAGAACTCGAATCTGGATGTTATTCAGGCAGACAAGGCTGCTTTTAAGATTTATAGCCTGATATTGCACAATTTAGACTAATTTCCGTGTAAAATCGTTAATTTTAAATATTTTGTTATTATTACTAGAAATCCCAGAAAAACTGGTCTACTGGACCAGTTTTGTATGTAGAATCCAACTGGCGAAGTATTATTTACAAAAAATATAACTGAGGCTGTATTAGACAATATTCTGAATATAGCCTCGTTTTCATGCAAATATGTAATTTGAAATAAATCGTAATGTTTATTAAATTAACGAGAATAACTTTTCTACATTTGAAAGGGACATCCATATCTGAGTGTTACAATATTAAATATACGAGGGGTGTCTCAAAATTAACATTTTCTAATTGGTTAGTTACAGTACTTTTATTATTCATCATCCGAACTCGAGCTGTATGCGTTGTCTTCTTCGTATTCATCATCACTTTCCCCATCACGCTCGACAAGTAGCTCCGCAACGTTGTCAGGACACGCTTCAACGATCCAATCTGTATTTAAGTTAGGGCTGTGGATCCTCCAATGCAATAATTGGGTACCATGCCTTTCTCCAAATTCTAGCCACATAGTTTGCTTTGGCTATGTGCTTTCGTAGACTGCTGCTATACATGGCAGTAAGAGGGAAATGTCAACAACCTTGTACTCTTTGCTCATCTTTCTCCGGAAATAGCCGACCTTGCCTTGTTCACTTGTTCGGTTTTCTTTTCTCCATACAGGAAGCACACATACTTTTCAATGGCACCAAATATTTCGTCAGACACATGCATCTCCATCCCCAAACTGCTGAAAATATCCAAGAGAAGGGCTTCCCTTTGCGTAAACTGACTTGCCACATAATCATTTTCAGTAAATAAATGGAGTCCAACCAATGCTTTCTTTTCCTGATTGGTAAGACTACACGAGTTCAGGTCAAGGAGCTTTCTTGTCTTGCCAGAACCGTTGTCGATGTAGACTTGTTCCATTCCAAGTAAAATGATGGGAATATCGATATCACCAGAACTTGATCGTACCACACATGTTGTTGGTTGGTCACCACTGCTCCTTGCAACATGCTGAATCAAATACGCAATTTTCAGTAGTATCAGCCTCCTCATGGTCTGTTGCTAGTTCCCTTAAACAAAAAGAACTGTTTTGCGTTATCTAGAGGCAGGCGTTCCCCCCTATATAGCGAAGTATACAACACGCTCTCCCAGTACGTTGATTCCTATTTTGAACCCACACTTCTTCGATAAGCTCAAACAGTCGCTCTTTGTTGTCGCCGTTGCATCGTTTTCAATCAATGACGTTAACGCGGCATTGAACAGCTTGCTTTTGGCGGTTTTTCTTCTGATTCCATCGCATGTTGCCATCGATAGTGGGCTGGTGCAAGCGGGTTACAAAATCGGAGAACAACGTCAACAACATCGTAAATGTGTCGAAGAATGAATTTATTGACCCTTCAGGACTGACTTGGACCACGACTAATTATACAATCTTGCCTCTGGTAGCTCCAAACTCATTCATTACTGGCTGGGTAATCATGGGGTCACCACTGACCCATAGATTAAATCGGTCGTTTTACCGTCGGAATTCATCGGAAAAATATAAAAATAGGCTTGATTTGAAGCTGAGAGTCTGGGCTATCTAAAGAACTGTGATTGGTCAGTTGGAAATAACAAACGCACTGATTGGCTACCTTGTTAGGTGGCGGTTGCCAAACACAGCGTGTCGCGCAACCTGACCTTCACTTCTTCACAATGGCGAGTCGTCCTAAGAGGGTTCGTTTCACTGCTGAAGAGGTTTTGGAGGTTTTAGTAGATATGAATGAATGTGATAGTGATCGTGGAGGAATGTCAAGCGGAGAAGAATCGGACATCGACCACCAACTGATGGATTTCGACGAACTAACGAGGTGAGTCTAAAATATGCCACGCGGCCATGTCGGAAATATTTTTTGCATGTTTGGGAAGCGATGTAATTTTAGTCGATATCTTCATATATTGTGTTTGAAACATTGCTTATCATATCAAGAAATTGTTCGGAGATGTATCGAGAACTTTTCTTTGGTAAAAAAGTTGCGGAAAGTAAATGCGTTCATCACCTATTTCAAATCCCGGTGCGTCAGTTTGTATCAGCCCAAACAGAGTGTTGCCATTGATGAACGTATGGTTAAATCTAGACATAGGTCTGGCATTAGGCAGTACATCAGGGATAAGCCCACTAAGTGGGGGATAAAACTTTGGGTTTTGGCCGATAGCAGTAATGGATATACCGTTGACTTCGACGTGTATATTGGTAGGCATGCTGCGGAAACTGTTAGTGATAAGGGCCTGGGGTATGATGTAGTTATGAAACTTATATATTATAGTTATGCGCATATCATGAATAATTACCATATACATGATATAATATAAATAATGATAACATACAATAAAAAAAAATTTTTTTAAATTTAAAAAAATATTAGGTGGTGTGTGGAGATCCAGAAGCACAAAAATCAAAGTGCAGGAACATATATAAAGTATCATGGACACAATATTCTATGTATACTATTATTTTCCTGCATACATTTCAAAAAAAGACACATTTATGTGTACTATCGTTTTTGCTACATTTTGACGGTTTCGAGAAGGGTTATATAAACAGCCGTAACTTCTGTTCCTTTTATTCCTTTTCAGCCATACTTGCTGGACATGTTGCTAATAGATAAATGTAACTTTGTGGCGTTGAATATTTACTATACACTGCAATATGTGGAACACAGATAAGTTCATGCCTAAATTTTGAAGCCACATTTTTATAATTTATGCTAAATTATGCAAATTTATGTCAAAATTTAAAAATAAATTACAATTTTGAAAGCTTATTCAATAAGCTTAAAAACGAGGTATAGCTTGTTTTGTACTTGTGGACACTTGTTGAGAAACAAGCCGAGGGAGAGGTGCACTCAATTTATGGCATTTTTGACCAGTAATGAATGAGTTTTAAAGACGACGTGCAGAAAGCCTTTTGTCTGTTCAACAGCGCGGAACATTGTTGAGAGACAAATTCTTTGAGCGATTGAACTCAGAGAGTTCTGAGGAAGATTGTTATTTCAGTCCTATAAAACGAGTTCAATGGAAGAGTTTTACGGACGTCAGTAAGAAGTTAAAGGTGTCTTTTTAAATCTAAGGAAATCACTGTTCAGCGTGACATTCTTGGTCTTCTTGCTGCCAAGTCACAATAACAGAATTCTGCGATAAACATCGATAAAGCCCTGTGTTATCCGCTTGCACCAGTCCCACTATCGATGGCAACATGCGATGGAATCAGAAGCAAAACTGCTAAAAGCAAACTTAACTTCATTGATTGAAAACGATCCGCAACTGCCCGACGATCCACATGCTTGCACAGTATATATTCTCGATCTCGCAGCCATTAATATTCACGCAGCCGTTAAAAGATGTTGCATTACGACTCTTCTCAGATCTTCCAAGGCAGTATAACATCGTCTACGTTGCATGTGATAGCGACAAGTTTGTTATTAGGAGTGAGAATGCGTGTACCTGCTGATTTTAAGAAGTTTCTTGGCCGCGCAACTGCCCGACGATCCACATGCTCGCAGAGAAAATATTCTCGATCTCGCAGCCATTATTCATGCAGCCGTTTAAAAATGTTGCATTACGACTCTTCTCAGATCTTCCAAGGCAGTATAACATCGTCTACGTTGTATGTGATAGCGACAAGTTTGTTATTAGGAGTGAGAATGTGCGTGTATCTGCTGATTTTAAGAAGTTTCTTGGCAACGGCGACAACAAAGAGCGACTGTTTGAGCTTATCGAAGAAGTGTGGGTTCAAAATAGGAATCAACTGGGAGAGAATGTTGTATACTTCGCTAGGGGGAACGCCTGCCTCAAGATAACGCAAAACGGTAACGTTCTTTTTGTGTAAGGGAACTAGCAACAGACCACGAGGAAGCTGATAATAAAATTGCGTATTTGATTCAGCATGTTGCAAGGAGCAGTGATGACCAACCAACAACATGTGTGGTACGATCAAGTTCTGGTGATATCGATATTCCCATCATTTTACTTGGAATGGAACCAATCAGGAATGTGGAAGTCTACATCGACAACGGTTCTGGCAAGACAAGAAAGCTCCTTCACCTGAACTCGCGTAGTCCTACCAATCCGGAAAAGAAAGCATTGGTTGAACTCCATGCATTTACTTGAAATGATTATGTAGCAATTTTTTTACGCAAGGGAAGCCATTCTGCTGAAAACAAGCGAGCAAAGATCCAGTGTTCTTGGACATTTTCAGCCGGTTGGGGACGGAGATGCATGTGTCTGACGAGATATTTGGTGCCATTGAAAAGTATGTGTGCTTCCTGTATGGAGAAAAGAAAACCGAGCAAGTGAACGAGGCAAGGTCACCTATTTTCTGGAGAAAGATGAGCAAAGAGCACAAATGTTGTTAACATTTCCCTCTTGCCCCCAGAGCAAACTATGTGGCTAGAATTTGGAGATAGGAATGGTACCCAATTATGGCATTCGAGGATCCACAGTTCCATGGTTGGCTCCCTAACTTAAAGACAGATTGGATCGTTGACGACGTTCGGAGCTACTTGTCGAGCGTGATGGGGAAAGTGATGATGAATACGAAGAAGACAACGCATACAGCTCGAGTTCGGATGATGAATAATAAAAGTACTGTAACTAACCAATTAGAAAATGTTAATTTTGAGACATCCCTCGTATATTTAATATTGTAACACTCAGATATGGATGTCCCTTTCAAATGTAGAAAAGTTATTCTCATTAATTAGATAAGCAGCACGATTTATTTCAAATCATATATTTGCATGAAAACGAGGCTATATACAGAATATAGTCAAACACAGCCTCAGTTATATATTTTTTAAAAAATACCTCGCCAGTTGGATTCTACATATAAAACTGGTCCAGTAGACCTGTTATTATGAGATTCCTAGATATAATAACAAATTATTTAAAACTAACGATTTTACACGGAAATTAGTCTAAATTGTGCAATATCAGGCTATAAATCTTAAAAGCAGCCTCGTCTGCCTGAATAACATCCAGATTCGAGTTCTACGTCATAAACTGGTCTAGAAAATCCTACTCCCGTAAATTACCCGCTCAGGTGATACCTACCTCACTCACCGCCCGGACTAATTGGCAAAAACAATCCATTCCATATGAAACGTTATTAAAAAACCCGGCGCAACTTAAAAGTTCAAGTTATACCGCTTCAAATTTCTATAAAAGTAACACATAGTAACCAGAAGTTATAATAATGTGGAAAACGTCGCGTATGTCTATAACAAAATCTGTTACACAAGTTATGTAGCTCCCTCGAAATGATCTTCATCGTCCTCGTCATCGTCAACACACTGTTAAAATGAAACTCTAAATCGTCGGCATTGAATTACCATGTGTTTACTTTATATTTGGGGACAAAAAGCACAAAGTCGATGTGAAAAGAATACGACAAGCACAAAATGCGTCGTAAGGAGACATCATAACGCCAACTGAAGTACTGAACTCTGAAATTTTAGTAATGTCATCTACAGCAAAGTTATCCAATTAACTTGCCATAATGAGAATGCTGAATTGTTGAAACATATTATCAGTAAAAGTTTTGTTTCAACGCTAGTTGCGCTCTCTCTGTTTTTTTTCGTTGTTATTTTTACTATAAAAGGTGCTAATGGAAGGTGGACTTATATCCGGGGGGCTTATAACCGGAGGTATTTTCTTTTACCAAACAGATGGGCTTATAACCGGGGGGACTTATAATCTGTGAAAATGTTAATTTCTCCCCTCCCCTCCTTAGTAACTACGTCCTAGTTTTGAGATCAGGAATACATAATTTTTGCGCCCGCGTCATACGCAGGCTCCGCAGGCTACTCCTTATACTCGCCCCAGTCTTCAAGTTTTTGAACTGGTTATTTTCTTGAAATCGAAGCTTCACCATTTCATTAACCCATTTCATGGCAATTTGGGGAAATTTAAAAGGCATTTTATGAAATTGGGATGCAATTGTTGAGCGAAAAGAACGTTAGAAAAAGGGCGTCCATGCCTCAAAAGACGGAAGCCGTGTCGAAATAAGTACAGCCACTAACCTCTATTTCGCTGTGAATTTTCGTTTGTCAGACGACTGATCATGACAGATTATGGTGGCGCAACTAAAGTCCTAACAAGAGCGGTTGAGCTTGACAACAACCAACGCTACAAAGAGGCGCTGGTTTGTTACCAAGAAGGGACCGATCTTTTGATGACAGCGTTAAAAAACGAACCAGACAAAACCAAAAAGCAAAGCTTGAGGGCGAAGCTTGAACAGTACTTATCGCGCGGTGAGCAACTGAAGCCATTGGTCCAAACTCAGAGCAAGACAGAAAAGTACCATCAGAAAATCGAGATCAAAGATGATGAGCGAGGGTACAGCTACCAAAAGATTTTTGCTCCATGTCTTTCGGGAAATGTGACGGAGGTTAAGGTCGAGGATCCTTACATTCGAACGATGCATCAAGTATTGAACTTTGTCAGGTTTTGTGAGATGATGGTTCATGTTAATAGCATGAAAAAGATAAAGCTTTTAACTGGTAAGTATTTGCCATTGGATTGAGTATTTTCCACTCAGTTAATGTGTAATCATTCTGCTGTTCAGTCAGTGAGGATATTACGTGACTGTGTGGAGATATGAATATCTCTTGTATCTTATACTATTATAAAATAGTGACTTTGTCGTGGTGACAAATTTGAATATCCCTTTGTAAAACGTACTAACCATGGTGAATGGTATTAAGTTCAGAACGTTCTGAAATCTAAACTGCTTATTTATAAACACATTTACCAAAAACTAATAATGGCATAATGTTGGAGCAAAGGGAGAAAAAACAAAAACTCCCTTTGCTCCAACATTACGCCATTTAATATTAGTTTTTGCTAAATGTGTTTATAAATAAGCAGTTTAGATTTCAGAACGTTCTGAACTTAATACCATTCACCATAGTTAGTACGTTTTACAAAGCGATATTTGTATATTATACAAGAAACATGAATATCTCTTGTATAATATATAATTTAACAATTATACCATGAGCTTGAGTTGTAAACAAGCTCAGAGCCAAAAAGGTGCGAAGCGCCAAGTTGTCTATTAGTTCACATACGACGAGAGCGAATGGTATCATTATTTTATTATATAGCCAAACAGTAGCTTAGTCAGTTTGGGATTTCTTTATAAAATCCCATCAATTTTAGCTTTTTCAGCCTAAAAAGCATGCTTCCATCTTGTTTTTTCTCTATACTGCTGGGATATGAGGTGGTAGCCTAGTAGTAGAGGATATATATTCTCTCATATCCTACCGGTACTAGTAGCTATATAATATATATATACAGTGGAACCCCACCATGCGACCACCCTGTTAATACGACCACCTCGTTATTGCAACCACTTTTTTCTGGCCAGAGTATATAAGCTAAATAGTGTGATTGTACCCCGTTAATACGACCATCCATTAATACGACCACATTTTTTTGGCCTGACAGTGGTCGTATATTAACAGGGTTCCACTGTATAACAAGTAATATTTTTGGGGAACGAAAATTTTGAGTGTTGGAATATATACATAATTTTAAGACCAAACCGGGACCAGTTGCGAAAAATGCAACTTAGAGGCCTTCCAACTGGAATTGAACCCGCGATGCTAGCACAGTGCTCTGACTACTGAGCTGCGGAAGCTAGGCTCTCGGCTACGTTTCCGTAGCTCAGTGGTCAGAGCGCTGCGCAAGCATCGCGGGTTTAATTCCAGCCAGAAGGCCTCCAAGTTGCATTTTTTGCAACTGGTCCCGGTTTGGTCTTAAAATGTATATATTCTAACACTCGAAATTTTCCTTCACCAAAAATCCTTAGAACTTTAAAGAACTTAAAACTTATTGTCTAACTAAAATTATACATATTATGTCGTAACACGGTGTTTCACGCTTTACACGATCATCAGTCTGATGATCGCATAAAGTGTGAAACACCGTGTTATGACATATGTGTTCCCTAAAATATCCATTCTCCCAGCATGGAGGAAATGGCAAATTATCCTTTCTGGACATCCTACAATAATTTAAGCAAATCTCTAGTTAATTTTGCCCCATTCCCCTTTGGACAGGACAAATTTCCTCTGCTGGGGGGAGCAATGTCCCATGTAGAAATCTTGTGTAAGATCTTGTAAGATCTTATAAGATTCTTGTAAGATCTTATATAAGATCTTACAAGAATCTTGCAAGTACTTGCAATGCAAGATCATGCAAGTTTTCCTATGTATCTTGCAAGATCTTATTTAAAATCTTGCAAGATCTTACACAATCTTACAAGATCTTACATGATATAACAAGATCTTAAACAATCTTTATAAGCTATTATAATACCAGATAAGATCTTGCGCGATTCTATAAGATCATACAAGATCTTATAAGATCATACATAATCTTAAAAGATCATACAAGATCTTACAAGATTTTACAAGATCATACAAGATCATACAAGATCTTATAAGATTATACAAGATCTTACAAAATTATACAAGAACTTATAAGAACTTACAAGATCATACAAGATTAATATAAGAAATCTCACAAAATCATGTAGGAAATTACCAGATCATACAAGATCTTATAAGATCATACAATATTTTTGCAAGATTTTAGATCTTACAAAAAGGTTACATACGAAATTCTAAGGTTTTTATGATTGGTATATATAGTATACACTATATTATCTGACACCATCCATGCATTAGATCCATATTTAAAACAAAACAAAAACAAATGCAAGATATAGTATCATTGAAAAAAATCCCATTTATTCTAGGTGCAATTGTTAATTAAATTACAGAATATAAATACGAAAGACAAATATTACTTCTACATGTATAGTTTGATATGTAATGTTATAAAATCAACTTAAAACTGAATTATAAAATGTATCAAATGATGAAATCAATTAATCAGTTGCAATTTTCTTGGAACACTTATTTTCCATTCTTCTCTTAGCATCCCTGCATTTTTTATTGCAGGCAATGACTTGTTGGTGATTTTTGTGAACGTACGTTCGCCATCTTTTATTCGGAGTAGGTCTATAAAATAATCAGATAAGAAAGCAGTTACTTGTCAATTTTATTGCTTCAATTAACTGTTCTGAAAGTCTAATCGAATTTGCATTTGCAGGTTATCATGTCAATGAAGCCATAATTCTTATTTTGTATGTTGTTTGGTATTTTTTATTTGATATGTTTTGTTGCACAATATACAGTAGTTTACAGTGAGATTTATAAGGTGACAAGGGAGCCTGAACAAGCACTGGGAATGTTTTACTCATTGTACTGCACATACCAAACAACTTATTGGTTTTTTCTTTGTCCAAGAGGGTCCTCTTAGACTTCTTGGACAATTCAAGAGTTCCGTCAGCTACCTCCTCTTCACTAAATAGTCGTGGCAAAATATTTAATGCACACAGGGTCTTTTGCGCACTCCATTGGGACTATGTAATCTCGTTCCCAGAGCCTGTGTTCCTTGTGGACTGTACCACGGAGCATCACTCAGGGGTAAATGGGTAGGTACATCATGTTTATATAGACTATAGTAGTTTATTATTATATATGCAACTACAACCAGGTCCCATCAACCTAAACCAGGTTCTAACCATAATCCTAACGCCTAATAATAATAACCCCCTATAATAAACCCACTAACCCCCCAATAATAATAATAATAATAATAATGATAATAATAATAATAATGATAATAATAATAATAATAATAATAATAATAAACAATAATAAACAATAATAATAAACCCCCATAATAAACCTGTAGCCCTACAGTCTAATACTGTACATGTACCTATGTGTATACCTGTGGCGCAGTCCACTTGAGGAAGGCTTAAATCTATTTTAATTTTAATATCGCCTGCAGCACAGCTGTGGGGTAAAAACATGTTGACAGCAAAAGGAAATGCCGCGATTTACACCAGCGTTACATGGATCAAGTCGAAAGCCGAAACTCACAAGTCGAGAATAATTTTCGAATTTAAAACCATTAGTGATAACAAAAGTCCAAAAGTGACATATATATTAAAAGTAACATATACTATATATTATGGAGTAATTCCGTGCATCTGTGAAATGTCAATGTCTGATAGAATTCCAGCGGCACTTCATAATGGCCAGCTGCTACTAGTATCTTTTATCTGGTGTTTTTAAAAATATATCTTGGCCTAGGATTGGAATAAAGCAACATGTCTAAATGGTATTTAACGGATTTTTTAATTCGAAGTTTATTCTCGACTTTTTAGTTTCGACTCTCGACTTGATACATATAAGAACGCCGCATTCATTTTGCTGTCAACTTTTAATAATTTCGTTGGTAAAATTCCATAAGGGGCCATATATTTTCACTCTAAGCCAAACGCTATGTTACTAAAGGCGATATTCTGAAAGATTTTACGAAAATAGAAGATATACTAACTTTATAAGTTGTAAACCGAACGTTTTTTATAGTACCCTCGAATTCCTCAAGCGTAATATATATAAGAGACACGTACAACACAACACTGCATGAATGTCAGCACATGTAACTGATCCGCGCGCTTCGTAGTTAAAACTTTAAGCAGAAACATGGCTGTCCTGCTTTCGCTACACATGTGATGTTTAAAACTATATTAAGAAACATATGATTTTCACTAAGCATTAGGCCCAGTTAGACTCGTATTTTAATTTGTGGAAAAACAAAAATTGTTCGACCATTCAGACGACCATTTTGCGAGTTTCAATCAGCATCCTTGTTTTATTACAGAACGTGGATATGTTCCCAATAAATGTCGCCTATAAAATCTCCAACGTTTAGTATAACACGAAATGTAAATCGGCGCCGCAAACTATACGCAGTTCACGCGAGCGTAATTTTTTATTTGTTGTTCCGTGCAACCACAGACTCACAGTTCAGACTGCCGCGTGCTTTCTTGGATAGTCACTGAAATAGAACGCATGAAGAGAAGGCTACCTACCTTGGCTCACAAGTTTACCCGTGTGTATCTTCTTTCCATGTTTTACCCACCAACCGCCAACTGTTCATCGTCTCCCCGCTTCACAAAGTCCTGCGATATGATACTATATCTATGTTCATCTTCAAAAAATACAAAGAACCACTCTTTTGCAATTTCTGCTTCTATATGAAGGAAAACACAAGGATATACGCTGCTCATATCTTTACCCTTTTCGTGCGGGGATTTGATAATGTGACTAAAGTCTAAAGCGACTAAATGGAATAAATACCAATTATTTTTCACAGCTTTTAAAACTGCCGCCAAAGTGGTAAAGTGATATAGGATTTTTACTTACCCATCCGTGTATGTTTTCCAGTTTGGATTTAAAACGGTCGCGCCCTCGGAAGACGTTCAAACTTCAAACAAGCACTGACTGAATCAACTTAGACGCTATATGAATATGAATATGATACCTGGCAATGTATGACACAAGGTGTGTTTTGGTGGGACGCTGTGCGGAAACGATTGGATCTTTTGTTTCTATCGGTTTACAAATCAACTGAAACTGTCAAAAATGACATTTACCATTATAAAAACCTAACTTCAAAATCATTCGGAAGTTTAAAACACTACAGAACTTCGCACAGTTCCTTGCATCTTCGTTATATTAAGTTTGTTTTTAACTTCAAACCCCTGGGTCGTGTTTCCGATGATGATCAATGACTATATTTTTGAACGGTCGCAGCCATTATATGGAAACCTGACATGAAAATACGTTCGGATTTTACCATACTAGTTGACGGCGATAACTGTTATGCTATTCGCACATCGAACTCGCGAAAAGCCCGGCAAAAACATGGCAAAAAAAAAAGAAGAATCAAGAGATCTTACAAGATATCACCCGAGATCTTATAAGATCTTACAAGATTTTTCTTATTTGATTTTTCTTAGAATCTTGTAAGATTTCACAATATCTTACAAGATATCTTTCGAGATCTTACAAGATCTTACAAGATTTTTCTTATAAAATTTTTCTTGGGATCTTATAAGATTTCACAATATCTTACAAGATCTTACGAGATATCTTATAAGATCTTACAAGATTTTTCTTATAAGATTTTCTTGGGATCTTATAAGATTTCACAAGATCTTACAAGATCTTACGAGATATCTTATAAGATCTTACAAGATTTTTCTTATAAGATTTTCTTGGGATCTTATAAGATTTCACAAGATCCTACAAGATCTTACGAGATATCTTGTAAGATCTTACAAGATTTTTCTTATAAGATTTTTCTTGGAATCTTATAAGATTTCACAAGATCTTATGAGATCTTACAGGATCTTGCAAGATCTTGCAAGATCTTGGCAAGATTCTGACATGGGATAGATCTTTTCTGGGATGACCCATTAATAAATAAATTTAGCTCTACAACTCTGTATTGAGCACTCTAGATTCCTCAAGAGCAAAATTTTCTATATATATAGTTATACAATCACATCACTTATATATGCATTTTCATTGGTTCTTACCCATGATCTACTAAATGATGATGATCAACAGCTGTGTTTTTATTTTTTCATGCCCCAACAACTTTGATAAACCTTTGGGGTTGTTTTTGTTTGTTTAAAACATGGTAAGAACATTAGTGACGCACTCGACCCACTTTTGTTCTTACCACGTTCTGACGTCATCTGTGCATCTATAACTGAACAGACAATGGCAAAATGGAATCTATTTGTTAAATATACAGACCTGCCAAGTGTCCCGTATTCCGCATGAAAGTCACGCATTCTACTTTTGTTCCCGCTGTCCTGTCCACATGACTAAAATCACCTTATAGTTCCACATTTCCACGGATTATGACCCTTCCCTCTGCATTTAACCTGGAATAATACCTTATACGCTGCGTGCAAGAGGTTCTAAAACGTCCAATCACATAATTTGCTACCGCATAACTTGATTGGCTCTTCCACAAGATCTGGTACTAGTTTTGGGGTATGTACTTCATCATATGGGGATATAATGGATCCACGGTTAGGGGCAGGGTTGTGGTTTATACATATCCATTATATCCCCATAAGATGAAGTATATTAATATACCAGTTTTGGAGTGAAAGTATGGCTTCCTGCAAAAGTTGTGGTACCCCAGTCGAAACAAAAACACATGTCCCTCATTTATGTCAGCAGACTTGGCAGGTCTGAATATATATATACAGTATATACAGTATATATATATATATATAATATATATTGACATAAAAAACTGACCTCGAAGGGTCATAAAATGATGTGCAAAATCATAGATTAGTATACTAGTACCCAGTCCTATGGGAAATGGCCATTCATGTTATCGCTAATGAATCGACAAGTCACCAATGCATTTGAGTGATTCAACGCATTTTATTCAACAGGTCACCATCAAGACAGGTCAGTGCAACAGGACAGACTTAACAAACTTACTGAAAGTTTAAAACAATGTGGAATAACATTGGAGGTGTCTTTCTCGGACACTTTACACGACCGAGAGATCACCTTTGATAATGGCTGGGTGGTGAAGATCGGCCGAGGTCTTGACTTCTTCAAGCCTGTCAAAGATCAATTTTCTGTTGGATATTATGATCATAGTTTAAGACCTTGTCATGAAACATCAATTGACCTATATAAAAATAGTTAGATATTATTTATAGGGCAAGGCCGTAGCATGGGGTGGTCATGCCAGTTTAGACTACAAATACGCGGTCTGGGCACTGTGGACCATAGATAGGGAAAAGAAACTCTAGGGGTGGGAGGGGGATAGAAAAGGCGTGCGAGGGGTTATTGCGTACACGTATTTCTAGTTAAGTAATATAACTAAGTACTACGCTATGAAGGCTTCAAACAGTAAGCAGGCGAGGGGTTGTTGCGTACACGTATTTCTAGTCAAGTAATATAACTAAGTACTACGCTATGAAGGCTTCAAACAGTAAGCAGGTGAGGGGTTGTTGCGTACACGTATTTCTAGTCAGCTGTTAACGTCACACCAAGCAATAGACCATTGTCATGATGTCATCCGTACAATCTACAGTATTCATCCTGTTGGTCAACATACAAACTCAAGTTTCCCATGTATTAATCACCGACTCGCACCAACTAAATATTTTAAACATGATAAAAAATGGCTAGTCTTTTAGCGTTACCTATAAATCCCTTTGCGCGTTTTTAGCTACATTTTCCAGCCACAAGGGAGGGGGGCAGAAGGAAAAGTGCTGGGCCATGAAACTATAAATCAAAAGTTGGTGGGGCTACGAAAACATTTGGAAAACCTTTGATGCGCCATGAAACTTTTTGATTAGTATCAAAAGTAATTTGGAAAACCTTTGATGCATTGAAGCATTTGAAGCATTTGGAAGCATTTGGAAAACCTTTGATGCGCCATGAAACTTTTTGATTAGTATCAAAAGTATTTGGAAAACCTTTGATGCGCCATGAAACTTTTTGATTAGTATCAAAAGTAATTTGGAAAACCTTTGATGCATTGAAGCATTTGAAGCATTTGGAAGTATTTGGAAAACCTTTGATGCGCCATGAAACTTTTTGATTAGTATCAAAAGTAATTTGGAAAACCTTTGATCATTGAAGCATTTGAAGCATTTGGAAGCATTTGGGAAACCTTTGATGCGCCATGAAACTTTTTGATTAGTATCAAAAGTAATTTGGAAAACCTTTGATGCGCCATGAAACTTTTTGATTAGTATCAAAAATAATCGAAGAAAACAAATATTTATAATATGAGGAATTGATATCCAAGAAATATCCATATCACACCCAAAGAAAAGTTGAACCTGTTGCCCCCAGAAACTATGTACAGTAAAATCCCGCGTATAAGAACCTACTATTTTCCAGGTCTGGGTGAATAGGTTCTTACATATTTGATCCATAAGACAAAATAAGCCTGTTTAGGTTCTTAAATACAGTAGGTTCTTATTTTTTCAAAGAGTGGTGCAGGTCAAGAAATTTTAAATACAGATGTATAACATAGGTGTGATGTGAAAGTTGCTAGATTTTAGACATTAGATTCATGAAATACTACTAAACAGTGATATTGAAAAATGAAAAGAGTAGTAAATATCACTTTTCGTAATATTAAGTTGTATTTCACGAGTCTAATGTCTATAAAAATAGGTCCGCTCAGGCGTACATGTATCTGCGCTAATATGTATAAATGTATAATACGAGTGAAAGGTTGCAACGTGAAATTTTTGTGGCTGGGAACACTGCCCAAAGGGTGAGTGTTTTATCGCTATTTTTAGTTCTTCCAATGTTCCATGAGTGTTTCTATATTAACTTGAAGGAAACATGGATCCAAAACACGTATACATTTCATTTATAAAATAACCCTTTGAAATTTGATAAATATGCAATTAATCATCGCTTGAGCATGCAGTTACACCAATAACAATGTTATAACTGCAGTCTCAAATAGTACTGTATTTTGTAAGTATACATGTAAATAGTATTAAACTATGAAAAATTGAAAAAGAAAAGATTTATCCAACTTTGTTCTAAACATGCATGTAAAAGATTAAAAAATATATATGAAATTATAATGTATTATTTTTGTATGAAATAGATTAATAGATCTTATAAATGTAAACAAACTGAAGCAGCATTATTGAAACGTGTAGTGACTTTGTGTGTGAGCTATATTTGTTACTAAATTTCATTACTGAACTTATTTTTTTGCAAGTTGATATATTTTGTCTGTTTAAGAAGATAGTTTTCCATAACCAACATTACTGGAACAGTAAATAAGTTCAATATTGCTGTTTTGTTGTATTGATGTCTATTTTTTATATATTTATTTGAATTAACACAATTTTAATATGCCTTGGAAAACTGTCAAAAACAAATTATCGACTATCCGGCCAGATAATAGAAAATATCCGGCCGGATAGTGAGGTTATCCACTATCCGGCCAGATAGTGAGGTTATCCACTATCCGGCCAGATACTAAATCCGGTGCTGAATATTTTGATTTTAACGAGGCTTTAAAAATCTTTTGGCGTCATGTCGATGACTCCATACAACCTACGAAGTACGAACACTGTTGTAGATCACACTTGCAAATTTATTTCATTTTTCCTCCGAGGAGGCTCATTTTTCCTCCGAGGAGGCTCATTTTTCCTCCGAGGAGGCTTATGCTTTCTGTCAGTTTCAAGAACCTCAATCTGCTCAAAGACGTGTAGAGTCTGGATGAATCGACAAACGATTTCATGGAGGCTTTGAAGTCGGGCCGACTTTATTTCCAACCACTTCGTACAACCTACGAAAACTGTGGTACATCACACTTGCAAATTTACTGCAATTCATGTTCAAAATACTTACCAAATTTCTGAAATGTAATCCGTTCTATTCAATGTGTCGCTTCGTTAGCTCGCTCCTTTCTCAAAACAAGATGGCGTAGGCATATGAGTAATGTCACAATGTTCTGACAATACAAGCTTCCAATGGAACATAATAGATACTGTACCAATACTATAGTAAAAAAGAATGCCTACCAAATAAGAACCTTTTCCAAATTTCAGGCTGAATTGGTTCTTACAAAAATGGGTGTCTAAATGGCAAATTTCAGGCTGCGGGATTTTACTGTATTTGTATATATAGTTTGGATTTCAGTGGTTCAACTTCAAGATTAAGAGTTCAGCTCTATATGACAGACTACCCTCAGTTCCCAGTACTCCTGCAGTCCTGTGTTGTTGGTATGAATGAAAATTGAAAATTTAAGATGTGCTGGGCCACGAAACTAAAACAAAATGTATAGTGAAGCCATCCAGGCCTCCAGGGAAGTTTGGTTGGGTCACGAAACTTTAACAAGAATTTTCAGTTTTCCTTCTGCCTCTCTCCCGGGTGGAATTAATGACAGCTGATCCCTAAATCTGTTTCTGTTCAAAAATGTCTAAATATAGCAGACCCTCTAGATGGCTGCGGCTTTGCCGTGAACCGTTACATCACCGTATACGTATTGCTTACCTATAACTGCAATTATATATGTCATCGTAAACTGCCGTAAATTCATCCTCGAGAAGAACTTTGTCCGAAAATGTCGTATTTTGTCCTCATGCGTCGAAGATACCCTGTTCTGCCACTGAATAAGATATTTATTATCCAACTCTATAAAAAACAAACTTCTCTCTTTGTAATTTTAACTTGTAATCAAGACTTCAAAGACATTTAAAATTATCGCAGGTGAAAAGAGCGGGAAAATACCTGTTTCAAACCGGTTTTTTAGAACTAGCTATATTAAACGAGTGTGACGTCAGGCCAGTCATTATTTCTGATACAATATTCTGCTGCTAGCGAAATTTGATCTAATTCAAACGTTGATATACTTGAACGATATACTAGAGATTTTATCAACTTTTTAACTCAAATTCTCACCCAGGACATTTTGCCTCCAACGGTGGAAGGTCGGCGAAAATGGCCCTGGGATCGGCTGGTCCATTGTATAATCCGATTGTCATAAAACTCAATTAATTCAGCCGAGTATAATTTATTCATCTAAATCTGAATGCTGTCTTCAAATTGTACAGCAAATTAGAAGTGATAGCTTTCGCTAAATTGGATATATGCTTCTTCATACCTTTTGTAAGAGATAACCATGGATGTATGGTGGATTATCAAGCTTGTTAGCTGCTTTTATGCCAACGAATGCTGACATAAACAACTCTGATTATTTCTCAATTATTCGGCAATGGAACAAAGACCACAAAAATTATCATATCTAAACACCCAGAAATTCTGGGTGTCATGTGACCAGCCGATCCCAGGGCCATTTTCGCCGACGCAGTTTTCCCTTTCGTAAACGGTCTTTGCCATCTCGAACGGTCTTTGCCATCCTAAACAATGACCCCAACCCCCCCTGAATCCTAACCCTCCGGAATTTTTCGCAACAATGCGACAGCTTTACACAGTTTTTCCGTATATATTAGTAAAAAATTCCGGGGGGTTAGGATTCAGGGGTATCGGGGTCATTGTTTAGGATGGCAAACTGCTTCGCCGACCTTCCACCGTTGGAGGCAAAATGTCCTGGGCAGGGCCCAGCCTAGAATAGGCTTTCCCTGCGCAACCGCGTTGGCTTTGGTTATATATCCCCAGGCTCCTGTAGTAATAAATAAGCTCCGGAAACGAAAATCAAAATAGAAGGCCTAGTGTCTAGGCTGGGCAGGGCCTTATCTCCGCTCCCCGCCCGCCCCGCCCGCTCGCTGCGAAAAGACCCTTACCGAGTGTCGTTAGGGAGGGTAGGAGGGTTGTTCTCACATGGTGTTTCGTGCTGCGTGTTTTTTCTACATTCGATTTTCTTTTGACGTTTCAAATTTCGTATAAGTGTTGGTTGTCACAAGAGCAAAATAAGTATGTGACATGATCGATTGGGCTCGCCGTTTTCTTTTGTTGCGAGGATTACAATGTTATGTTTTGTTAGTTTTGATTGTCGACGTTTTCCGCTGCCAAAATATCAACATTGCAAGTTATATATAGACTATAGTACTAAAAAGCCGTCTGTGGTTATGTCGAAATAACTAAGTTCTTCAAAGAAGTGTTATAGTTCTGGGGGCTACTCGGAACAAACCACCAAAAACCTAGTTCAAATTCGCGTTGTTATGCCTCAACTAAATTGCGATGCGAATCACAGTTACTTAAATAAGAATTTATACGCGTTCAAGACCACAACTTTCTGACGTACAATCGTCATTGATAAAGTTCAAGAGGTAGTCTCAAAATTTCAAAGACAAAGCTGGTATTCCATGCCAACGACTCACTTCGCGCACCCTTCGAGCGGAAATCAAGATTGTTTGTTGTTTTAGGCCCGCGCTAGATTATTTCAATCATAATTTATTATTATCCTAGCACAGAACGATCCTAGGATATATATACCGCTATTACTTTGTCACGCGTAATGTGTTTGATTTTGGTATTTAGTTAGAACGTTTTATCATTTTTTCAGAATGACAGATCAGAAATTTTGGAAACAGCGGCAATATTAATGTCTCTGTAAATACAATGAAATAGGTTTCGCCGCGATGTTAATTTCAGTCTGGGCCGGCAATATATTTACCTCCCTAAACAAAACGTCTTCCATTTTCTTTAACATGTATAAGCGCATTTAGCGGAGACACCGAGGGAGACATTACAATAATTACGGGGTGAACTACAAATGTTGTCGCCTGTCGTCCATAGTTTATCTTGTCGTGGAAGAGCGAGGGAAGAAGGTGAAATATTATCGACTTTCCATAACCCGTTAGAAGCACAGCTACAACAACGTTTATACCACAGTAGACTGCCTTTAAACACTTAAACTTAGGTTTCACTACAGATCTCTCATATTTCACTTGGTTCTCAAGATATTAATTAGACTTATGTGATATTCAAATGAGATAGCTATGACGTCAAGGGGTTTGCAATACATTTTAACATATTGGAAAATCGTGTATGTCTTTAAGATTATTAAACGAAATCACTTGAAATTTTGCATGTGGATACAGACAACTAAACTGGAGAACATTATTCTAGTTTTATGGTCGCCATGGTAACAAATTAGTTTTCAGACATCTTGATTTCTAAAATAAAATTAATGGTTTTCTCTTCCATCCCAAACATTTGCAGGTTGGTACTGGTTTAGCAGATTTTTACGGACTTAACCAATTCTAAACTGAAGTTTAAATTTGGTGCAACACATAGCTATGTCAGAAAACAAAGATTTTTGACAAAGAGACTTAGAGGTCTGGGAACTATATTATTACTATTGCCGCATTGAAACTTGAACGATGTTGTTCAGTTTAGTGGTTTGTATCCACATGCAAAGTTTCAAGTGATTTCGTTTAATAATCTTAAAGATATACACGATTTTCCAATATGTTAAAATTATTGCAAACCCCTTGACGTCAGCTATCTCATTTGAATATCACATAAGTCTAAATATCTTGAGAACCAAGTGAAATATGAGAGCTGTAAATTAATATTCTTCATTATTTTAAAAGTTCTTTCAAATGAAACAAACTTAATTTTCGTTTCATAGGCACTTTAAAAACATCGATTGTGCTTGAAGGACTCCTCCCTGACTCTAACGTTTTGTCAACTGCACGTGACCAGCCCGCGCGCGTGGGGGGGGGGGGGGGGGGGCTGGCGGGCGGGCGGAGATAAGTTCCCTGGGAACGAGGTTGAAAGCAGATAAGAATGCCAAATTCCTGATTTAATGTCACATTCATTAGCATTTCTTACAAACAAACCATTAAATATGTTAGGGATTGAACAAGTACAGCTGTGTCAGCTGGATCATTGTCAACAAGCGGGCTATAGGCATATGTCAACCTGAATATAGGTTATATAATATGTGCTTGGTGATATAATTTAGATACTATAGTACACAATGCCATATGCTTTGTTGCACATACATGGCTTTTGTATTAATAACCATCGAAATATGGTAACTGCATTAGGCATTATCATTATTAATAATAATAATTATAATAATAATAATAATAATTCAATAATATTTATGCTGGGTCTTCTTTCCTAACAAATTACAGTTATTACAAATATAAACACGTATTTATATATGTACAGTACAATGTTACAAAAACTAATTTTAACTCAAAAGTTGTATAAATCCTGCACATATTGTCAATTAAGGCAATATATAATTCTGCTAAAACATGTACGGAATGAACGATTTATTGAGATGAAAATAGTTCTCTAGATATGTTGTTAAAATGCATTCATAGAATTTCTTAACTAGCTTTACATAATGTAGCTTTCTTCTAATTACCAGAGGTACCAATCATAGGGTTCCTATTAACCGATCAGACTGATCAGTTGCATGTCCCGATTTAGAAAAGATCAGTTTCCCTGCCTGCGTTGAGACATCTCAAGAGCATCAATATTAAGTTATCCACATCCCTGCCAGCTCCACATTGCAGTAGTCTAATGTGGGTAGAATTATCAACTTACGTTATACAATCTATCCACACCAACAATCGGGGAAGAATCCCTAATACGTCTTTATAAACCCAATTTGAATAGACCCTATATATTTGAATAAACCCTAGATATTTGAACGAATTTGATCAAAAGGGGACCCATTGTATGATAGATGCACTTTCTTCCTTCAACAGCCGATTTGGTGTCGGTTTATACTAACTACTGAGTTGATTATTTCATGTGGAATCATCAATAGTGCGAGACAAGTAATTTTTTTCTAAGTGATTGATGGTATAAATAGCAGTAGACTTCCCAACTATTCTGTTACTGCACCCAAAAATTAAAAAGTTTGGGCTATTTAGTTATTTAGTTAATTGATGTCCTATGGAACAATTAAATTCAGAAAACGCAAAGCTCTCAGAGATATTATCCACTGAAAATGTATTCAGTTTGTCAAATGAATGGGCTATCATATAGAGCTCACTGTTAACATGTAATAAGTCATTTTATTTTAATATTCTCTGTTCGTCTAATTTCGTTGAAATTTTTATTCGCAAACCGAGCACAACATCTGTTCAACTAGCACTGGGAGAATGTTTTCTATTTAAAAAAATAGAGATAACAATTTACCGTGTTTCTATACAATCATAGAAACACGAGTGGAAGTTAGGGAGAACGAGAAATTACCGTGGGAAGACGAAGCAGAAGGGCGAGTGTTTTCACTGTGATTTCGAGATCTGCCAAACTTTCACGAGTATTTCTATTTCTGTATTGAAACACGGAAAAAACCATTTCAGATCAGATCTCGCGATTTCAGCATTGCGAAATTTCCCTTGGAATGTTCTGTGGCTGTTCTGGCAACCTTCATTGCTATGTGATAATGCGAGAAGTATTTTTATGTAGTTTAATCGAGTGAAATGCCAAATATTACCTATAATATACCCAGAATCTTATCCCGGCATTACCACCACTATATATACAGAACTCGTGACTAGGCTCTTGGCAACGGCTTCCGTAGCTCAGTGGTCAGAGGACTGCACTAGCATCTAGCATCGCAGGGTCGGCGGGTTCAATTCCAGCCGGAAGGCCTTGAAGTTGCATTTTTCGCAACTGGTCCCGGTTTGGTCTTAAAATGTATATATTCCAACACTCGAAATTTTCCTTCACCATAAATCCTTAGAATATATATATATATATATATACGTGTAGGTTTTGGTCTACGAAATGCAAAGAGTGCTCAACAACATATAGTTAGAGCAAATAATAGATTTTCGCTTACCTCAAAACTGGTCTGCTACAACTTGTTTCATCTGTAAAAGAATCTTCAGGCCTGAAGAATCTTCAGAATCTTCAGGCCTGAAGATTCTTTTACAGATGAAACAAGTTGTAGCAGACCAGTTTTGAGGTAAGCGAAAATATATATATATATATATATATATATATATATATATATAATATATATATATATATATATATATATATATATAATATAGACGATGTAGTAAAAACCGTTGGAAGAGTGCTCAATGGAAATCCAGAGCATATTATAGTAAAAATTCAAAGACTCAACAGTTGTGACTAGACATTTTATTACTGGTTAGTTTCGTGCCACACGCAAATGGTGTGGTACTCTTCAGATAAAATGGTCTAATGAGTAAGATGTGATTGAATGTTCATTAGTTAGTTTGAATTTTCAAAAATTTTAACCGTTTGTAATACTATATACATGAATCTATCCACTTGAGATTTTAGTATAATTAAATTATAAAATTATAAAATTACGTTACAAAGTTTCTAAATAGAAATTTATTGGCATGTCTACATCGATGATACGAGTTCGTTGCGTTTGTTCAGCAACAAGCCTGACCAAACATATGTCGGCCTTACTGCAAACACGTTTAAAACAAGATTCGCCAACCATGCAAATCCTCATTCAACAACATCGGAAAGAAACACTCCACCGAGCTAAGCAAACATGTCTGGCAATGTTGACTATAATATCAAATGGAAAGTTCTCAAGAAAGCTAGACCCTACAGCAATACTTCAAACAGATGCAGCTTATGTTTGTGGGAGAAATATTTCATTATCTGTCAACTTTCTCTGGCCACCCTGAACAAACGCAACGAACTCGTGTCATCATGTAGACATGCCAATAAATTTCTATTTAGAAACTTTGTAACGTAATTTTATAATTTTATACTTTAATGCGGTTTTGAAACATATCCTATGACAAGCCTTTCATTCAGAACTTTATTAACGTACTTCTTAATTTAGATAGCCATATAATCCTCTGTGTAATCACATCTTAGTCATTAGACCATTTTATCTGAAGAGTACTACACCATTTGCGTGTGGCACGAAACTAACTAGTAATAAAATGTCTAGTCACAACTGTTGAGTCTTTTGAATTTTTACTATTTATATATATATATATATATATATATATATATATATATATATATATATATATATATATATATATATATATATATATATATATATATATATATATATATATATATATATATATATATATATACGAAAGTATACAATGTGCCCTACCGGCTATCACCATATGGCTTTATGGTAACTGTGGACTTGGGACCCACTATGTACGGCTACACATTGAAGGATTGCATTGTGGAGTCACCAAAGTGCTCAAACTGCGAGCAGTGAGCAATGCATAATGCTAACAGTAAACGTCTCATTGAGAGAGACTCTCCGCCCAATCCATGAGAGTGCTCAAACCACATGAGCGGTGAGCGTAATATATACGAAAGTATACAATGTGCCCTACCGGCTATCACCATATGGCTTTATGGTAACTGTGGACTTGGGACCCACTTCTCGTGCACATGATTGGCTAAGACCAACCGGTAAGTTCCGAGTACTCCTTTTGCGTGATCCGTTTTAATCGGCCAATATTCGTTGCGAAGAAAAACGGCACAAACGTGGCCGATGGCCGATTAATTTTTAAGTTCATAAGCAGGTTTTTACGAAGGGTATACATGTTTGCGTAACATAATAGACACGTATGTTATGTACTTTGACTAGGTAATCCCAAATCTGTTTTAAGAATTGAAAACGGTTAAATATTGATTGAGATAACGTTCGAAATAATAAACGACGAAGCGGCCTCCTCATTGCCGATTAATTTCTAAGTGCGTAACAGGTTTTTACGAAGGATATGCATGTTCTGATGATATAATAGACACGCATGTTATGTATTTAGACTCGGTAATTCCAAATCTGTTTTCAAAATTGAAATCGGTTAAATATTGGCCGAGATAACTAAAAAAATAAAAAATAAATTTCTAGTACGACGAAACGGCCATCAACAAATTAATACACGGCGCGCGAGGTCTGGAGACCATGTATGGGGAATGTTAGGATGAAACTCTTGGGGGGGGGGGGGGGGGGGGGGGGGGGGGGGTAGAAAAGACGAGCGAGGGGATTATTGAGGATTCGTATTTCTAGTATATCTTTCGAATCGATGATTACGAAAATTTAAGGAAAGAGATAATTGAATATCTTTCTAGATGATTATGTTTTCTATAGTTAGTTACATGAAGTAACAGGGAGATTGTTATGGCAACTGTGAAGAGGGAAAAACTCTAAAGACATTCTGGAGCTAAGTAATTGTAGCCATGCACCAGTTTACTGCCAAGACTTCGACGGACATTTGATATTCGTTTTATTCGGTTTAGTTCCGTTTGGTTTGTAATACACTGATTAATAACAAATTAGTTTTTTACGTTTGGCAGTTTTGGATGCACAGTTCACAAGAGGGAAATTCAAAAAATGTCGCGAGAGATAACCCGCTCGAGTCTTCATCGTTCGCGTTAATAGCCCCCTCATGAAATTTAAAAAACGCTCTGTGGCACCTATAAGGAGAGAGATAATTGTAAATATTTGTATGATTGTGTTTTCCGCCAACTGTGCTATTATTTTTATGGTAATAGTGAAGAAGGAAAGACTCAATAAAGACATTCGAAAGCCAGGTAATTGTTATACCATCTGTTTATTTCCAAGGCATAATAAGATGTAGTCGACGCTGGAAAGCACTAGAACACGAATGAATAACAAAACAGCTGAATCTTTCTAGTCAAAGCAACTAACAACATATCTGACAGACTACGACTGAAGATGGAGGATCCTGAACTTATTTATTGATATAAAGGACATCGAAAAAGAAGTTCAACCCTTACCACCACCACTTCCAAAGAGAGATCATATTCCAGCGTCATATATCGAGGTTAATCCTCCCAGAAGAATACCTCCTCCTAAAACACTTACTGTTATCACCAACAGCTCCAAAAGATGTAGTCGAAACTCCACATCAAGAAAAAAAGTGGTACTGGCTATAGCAGTCGCCATTTTGGCCATTTTGGCAACGGTGTTTGTGGCTACGTATTTTGCGACCGAGGGTTAAGGCAAACCCTGTGTCTGTCAGAATAGTCTTGCAAATAAAGAAAATACAAGTTGCATTGATGTCAAGAAGAAACCTTGTGTTTGCAAAAACTACAGCCTTGTGAGCAACTGCAGTAAATTCAACATCAGTACAATTACTCATGGGAAAAATACAGGTTAGCATGCATAGACATTTTAAAAGTCCTCAGCCCTTTTCCTTTTTTGAAAACTCAAGAGTGCATGGGCGACTACAGTATGTAACGCTGTTTGCGCCTTCATGTTATGAACGGGGTCTTCTCTCAGAGGTAGAGCACACAGGCGTGAGGTTAAGGATCTTTAATACGGTAACAATATACGCGGAACAAGGAATCTACTAAAGAAATATATATAAATTTAACGTTCAAATGTTCAAGAAGTTTTTTCATGTCTCTAGTTCTTTAGTTTCAACTATGGTTTCTCCTTTGAGTTGTTCTGCTTTACTTTATTTCTCTTCGTAACTTCTAATTCGTCACTTCTTTACTTCTGTGTTCTTTTTATGTCTGATCTACTTCTGTGTTCCGCCTTATTCGTGTGAGAGGAACACCTTCTTTATAGTATTCGTGTTACTTAGAAAAGATTGACATGATCAATCATTCGTTACTAATCATGCTAAATTGAATTAAACTAAATTCAGATATCGCACTACCAACAAAGATTTCAAGATTTTCAACTGAGCAGCTGTTACTGTTCTTCGCCCATTCCAATATCGAAACATAACATCGAATCACCATTAATAGAAACTGCAATGCCAAGACGTCAGTACTGAAGAAAACGTTTACTGAAGAAAACGTTTATGTACTGAAGAAAACGTTTATGTCAGTACTGAAGAAAACGTTGCTCGTTTGTTTGATCTGCACGTGGAATGTATTTTCCCCGGCCGTTTTTTTTTTGCACAGAAAATCTTTCACGCGAATTACTCAGGCAATTAATTTGTTTTCAAGATGGCGGACAAAAAACCCGATTTTGTCGGTTTTATCGGGTTTTTTCCGTCGGTTTACGGTTTTTTTTTAAAACCGCACTACTAGCCTACTTCAAGGCCTTCCGGCTGGAATTGAACACGCGACCCTGCGATGCTAGTGCAGTGCTCTGACCACTGAGCTACGGAAGCCGTTGCCGAGAGCCTAGTCACGAGTTCTGCATGTATATATGGTGGTGGTAATGCTGGGATAAGATTCTGGGTATATTATAGTTTACAATTAACAGATCCAATGATATTTTGGACCATTTATGCTATTTTAGAACATTTAGAACCTTTTTAGAACTTTCTATATATATTTTAACTTTATCTCCATTTTTCTCAGAATGTGCTTCTGAAGAATTTAACCAATTGACTTGAAATTTTCAGTATTAATCCCTTTCAAATAGTTGTTGGGAAAGAGCATAGAACTTTTTGGCGTTATTTTTGTATCAAAAGATACTGAGATGAATGTGACCAAAATTAAGGTTAAACATTTGCCCAAATTCTAAACAGGCACAGAGGACTAAAGTATTTAATATTTCAAAAAGTTCTATGCTCATTACCATAAACAACCTTTGTGCTTTAGATCAATGTGAAAATATTTCAATTCCATGTATTCTACAGCAAGATATCTTTTTCTCAAGTACACTCTGATTGTGCAGAGTATCGGGTTACAATGTTTGATGATCAGTATCACGTTACAAAGCTTTCCATATATGGTTTGTATAAAAGCCCTGGATGGTAAATTCATTGTAAAAAAGTCAGCATTTTTAGGTAAAGTCCCCGCCTTAAGTGTCTTCCTAACCCTAACCCCCGGCCGAAAACTCGGCTCGAACTCGGACCGAACTCGAACGCAACTCGAACTCATTTAAAATTCCCAACGAGCGAAGAAGAACCACTGGTTTTGGGGGAGCGGGCAGCCTCGTACCCAGGCGCTTGTTTTGCTTTGCGCGACTTGCGGTCGTCCTCCCCAAAAGCCCCCGTGCGCTCATCCCCCGCAAGTCGCGCAAAGCAAAACAAGCGCCTGGGTACGAGGCTGGGGAGCGGGCGGAATTGGAGCGGGCGGAATTGCAACCTCGTACCCAGGGTCTTACCTTCGCTATCCCGCCCCCCCCCCCCGGAATTGGTGGCGGGGCGGAAAATGGGAAGGCGAACCACGCAGGCTACCCAGGCTAGAATGATATTATATTTGCGGAGGATCTAGTAAGCCTTAAGGGAACAAGACGACAGTGCTGCCAAGATTTTTAGTGACGAAATGCTGACGTTTTGAGCCGAGCCCTTCATCATGCAGACAGAGTAAAAAAGAACAGTTGCTTTTGACCCATTTTGTATGGAAATTTTTAATGGCAATAATTAATGATTGATTTCTTTGTTTTTATATTGGTTAGATAGAGAAAATTTTGCTTTTTTAGATGAACTGATTATCAGCTAATTTGGCAATAATATCGCAGTTTAAAGACTAAGAATTAACCTGAAGCAATATAGATACATGAATGTTCATCAAACTCTTTCTACGGCTAAAGATTTTGATGGCAATTGTAAGTTAGGAACAAATGTCATAGTAACCAAGAACCAATTAGAACCCTGTAAATTGATACCAAGCAAAGATTGCACATTTGCTAGTCAGTCGTTCCCCAAACGCCTTCAGATCAGTGCTTCAGCACTGCTGGCTGCTTTTTGGATTTCCTTCTCAACATGGCAACACTACACGAGCTGCTGGTTGCCGACCAAAAACTACCCGGCGATGGAAAACATCTCTCTGATAGCATTCTACCAAAGACAAGTCGTTATGCGTATCCGTCTCTCACGTCGAGACAGGGACTTCATAGTCGAAGCGCAAGTTTCCCCCAGCGAGCGAACAAGAGTCCTTTTTTCGTGAGGCATAACCCTCACCCAAAGAGAGTTATTCATCTCAAAGGCCTCCTGGACGTACCCGTGTGTACTGTTATCGACAACAACTCCCACGAAGACCCGGGAAGGTTTCTCGTTCAAACGCCTACCATACCAACTGACGACCCGCGGACAAGAGGTCTTCGCGTTCCTTTGAACTCTCAGCACTTTGTCGCGTGCAAGGAGAAAGCTGTCCCCAGAATTGGCTTAGGTACGTAGATTTTGCTGTACTTTTGTTTGGCCAGAACTATGTTCGCTTTGCGTGAGAGGTCATAGTAGTGTACAAATAACAGACTTTTTAATCGTCGCCTGGAAACGGGCGATCATCGCGAGCTCCATATCGCTCTGTCGACATTTCTAGCTTCTTTTTGCCTGAAATTTGAGCAATTTCCTCGCGTTTAAACCCTCCCGAAGCTTAAACTCTTAACGGTTTTACTAATTCTTAAAGCAATAAAATCCGAAACTCGTGTCTGGGTCGTATTTCTTAATGTTTACACTGATCTTTTATTAACTCAGTCTGACCACGGTTTATAGTCTTAAAATGTTTTGTAATGTTTGCGCTCAGATTTACCGTCTCCCTGTTGTTATCGAATTAATTCGGTTGCAAACTAAAGCCGTAAATCCCTTAATGTTGGTGGGTTGTTTGACTGATACATAACTTACCAACATGTAAACAAAAAATCGATTCTCTACTATGCTATACAATACGAACAATCGTTGAGTAAAAGCGAATGCAAATTATGAAAACTTCTTAACAAGAAGCGGTCAAAATGGGTGAATTGGCCATTTACTTCTCCCCCAGGAATTTCCCATATTTACTTCTAGTACGTATTCATATAAGGTAGCTAGTGGCCTACAAGCAAATACAAGACATTGACGAGCAAATACAAGACATTGACGAGCAAATACAAGACATTGACGAGAAAATACAAGGCATTGACGAGCAAATACAATGAGGCATTGACGAGCAAATACAAGACATTTATGAGCAAATACAAGGCATTGACGAGCGAATAGATAGCCCTCGTACCTGCTCACTAGATGTGGGATTGCTAACACATTACTGAGTGCATGCGTCTAACAGTCAATTTCTAATCCCACATGCTTAATAGTCTGTCTCACTATTCTACTAATAGGGGAGTGGATCATGGTGGGGGTTAGAAAACTTGTTAGTTGGGGGTTAGGACTTTCAGTTGATAAGAATGAGCTGATTTACTGATTTGCCAACGTTAACTCAAGGAGGAAGAAACATATAGTTGTCTAGGTATTCACGATTGTTTAACATTGTACTGCATAGTGATAATATAGAAACTATAGTCAAGGCTTCTCATGGGACCCAAGACATGTATAAGTGCCCCATCTACCTCTGTTATTCCACTGCAAGACATCTGGTATTTGTTAGATGGTGGGACCCATTATAACCCCCATAGACACAGGCTGGATAAGAGTGTTGGACAGTCCCAAGGGAGATGCATGTTCTCATAGTTATTGATTTGCTTACTGTAATATGGTTTGGTTCTTATGAATGCGTGCTTAACATATTAATGTTACAGTTATTTTCATATGGTGTCGTTATTTCTTATCAAGTTCCAATTACTCAAACATGGAGGGAAGAGCTGGCAAAATTAACAGAAGCAGCTGGATTAAGAAAACGACATCCAACTATCAGCAAAACTGGACTCCTCCAACCACCCTCGTCACACCAATGCGAGCGGCCATCTGTTTCACGACAAGGAGTCAGTGATGAAGTTCCCCCTTCACGAAATGGTAAGTACCATCATTGATATATCATCATTATCATTATCACCATCATCATCACCATCATCATTATTACCATCATCACCATCATCACCATCATCATCATCATTATCACCATCATCACCATCATCACCATCATCATCACCATCATCACCATCATCATCACCACCATCATCACCATCATCATCACCATCATCATCATCATCACCATCACCACCATCACCACCATCATCATCATTATCATCACCATCATCATTATCATCATCATCACCATCATCACCACCACCATCATCATTATCATCATCATAATTATCACCATCATCACCACCACCACCACCATCATCATTATTACCATCATCATCTTTATCACCAACATAATCATAATCATCACCATCATCATCACCATCATTATCATCATTATCATCATCACCATCATCATCATCATTATCACCATCATCATTATCACCATCATCATCATCACCATCATCATCATTATCACTAATATCATCATCACCATCATCATTATCATCAGCATCATCATCATTATCACCATAATCATCATTATCACCATAATCATCATTATCACCATAATCATCATTATCATCATCACCATCATCATCACCATCATCATCACCATCATCATTATCACCATCACCATCATCACCATCATCACCATCATCATCACCATCATCACCATCATCATCACCACCATCATCACCATCATCATCACCATCATCATCACCATCATCACCACCATCATCATCATTATCATCACCATCATCATTATCATCATCATTATCACCATCATCATTATCACCATCATCACCATCATCACCACCATCATCATCATTATCATCATCATCTTTATCACCAACATAATCATAATCATCACCATCATTATCACCATCATCATCACCATCATTATCATCATTATCATCATTATCATCATTATCACCATCATCATTAATTATCAACATTATCATCATCATCATCATCATTATCACTATCATTATTATCATCATCATAATTATCAACATTATCATCACCATCATCATTATCACCATCATCATCATTATCACCATCATCATTATCACCATCATCATCATCACCATTATCATCATCATTATCACCATCGTCACCATCATTATCATCACCATAATCATCATTATCACCATAATCATCATCATCATCACCATCATCACCACCATCATCATCATTATCATCATCATCACCATCATCACCATCATCACCATCACTATCATCATCACCATCATCACCATCATCACCACCACCATCACCACCATCATCATCATTATCACCACCATCATTATCATCACCATCATCATTATCATCATCATTATCACCATCATCACCATCATCACCACCACCATCATTATCATCATCATAATTATCACCATAATCATCCTTATCACCATCATCATTATCATCATCATCATTATCACCATCATCACCACCATCATCATCATTATTACCATCATCATCTTTATCACCATCATAATCATCACCATCATTATCACCATCATCATCACCATCATTATCATTATCATCATTATCACCATCATCATTATCATCATTATCATCATTATCATCATCATCATTATCACCATCATTATTATCAACATCATCATTATTACCATCACCACCATCATCATTATCATCATTATCACCATCATCATTATCACCATCATCATTATCACCATTATCATCATCATTATCACCATCGTCACCATCATTATCATCACCATCATCATCACCATTATCACCATCATAATCATCATTATCACTATCATCATTATCACCATCTTCATCACATTGTCACCATCATTGTTATTATCATCACCATTATTGCCATCATCGCCAACATCATCATCATAATCATCATCAACAACCATCCCATCATCATTATAATCATCACCTTCATTGTCACCATCAACAACACCATCATCATCACCATCATTATCATCACCATCATCATCAATATCACCATCTTCGATCTTATCATTCGACATCATCACATGAGCCATCTCTTGATCACAGATTATTTCTTTCTTTTTTTTTGTTCTTCTCACCATCTTGTTCTTCCCCATCCAGGTGAAAAACCTGGGACACCACACAATGGAGTACCACCACCGTCCCGTCAGGCATCGCGTCATGAGGCTCATGCAACTGACCGACAGTTTGAGCACATCATTTCTATGACGGATAATGAAGGATGGGTAAGACAAGAGTGAATCTGGCGCAGTTTTAGGAAGAGAAAGAATAATATGGGTGAATGTATGAGAACGTGTTGGAGAGAGTGTGGGAGAAAGAGGGAGGGAGGAATGGGGAGAAGAGGGAGAGTGTGTGAGAGAAGGGATGGAGAGAGAGGGTGGGAGGTGGAGAGAGGGTGTGAGGTGGAGAGAGGGTGTGAGAGAGGATGTGTATGAGAATGTGTGAGAGAGGTGGGGATTGAGAGTGGGAGAAATGGAGAGAGTGTGAAGGAGACAGGAGGGGATGGATTGAGAGGGAGGTAGAGAGAGTGTGTGAGAGTGGATGTGTATGAGAAAGTGTGAGAGAGATGGGGAGAGAAAGTGGGAGAAATGGAGAGAGTGTGAGGGAGACAGGAAGGGATGGATGGAGAGAGAGGCAGGTGGAGAGAGGGTGTGTATGAGAATGTGAGAGAGATGGGGAGAGAGTGGGAGTAATGGAGAGAGTGAGGGTGAGAGGAAAGGATGGAGAGAGGCAGAGAGTGTGTGAGAGGATGTGTATGAGAATGTGTGAGAGATGGAGGGAGAGATGGAGGAGGTGGAAGGAGAGAAGGGATCGTGTTTGAGAAAGTGAGAGAGATGGGGAGAGAATTGGAGAAAGAGGCAGGGAGAGAGGAAGTGGTGTAGAAAGAGAGCGAGGGAGGTGGAGAGGAGAAAAGTAGTGCGAGAGATGTGTATGAGAAAGTGTGAGAGAGATGGAGAACGATGTAGAGAAAGAGAGATGGTAGGAGAAAGTAGGAGAGAGTGGGAAAGGAGCATGTGATGGAAAGAGATTGTGTATGAGAAAGTGTGAGAGAGATGGAGAGAGTTGGAAAAAGAGGGAGGAATGGAGGAAGAGATGGAGAGAGGGAGGTGCAGAGGGCGAGTGCGAGAGGATGTGTATGTGAAAGTGTGAGAGAGGTGGAGAGAGAGGGAAGGGAGCATGTGATGGAGATAGATTGTGTATGCAAACGTGTGAGAGAGATGGAGAGGGAGAAAAATGGAGAGATGCATGGAGGTGGAGAAGGGGGGAGAGGAGGACGGAAAGTGTATGAGAGTGTATGTGAAAGTGTGAGAGAGGTGGAAGAGAGAGAGTGGGAAAGAGGGAGGTGGAGAGGGAGAGTTTGCGAGAGAGTGTGTACGAGAAAGGTTTAGAGAGATGGAGAAATAGTGATGGATGGAGCTGGAGAGGGAAGGAGGGAGAGAGAGAGTGTATGAGAAAATATTAGAGAGATGGAGAGAGTGGTATAGTGGTGGAGGGTGAGATAGGAAGGGATGGAAAGAGGGAGGAAAGTGGAGAGCGAGAGTGTGTATGAGAAAGTGTGAGTGGTGAATGGAAAGGCACGACGTGTGTGTAAGAGAGAAAGTGTATGTGCATGTGTACGTGAGTCAGTGTACCTACGACAACCAGAAAGCTTCGACTTTGATTCCCGGAGAAGAATCCAAGCATGTTTTAAATTGTATAACCTTACCATAATTGTATCGATTCTTCAATAAATGAGAAAATTGATTTATCTTTCGTCAGGTTCTTGAAACATTATGTAATATACTTCAGACGGATTCCGTCAATGCTGTCCAGTCTTGGTTGGTGAATGCTCCTTACAGAGGTAAGCATGATAGATAAGATGCGACAGGCGGCCGGATCGCATGTTATACAAAATAAAAGTCTTTCAAAACACAAAGAAAAGTTATAGCTTTGCAGGTTGTCCAAACGGCAAGCTGTCTAAAACTAAATGGGGCGCTAACGTTATTGGTTAATAAGACAACCAACGCCCCCAACATTTCAAATGCAAAACAAACTCAAGACGACGAGGAAATAATAAACAATTATTGGATGAGGCTAAGCATGATATCAATAATTATGTTATCTGCTGAAGCCGAAGTCTGAGGCGGATAACATTGACCGAGGTCTGGATAATTGTTGATATCATGCGTAAGCCGAATCCAATAATTGTTTTATTATACATTGTTCAAAATAGTCTTACTAAAAATATACAAACAAAGTGACAGTCTGGTAGTAATCTACTACAATACATTTTTTATTTTGTAATTTTCGCGCGCTTTGTATAGTGACGTCATCAGCGTTCAATAATTTTTTTGGAGACCTCCATGCAATAATTCACATTGTTATTGTTATATTGATTTGTGGTCACGATTCGATTCCTGTACGGGACTCAGAATCATTTTTCTGAGGATATGAGCTTGACGATCGTCCATGTATCGTCTGTCTAGATTAACTAGGTGGAGACTAGGTTGTATATATACAATGTTCATTGGACCATTGTCGCGAAAAACATAAATAAAAATCATTCAAATGAAAGTCTATTTCGTATTTATTTCGCAGAAAAAGAATTGGTTCTGGACATGATTCGCGCCATATCCTCGTCCGATCACGAGTTCCGAGAAGGCTACAACAATGCAGTTCGGTCACCACACTACGACGATCAACTACTACAACAAGAGAGCAGTCTTGACGTAGACGCCATTAATGCGTTCAACAAAGCTCGAGGAAAGAAGGATCAGACCAACGAGGCAGACGTCACGTTTGAGGAGAAAATCGAAGAGGCTTCGAGAGAGCTGCAGAAAACACCAAGGTTAGAAATAGATTGAGCAGAACTATTTTGTTCACTTCACTGGCTGCCTATTCAATATTTTTGAGGTTCTATTTTCATCCGAAAGAGATGTCATCTAACTTTGTAAAAGTGAAGAAAAATATAGCGCAGGATTTATTGAGTATTTCTTCGGATCTCTTGTTGCACGACCGCGTTTTGAGAAGAATGGCACTATTACCGATATGACGTCATACTGGTAATATGTTTATTGAACAAAATAATATTGCAGACTTCCGGTGCTTGATATTTGGTTTGTCACTTATCACTCACCCAAGAGTAAACAGTATTCCAAACTTCACTAAAATAAAACCAAAATATACAGTATTTTCTCGCTCTTTTATTTGAAAGAACTCTTGAAACTATAAAGACTAACCATTTACAACTTTTTCATATCTCACTTCACTCTTGAGATATTGAGATTTGTTTATTATGTAAATGATCATACTTATGACATCACAATGCATAATAACTTATTGAAACATTCTGCATATCTTTACCATTATCACACAGGCTATGCTTGACCATAAGTGCAATCCTAAAGTGAATATGCAATAAAAAATTCAGTTGTAAAATAACTCTTTTGTTTGAAAGAACTCTTGAAACTATAAAGACTAACCAAATATTTACAACTTTTTCACACAGTATCTCACTTCACTCTTGAAATATTAAGATGCATAATGACTAAATGGTTATATATCCTTGATATTATGTAATGAAATCACTTGAAATGCGCAGGTGCATGTGCGTGGATGTATCCAATGACATACAGCCTGAATATACACCTGTAATACAATAATATAATATAATCTGAATATAGACTGTATTACAGGTGTATTGCACGGCAAGGTTCCTGAATATCAGGAAAGCCTGCTCCAGGTTAAACGTAACGGTCCTTCCCGCTTAAGATCATAAGAACACTTGCTCTTGCACTTGCTCTAATATTGGGTATATTACAAGTAATATTTGGTATTTCACTCGATTAAACTACATGTTCTAAGAATTTATGGTGAAGGAAAATTTCGAGTGTTGGAATATATACATTTTAAGACCAAACCGCGACCAGTTGCGAAAAATGCAACTTAGAGGCCTTCCGGCTGGAATTGAACCGCAACCCTGTGATGCTAGTGCAGTGCTCTGACCACTGAGCTACGGAAGCCGTCGCCGAGAGCCTAGTCACGAGTTCTGTATATATAGTAGTGGTAATGCCAGGATAACATTCTGGGTATATTACAAGTAATATTTGGCTTTTCACTTGATTAAACTACATGTTCTAAGGATTTATGGTAAAGGAAAATTTCAAGTGTTGGAATATATACATTTTAAGACCAAACCGGGACCAGTTGCGAAAAATGCAACTTCAAAGTCTTCCGGCTGGAATTGAACCCGCAACCCTGTGATACTAGTGCAGTGCTCTGACCACTGAGCTACGGAGGCCGTTGCCGAGAGCCTAGTCACGAGTTCTGTATATATAGTAGTGGTAATGCTGGGATAAGATTTTACCACCACTATATATACAGAACTCGTTTCTAGGCTCTCGGCAACGCCTTCCGTAGCTCAGTGGTCAGAGCACTGCACTAGTATCAGCGAAGAATTTTAGTAACGAAATACTGACGTTTCGAGCGGAGCCCTTCATCAGAGTAAGACCAACTCTGATGCAAGACTTACTCTGATGAAGGGCTTCGCTCGAAACGTCAGTATTTCGTCACTAAAAAATTAAAATCTTGGCAGTTTACCACCTTTTCATTTTTCTCTTTTATAGTCGGCCGGGGATAACGCTTAAAGGGATATGGCAATAATGCAATATAAATTAACTTTGTCTCATTTCAAAGAACTCGTGAAATGGTATAACAAGACCTTTTACAATTTTCCTTTTTTGGTTTTCGAAAAAATTTGACGACAGACAGCGTGCTGTCCACCATCTTGGAATTATTTTCGATATGCATGTGACGTCATAAGTAGGGTAAAGTGAAATTTTTATCTTGCCAACCTTACGACTATGCGTCGCAAGTGTGGTGCCCACAATCAGTGAGTCTGGTAAAGAATATCGAAAGAGTGCAGAGGAGGGCCACAAAGTTCATCCTTGGTTTGGGCTTCGATACCGATGTTCCATACCTTACGAGGTTACAACTTTTGGATCTTTTACCATTATCATACTGGCATGAGTATTTGGATATGATCATTTTGTATAAGAACATCAGAGGCCACATCCATATAAGTGAAGATACAAACCCAGTTCATGAAAACGTCGGTAAAACCAGGAGAACTAATAAGGATCCAAATTCAATCCTACTGAAGATTCCGTTTGCTAGAACAGTTTGTTTTCAATCAAGCTTCTTCATAAGAGCCAGTAGAACATGGAACTGTTTAAACTCTGATTTAAGATCTAGAGTTATTAGCTTGGCCTCCTTCAAACAAGGTTTAATCAAATATTATAAAAACGCTATGTGTAATATATTTGATATTGACGATCCAAGAACATGGAAAACAGTATGTATCAAATGCCATACTGCGCGGGCACTTGTAAATGGACTAAGGTGTCTTTGTTGATACCTTATTTTAGTATTTTTTGCTTTTATGTAATCGATTGATGTTTTTTTAATCGATTGATGTTTTTTTTTTTGTTTTTTTTTGTCTACTTAAGGGGCCACCGTAACTGGGGAAACCTGTGGTGGTATCCCAAGCTTGTATGTAATACTTTTCGTAGCTGAAGTTTAATAAACCATAAACCATAAACCATTATGAGCCAGAAACTCGATTATGTTGCACTATTTTCAATTGGCCCACAACATTTTAAAAAGCCTTCCGCGGAAATTCGGTCACCTATGGAGTAGTTTCATCAGGTTTACCCTGCTTGTGACGTCACCAATTTCCTAGTTAGTTAGGTCAAATATTACAACAAGATGGCGGATTGTAGACTGTCTTTTGTCATAATTATCTGAAATATTTCAAAAACCAAGAAAGATACAGAAAAATTATAAAAGGTCTTCTTATACCATTTTACGAGTTCTTTCAAATGAGACAAAGTTAATTTATATTGCCATATCCCTTTAAAGGTAGAATCATGGTGTGTCAATGGCCTCTGATGGGCTTTAACTAAAACCCTTACTCCAACCTATACAACCAATGTAATCCTTCTCTTCATTAGAGCACCAGTATCGCAGAATATCAGCAAATACGAATGGACCGCCGTTGGATGTAAACCGAGTTCACCATTCAAGCCAAGGCCTGGCACTGCCGAAGCAGAAATTGAAGGTATGCGATGGTTTATATTAAGCCGGCCCGTCCACACTAATCCGTTGTCGTTTGAAATCGCATACATTAATTGTATGCGTTTTCGCCTATCGTCCACACTAGTACGATGGAAAACGGATACATTGATCCACGGAAACGGAGGCTTTCGAAAACGCCTACCAAGGTGGAGACATTCGAAAACGGAGGCCTTTCGTATTAGTGTGGACGGGCGAAAACGCCGAAAACGAAGGTTTTCGAAAACGCTTGACGTCATGAACTTTAATGTACGCCTTGGTCTGATTTCCAGCTTGATTGCTTGTCTTCAATTGAATATATTGTTAATTAATCTACATGTAATAGCTTACCGAAGGCGGCAGGATGCTCTACAGACGTTAGTTATTTATGATCGACCGCTGAGATTACAAAGGCGTTACAAGGGCCGTATCGTCAGCGACGATTTGGTCGACGATTTCGAATTTCAGTCGAGGTTACTTGTTTTCTTGTTTTCTTCGAGAAGTAGATGAAATGTCCAGCCTTTCAGACGAATAATTTGAAAAAACGACCTTAGCCATGTGGAGTCTTCGCGTTGAGAATCTGACGTCACTTCGTTACGCTGGTCAGGAACATGATCGATTAATGGCGGACATAACAACTCCAGATTCGGAGTCAGAAAAATAACACTTGCCATCGTCGAATCGCAAAACGGTTTCGACCGAGTAATATTTAGAAGCTCTGCTTTATGAATACGTAAAAATATCGACAGGTAAAAATTTGATCGTAGTACCACTTTGAAGTCTGTAGTGTTGCCGCTAGCCGCAACTACTTATTCTGAACAAATAGTCGATTATTTATCTCATTTTTGTCTGCATGATTTCGACCGCATGGAATGCTTTGACCCTGTCGTTCTAATAATATAGTGCGAGTAATTCAAATCGAATACTGTAAAAGGTTAGTTTGTAAAAGTCTGTGAAGTAATTCTTTTGTGAAGTGAGCGTTTGCGCAAATAAGCTAGTGACACGCGCGCAAAATCTGCGTAGAAAATGCGCTTCGAATCTGCGCTTGCTTTTATAAGGAAATTGGTCTCTTACCCTCCCGTATCCCTTCTTTTTCAACATGGTCTTTATTATCCTGTTCTCTACTCCTTCACCTCTCATATCCCGTTATGACCTATCTTATCATTTCTTATCCTCTCCTATCCCTTTTCCAACATGGTCTATATTCAACCTCGTACCCAGGCTTTTCACGTAGACGCTGGTCACGAGAACTGCTACAGTGTTTGTTGACGTTAGTCAAGATATGACAGCTCATCTCTTTGGTCGTTTATTAGGAAGGGACCTAAAGCCCGGACTTGATAGCACTAGAGCTATCTGCTTAGCAAAACTTCATTCGTGACCGATGGCGTAAGGTGTTAGCTCCAGTGTGCGGGGCAGTTTTGTAAGCATTTTGTCACTCGTGCCGTCTGTCACAAATATTCAACATGCAAGCCTACAACGTTTTGGCAACACGCATGCATGTTGAGGATCGCGTTCAAAACATCAAACATGGCGGCTCATAGTACATTGGTGGCTGATTTAGACGATCAAATAGCTGATATTTGGCCTGATAGCTGTCAAGCCTGTGAAACTGCCGAAATTTATCGGGGTCCTCTGCATTCAGTTCGCGAACAAGATTTACATATGCTCCTTGTACTTGTCGTGGTAAAATCCAACGCTTTGTCCATATCTGTCGATTTGCTGCTCTTAAACGTCTACGATGTCGCCAGAAACTAAGCAACAGAAATTAAGCGACAGAAACAACAATATTTAACTACAAGAAGTGTATTCTTCCTCTAAACGAGCCGCCATGTTTGATGTTTTGAACGCGATCCTCAACAGTACACGCATGCGTATTGCTAAAAAGTTGTAAGCTTGCTGCTTTCACTCCGGCGCACACACGGCAAAATTATCATTCGTGACAAAAAATCCAACATGTTGAATATTTGTGACAGACGACGCGAGTGACAAAATGCTTGCAAAACTGGCCCGCATAACTGGAGTTTTGCAAGAAAATCAAACTGTAACGCTCGCAAAATAGGTTTAGTGTCTGGCCAATATAGTTTCTTTGTTAACGTGAAATGCATAAAATCTTGAACCTAATTTGACGTCTCATATTAGGCTTCTCTCACTGGATAATTAAAGCCAACGGCGGCCATTACTAAGGGACCAAAGTCGCAGTAAATCTGTAGGTAGGCCATGAATCGTTTTACCCAGTCATTTGAAAAATGTCTTCTGGTCCTCTTTATAGTAAAATTATTTTATTTTGTTGATGGTAAGAGCACATAATCCGACAAAAAACCTCATAAGATCCTCAGTTGGTCCCTTAGTAATGGCGGACTTCCGGCTTCAATTTCTGAACAATAGTTGCTCGATCCAGTCTTCTTTCGAGATCAGTGGTGGTCATGGATTAAATAATTTAATGGCGTTACAATAACTGAAACAGCAGAAAACGAATCGCTTTCCATATTAATTACTTGAGTCGCGATTCCTCGGCGATTACATTCTTTGGCGAAACATTGGCAATAGATGGAAAATTAAAGATTTCTCATAGCCCGACCCAATAATGGCAGCCGTTGGCTCCAATTATCCAGTGAGAGAAGCCTAATATGAGACGTCAAATTAGGTTCAAGATTTTATGCGGCCAGACACTAAACCTATTTCGCGAGCGTCACAGTTTGATTTGCTTGCAAACTCGGAGCTTCTCATGATCTCTCGTCAATTTACATTATGCAAGCTTCAAAATCAGCTCATCAGATACAATAGAAAGCTCAATCGTCAATCTATTTTTGAGATCAGTGGGGTTTCCGCTCGGCGAGGCGGGTGAAAAGCCTGGGTGCAAGGTTGGGTCTGTATTATCCTGTTGTGTACTCCTTTATCCTCTCCTATCCCATCCTAAGCTATCTTATTTATTATTCCCCACTCCTTTTTCATTCCATTTTTCACTTCTCTTTCCGTTCTAACAAGTCATATATATTTATACACCTTTGTAGAAATACGTAGTAAATTGGAGTCCCGTTGTTCACCTCGTGTATTCTCTCATCAAAATCGGGTCCCCCCTTCCAGACACTCAGCTCGTCCCACCACCCAGCAGAGTGTCTTCATACCACCTACCATTTCAATGAATGCCGCTGCACAAAGACCGCCCAGTCATCAATCTATCAAATCACAACAAAGTGTGCTAAAATCGATCTTGGACTATAAACCCGATAAAGAATAATCAATTGTGGTAATCAGATGACCTTGGTGGAATTGAGGAGACATTCAGGAGCTATTTACATGAATCCGGATTCAGTTTCATTCCGCATTGAACGTGAATTCAAACCGCGTTTACATAATTAGATATCAAGATATATTTTGTCTGGTCTGGTGTCCACATCAGAAACAAATTCTGATTAACTTAGTTTATCAACTGTTATTACGTCAACTTTTTTGTGGTCATATTGAACTGCATTTTTATGCAAGCCTTGTACAGAGAACTATGTTATACAACTGCAGTTTTATCTTTTAACTGCATTTTTTATTGAAATGTTCAAGTTACATCTGTTTAATATTATACATGTTCATGAACCACTATATTGTGAATAGATGTTGAGAGGGGGGTCAACAAGGGGGCAGATGTGAGGCATCCGCAAATGTGCCAGGGACACCCGCACGTGCTTCCAGCAAGCTCAGTGTGAGCTCAATATATATGTTGAGCTTACTGTTCTGGTCTTACCTAAACCATAACTGCTGCAACTTTGACTTCAATAAGCCCACATACCTACCACTTACTTTTGCAGTTTTGCACAATATCACAATTACCTCGGATTTCAAGGCAGCACTTCCCTTGTGATAGTAACTTCTAGTATAATCATATTTGGACCAAAATATGTATTTAAAATGATGAGATACCCGTTTAAAAATTTTGATTTAAGACTTGCTCAAAAGTGCTCCAAAGTTCAGGAAATGCAGTTTACCCAAAATTCAAATATTTTCCAAGGGTGAAATATATATTATGGTGAAATATATATTTTCCAATTCCAATATTTTCCCAGAGAAGTGTGTCATCACTTTTGTCTGATATGTTCCCAAATTGGATGCCCTATTTCAGAATCCTGGCCACTAACATTTCTTTTTTACCTGTTTCTACTTTCTACTGTTGATTAGTGCTGTCCATGTTGGAATCACTATTATTTAGTGTTTCTAGGCATGCCTGATGAGTTTTGATATATGCCAAAACAGCCAAATATTTCTTGTTTCCGTACAATTTATTATACTTTACAGCTGCAATTGCTTGGTCCCCCAAAATGGGGGGGGGGCGTTTGCTGACCACACACCCCGGAAATTTTTTCCGAAACTTTTATGATGAAGGTAAGGCAAATCCTAGATCCACCCCTGTCAAATCACCACTAGAGTGGTTTTCTAGCTAGGACATATCAACCGGATAAACTATCCAGGCTTCGTATAACCAGCCCCAGATGTTTTATTTACATGTGAACTTTACAAGTTCACTTCAAATGAAACTTGGGGGCATGTTTATGATCATGCTATATTTTGGAAACAAGCCATATAAAAATGTATGTATAGTATGTGCCATGTTCAAACAACACATTTATAAAATTATTTATAATAACTATCAATTTCTTTGTGTCTGTTGTTTTCATGCATTTTAATACATTGCCTTCTTAAAGTGCCTATGACATGAAAATTTGGTTCATCTTATTTAAAAGAACTACTAAAATAATTAAGAAAATCAATTTACAGCTTTTCCATATTTCACTTAGTTGTGGAGTTATTTAGACTTATATGATATTCAAATGATATGATTTATGACGTCACAAGTTGTGCACAACATTTTAACATATTGGAAAAGCGCATATATCTTTAAGATTATTGAAGGAAATCACTTGGAACTTTGAATGTGCATAAAGGACCACTAAACTGGAGAACATAGTTTTAGTTTTATGGTTCGCCATGGTAAATGATTAGATTCCAGACCTCTTGATTTTCAAAACAAAATTATTTGTTTTCTTTTCGGTGGGAAACATTTTCGAATTGGTACTGGTTGAGTAGATTTGCACTAACTTAACTAATTTGAAACTGAAGTTTGACGTTGGTGCAAAGCCTACTATGTTAGAAAACGAAGATTTTTTTCAAAGAGACGTAGTGGTCTGGGAACTATACTATTACTGTTGTAACATTAAAACTTGAACGATCTTATTCCGTTTAGTGGTCTGTATCGACATGCAAAGTTTCAAGTGATTTCGTTCAATAATCTTAAAGATATACACGATCTTCCAATATGTTAAAATGTATTGCACAACTTGTGACGTCATAGATCATCTCATTTGAATAGCATATAAGTCTAAATATCTCACGAACTAAGTGAAATATGGAAAAGCTTTAAATTGATATTCTTAATTATTTTAAGAGTTCTTTCAAATAAGATAAACTTAATTTTCATGTCATAGGCACTTTAAGTCTACATGGTCTATCCTAAATAGCGGTAGTCACATGTACGCATTGCGTACCTATTTTTTACCATGTCAAGACGAAGAAGTCGAAGTGATAAACGCAATATTATGTGACCAATTAACAACCACAATATTTTGGTAGCTTATCCAATTTTCATTGCAAAAGCCAGTTTGCATGCACTCAGATATTTTAACATGGGTTCCAAGACAAGACGTTCAAAAGCTGGCAGTAATACGTTCAATTGGTTTCGCTTGCGATGCCTAAAGGCTAAAGTGTATATATTGGTTCCGTACTACCTCTGAGTTTATATTAAAATGTTTAATGCCCTCTGTAATCGTACATTTTTAGCAACGGCGTGGTGCCCTAATTTCGCAAAAATTCTTAGCAGAAATCGCCGGAAAAGCACGTCTGGGCTTTGCAAAATTAAAGATTTTCCTGGAGGCGTGCCCTCAGACAGACCCCTTAGTGGATCCTATGCCGCGAACATATACCACAATATAATATATATTTAAAAAACTCATTAATATTCATTAACCAAATTGTCTAATCACATTTCCGTATTTAGTCACGCGCAAGGCTTTTATACCTGATAAAAGCCATGAATACTAATCAGCATGAAAATTATATAAAGTCTCTACGAACATTATATAAAATTCCTGCTAATTTTTATTTCATACATCACCCAATTTACCTCTAATAGAAAATAAAAACCAGTACAAGTACTCCCTATAGTGATTACAATCAATTGTTTTTGAAGCTATTTAAAACACTCGCGTTTTATCATATCTAAAATGCTCGCGCTGCGCGCTCGCATTTTAAATATGATAAAACGCTCCTTCTCATATTTTAAATAGTAAATAATATATAATATATATATTATATATATAATATATATATATATATATATTGTCAAATACATATATGGAAAAAGTGACTGCCTCAACCGGGAATCGACCCCTGGTCTCCGAATCAACGTTTCGGCGCTCTGACCTTTGAGCTAATGAGACACGGTCAGAACAATCAGTGATTTCCATATACATATTAAATTCGCCGCTTTCACTTAACACCAACAGGCAGACATCGCATCTAACCATAATATATATATATATATATATATATATCAAAGGGATATGGCAATATAAATTAACTTTGTCTCATTTGAAAGAACTCGTAAAATGGTATAAGAAGACCTTTTACAATTTTTCTGTATCTTTCTTGGTTTTTGAAATATTTCAGATAATTATGACAGTTTACAATAATTAAGACAGTCTACAATCCGCCACTTGTTGTAATATTTGACCTAATTAACTAGGAAATTGGTGAAGTCACAAGCAGGGTAAACCTGATGAAACTACTCCATAGGTGACCGAATTTCCTAGTTTCCTAGTTTAAAATGTTGTGGGCCAATTGAAAATGGAAATAGTGCAACATAATCGAGTTTCTGGCTCATAATGTCGTAAGGTTGGCAAGATAAAAATTTCACTTTCCCCTACTTATGACGTCACATGCATATCGAAAATAATTCCAAGATGGCGGACAGCAAGCTGTCTTTCGTCAAATTATTTCGAAAACCAAAGAAGATAAGGGAAAATTGTAAAAGGTCTTGTTATACCATTTCACGAGTTCTTTCAAATAAGACACAGTTAATTTATATTGCCATATCCCTTTAAATGTTTTATGTTTGTCACAACTCAGAGTTTCATGCACAAGGCAATCATTAGGCAACTGAAATAAGATCCGCTTCAATTCTTCTTTTATGATGCATTTGCGGAAAGTCAAGGTGTCATTTTGTTCAAGTTATTTTGGTCTATTTTCCCGGCATATGTTCTCCAAATAGAATCTGTTTTTGTGGCGGCACTTCGAGAAAAGTTCTGCTCTTTTATTTAATAAGTTATTTATATTTATGTCTTCCGCCCTGTCCGAACAATCTACAATAAAAGATATCCCTCATGTGCATTGCGCGTTGCCGTGACCCGAGCTCTGTTTGCTGGACAAAACGTGACAACTACGACTGGAACGGGTTAATATGGCTAGGGGTGAAAGACTCCCAGCCGCTTTATTACAATTTTGAACACATAAATTATAAACTATGTATTTCAGAAATATGCAAAATTGTTTTAGGCCAGCAAAGGTGCGGGCAAATAACTGTCTTAGTTATTTAAATAATTTCCTTATCAAGGAACATGTTGTTAGATAAGTGTTCAAAACAGTAACAGGCCGGAAGACATAAAATTCCTATTCGCGAGCAAATATTTTCTTTATGTCTTCCGTCCTGTCCGAACAATCTACAATAAAATATATCCCTGTGCATTGCGCGTTGCATGACCTGAGCTCTGTTTGCTGGACAAAATGTGACAATTACGACTGGTTCGGGTTAATATGGCTGGGGGTGAAAGACCCCCAGCCGCTTTATTACAATTTTGAACACATAAATTATAAACTATGTACATGTAGTTCAGAAATATGCAAAATTGTTTTAGGCCAGCAAAGGTGCGGGCAAATAACGCCAAAGCATCTATGCGCAGCAAAGGTTCCAGCCCCACCCCAGGAAAATGCAACGCCAATGCGAAGGAATCGGTATACATACAAAGGAATAACTGGTAGAAATGAATGGCACAAAAGTATTGAAAAATACTTATAGGAGATTATAACCACTTGCCGTTGCCTTTAATTAGAGATAAAGGAAACCATGCGCATGCATTGGCCTTTGCTAGATGCATGGGATTTAAGTAATTAGAACTGTGTTTAGGCTAAGTGTTAATGTAACGAAAAGTAGAATTACCGATTGCAAGTCACCGCCCTTGCTAACAACGAGCAGGAAATATCTACGGGAAATCCACTGAGCAAAAGCAGCCACCTTAGAAACTGTTGCTCGGCAGATATTTAAATTTATAACAAGCAAGACATCACTAGTGGGTGATAATTGACCGCCCTTGCAAGACAATTAATCACGTCAAAGTTCTAAATATAAATTACCCGACAAAGGAATTTCCAACAGTTACTAAATAGTCGAGCATAGAGCCATAAGCCCTTAAAATTATACTGGTGCGATACAGACACCTTGGCAAGACACCTTGGCACAAACTGACGACAGTTAATCATCATAACGATGAGTTGCCGGTCCTACATAGTCACGAAGGGCATTCTGACCTACTTACATTCCTCATGTATTCATCTTTTGAGATGAAAGATCAGTTACCACAATAGTCAATAGACTTAGTTCGTATAAGCGATCGAGAATAATCTCCGCCTTTTTACAACAGAATAATTCAAGCTAAAACATATATGATTTTTTACACGGTCCAAATACACTTAAAGTGCCTATAACGTCTGTGCGGATTTAACATATTTGTAATCTATGGATTCTCCTGAGATAAATTGTAATATATCTTGTCAGCTTAAAACCTCATCTTCATACACTTTTTTGCTGTTAAAGTTGACGGAAATGACGTCAAATCGGGCATCTGTAAAGAGGTTTTCATGTATACAGATTCCCAATTTGACGTCATTTCCGTCAACTTTAACAGCAAAAAAGTGTATGAAGATGACATTTTCAGCTGACAAGATATATTACAATTTATCTCAGGATAATCCATAGATTACAAATATGTTAAATCCCCACAGACGTTATAGGCACTTTAAGCCAATGAGGTGAAAATATTTCGAAACGTCTGTGAAGTGAACCTAAAAGAAATCTATGAAACCAAAACATACTGTGAAAAACTGTTCAAGGAGGATTGGTAGACAATCGCGTGTTCCAATAATGAAGAGGAATTGATCCACTAATTATATGAAAATTGGTCAATTTGTGTCAAGGCTGTTCAAAACTAAGCAAAGTGAAAAGGTGGTAAACTGCCAATAATTTAGTGACGAGATACTGACGTTTCGAGCGGAGCCCTTCATGTAAGAGGAAGATGAAGGGCTCCGCCCGAAACGTCAGTATCTCGTCACTAAATTCTTGGCAGTTTACCACCTTTTCACTTTGCTATATATTCAAAACACTGTCTACGCAGCACTCTACTTTTTTCAAAACTAAGACTGCTGCCCTTGCTAGACAGTCTTTTTGCTAATTGCCACAAGGAAAAATAAATCTGTTCAGGTAGAAAATTGCCAGTCCTTGCAAGACAAATTGTGTTTTGCAATAATAAAAATCAACCGAATTCAGTATATGCCGAGACGTAGTCCTAAGCTGGTATATCAGGGTAGCCAGGCAAAAACCTGTTTCTGATAAAAACCCTGTGGGAAAAGTCAGAAACAGGAAAACCTGAGTGGGGACAAGATAAAGCCAGCAAGCTTCCCCACGAAGCACGGAGCATAACAAATCTACAAACTATATAATTATGATATGTTCCGATGATCGACTTCCTTTTACTCTTTGGAAGATATTTTCTTCACCACATCGGGTAGTCCAAGAGTTAATTCATCAAATACAGCTTTTCCACGACCATGACGAGCCACTGCGGCAAGCTGGAAACTATTTGGCGACATCTTGTTCTGAATGACTTCGCATGTTAAAGGGACACTCCGGCCAAAATACAAATGTAGTTCATATGAAAGATCTTACTGACTTTAGTTGATTTCCAAAGGTTCAGCATTCCTATCAATTTAGTTAAGAAGATATGGCTAGTTGAAGTTGGAGAGTTTGTCCAATTTCGACGCCTAAGAAGCTCCTCTACTTTCCTGCAATGAGGAACTAAATAGTTTATTTCGACTAATTTTCGTCCAAACAGTATTCACAACAGCTATCACTATGTGATTGCCATCAAAACAACTCCACTGCCGATAAAGAATCACTCAATGACGTCATATTCGCAAAACCAATATGGCGTCAAACTCCTCAAATTTTCAACTTCAACTAGCCATATCTTCTTAACTAAATTGATAGGAATGCTGAAACTTTGGAAATAAACTAAAGTCAGTAAGATCTTTCATATGAACTGCATTTGTATTTTGGCCGGAGTATCCCTTTAAGGATAAGGTTACTGAACTCTGCAAAGCAAATTAAAGAGGAGAACGGCAGAGTCTACTCCTAGATAAGGCTGTTAAACTGCTTAAAAGTCATGCTTTGTCAAGATCTTGCATGAAAACTACAGGGGTAGTATAAGTCGTATAAATTAACTTGGTTCCTAAATGCAGTACTGTTCATTTGCCCGTTGTAAGACTGAACACTGCGCCAAGAAACAAGATATACCAGTGTATAGTATACAGCTGTATCTTAAGACAAAGTATCACATATACATAGGAAAAATAAGCTGCTTTGTTGAACAACTTACCAACGTTTCAGATTCGACCACTGATTCTCTAAGGGGGTGATTACATGGACCGGGCTGGCCCGGTTAGCCGTGCTAGCTCGGATAACCGGGCTAGCCCGCGTCTTATATAAATCGCATATTTTTTCAACATTTCGATTACATGGCAAGGCTAGTTAATTAATGGCAAGTAAATTGCTCATGTAATCGTTTCATCTCGGTAAAGCGGGCTGAAAACTGTTTGATGTATGCCGATACTCGCGTTTGTTTATTTGACGATGTGATCAAATAAGACTAAAAAGGAACATAAAAACATTGTTTTTGTATTTCGTGGTTGTTTTGTCACGGCTTATTTTCTGTTAAGAGGCATTCGCAAGTAAGCTACGACAGTGAACACTTGATTTATTGACAATACTTACAAATAATTCCATCGACATAACAACAGTGCAAAACTGCGAAAAAGGTAACGTAACTCTGTGCAAATGAAACGATATTTGTCAATATATTATTTGATAATTGTGAATTTGGGCTGTTAATCGTCGACGTTGCCCGTTTAACCGGGCCAGCCCGGTCCATGTAATCACCCCCTTAGTTTAACAATAATCCAAACGTATTCGTACCAGGTATATATTAAAAAATTAATGTGCTTTGTTGAAACAAATCTTTCCTCGTCATTAGAATATGAGTGCGCTCTTTAACGCACATATATGTCTCTGGGGTTAATGCCACTGCAGGGGTTAGTATTAACGCGGATGTACAATAATACTTGTTGTGTATGAAGCCTTGAGAACAAGGACAAGCATGTACCGATTAAACAGGCACAAACCAAAACAATGCCTGATTCATTCGGGAAATTTTCGCAGAGACTGGCATGGCTGACAATTCACAGTAGCCGCAACACCAGTCCTCGATAGCCAAAATTCTGATAATAAATAAACCTCACATATGAGGAACAAACTCCAAATACATGGAGAACAAATTGCTTAACCCTAAGGTTAAAACAGTGTCCCAGCCAATGAAGGTGAGGACCTTAAACCAAACAAAGTTGGTGATAAATAAACCTCACATGAGGAACAAACTCCATATATATATATATATAAAGTGTTCAAATGGTGAAACACAAGTAAAATTTATAGGAAAGTGTTTTTAGTTTGACAACGAAAGAAGAAGTAAATAACCACTCATTTCAGTTTGCTTATCGCACTAACGTTTTCACTTTATTAAGCACTTCAGGTGCATATGCATAATATATAATATATAATATATAATATATATATTTATTATATGGCTTTCACGCGTATCCTGAATTCTGATTGGTTAATGCCCGGTCCGTAAAAATGCGTATCCGGCCCACGGTCCGTCTTTTTCCGTATCCGGACCGGTGTCCCCGGATGTTGTTGTTGCCGGCGGAGATTTCAAGGTTGTTTATCAGTTTGTCTCGTTTTTGTCGATGGCTAGCAGTCTTTTTTAAAGCACTAGATGCCTTCGGAAAACGTGCTAGCACATAAAATAAAACACAAGAGTAAAACGATTGTGAATATAAAGAATGCAGGATACACTTCTTTAGCTTGACGTTCATGAAGTTTAAATTGAAGAACTTGGAAAGCCCAAGGAGATAATCGAGAGTCGGGGAAAGGTAGGTCATATATTTTATTTCCGCCATGATTGCAACTCAAGGTATTTTGAAGGACGTTTAAGTTCCACCTGTTTTTTATATATTTTATTAAAAAGGCCTGTCTTGTTTTGTTGCTGGCTTTTCGTATAAACGAAAAGTGGCATTTTCATCTGTTTCCTCGTCAGAATAGTGAAGAATTCTCCTCTTTTTACATGTTAGCTGAATGGCTTTGCTGGGCTTCAGTGAACGAAATGTTACGTTATATTTTGTAATAAATTTCAATGGTAATAGGCGTTTTTTTCGATATAAAAATGTTTGTTTGTGCAAAGCGTATAGTCAATGAAAACGTGAAAGCCAACAAATGCACGCTAGCGAAAGCCTTGCGAAAGCCAGACAGTGATGGTTAAAAATTGATTTTGATGCCATATAATAAACAGCTTATTGACCTCGCTTGTTCGGTCTGTACAGTGAAATATCGGACCTCGGTTTTTTGCACAGACCTCGCTCGCTGCGCTCGCTCGGTCCGTACTAAAAAACCTCAGTCCGATATTTCACTGTACAGACCTCACGCTCGGTCAATAAGCAGTTAATATATATATATATATATATATATATATATATATATATATATATATATATATATATATATATATATATATATATATATATATATATATATATATTATATATATATATATATATATATATATATATATATTATATATATATATATATATATATATATATATATATATATATATATATATATATATATATATAAATATATATATATATATATATGTACATAATATATATATATATATATATATATATATATATATATATATATATATATATATATATATATATATATATATATATATATATATATATATATATATATATATATATATATATATATATATATATATATATATATATATATATATTAAACCAAACAGAAAGCTGATTAGAAAATGGTTCAAACGCACTTGACAAATCAGCGTTGTTATTGAGAATTACAGTGCTTTATATCTCCTAGTTAGTGATTAGTATTCCTAAAGTAAGTCATTACTAATTCCCTTATTTAGTATTCCATATTTAGGGAGGGTTCAGAATCTATCTAGAGGGGATGCTATGGTGATTTTGTGGGGGGGGGGGGGGGGGGGCGTGATTTTTCAACAGTAGGTTGAGGTGCAAGGTGAGTCATCAAAAAGTTTGTTGGCAAAAAATGTTTTTATATTATCAGTTTATACTATATGTGACTCATTACAGTATCAATCTACAAACTATGAAAGTTATTTAAACTGTTGTCATTCAAAAACTGTTCTTGTTGATACACCCTCACGTTTTCTTGCAAAAGTTTTGACCAACGATCATGGTGATGAGCTGACTGTAGCAGCATGTTGTGAAATACTGCCGTCTCTTTCAGACATTAAACACAAAACTTGTCGCATTCTGGTTCTTGTTCAATCACTCTCAGTAACGCTTGTATCATCCGCACTCTCAATGTAAAATACTGAGATGCAAAATATACTTGCTTCAGCATTTCAGATTGAACACTTGTGATGTATGGGATTTAGCTTCCTTCACATTACAGTAGATATAGAAACCTTTTGGTCATCGTGCCCATTACATTCTCTACATCACACACGTTCATTTTCCAACCCTTACTAAGAACAACTCACACATCTAAAGCTGCAATCACCAAGACTAATAAAGACAAGGCCATGATAATACACCAATGTGAATCTCTGTACATTGTAAATTTCTAAAGGAAAAGGAAATTATGTATTCATCTCAAAGCAATAAGAAAGTTAAAACAGTTCAGAATACCTAACATACCTAAAGCTACAATCACCAAGACTAATAAAGACAAGGCCATGATAATATACACCAATGTGAATCTCTGTACATTGTAAATTTCTAAAGGAAAAGGAAATTATGTATTCATCTCAAAGCAATAAGAAAGTTAAAACAGTTCAGAATACATTACATACCTAAAGCTACAATCACCACGACCAATAAAGACAAGGCCATGATAATATACCAATGTGAATCTCTGTACATTGTAAATTTCTAAAGGAAAAGTAAATTATGTATTCATCTCAAAGCAATAAGAATGTTAAAACAGTTCAGAATACCTTACATATATCTAAAGCTACAATCACCAAGACCAATATAAAGACAATGCTATGATAATACACAATGTGAATGACTTGAAAACAGTTGAGTATAACTTACATATACATATACCTAAAGGCGGAGTAAAGCTACAATACCAAAAGTGGCCACGATAGTACACCAATGTGAATCACTTGAACGCTCTAAGAGAAACGTAAGTAGCCAACGGAGTCATGTCTTTGTTAATAAAGCAATAAGTAAGTTAACACAATTGCCACAGAACCTTGTCTTGTATTGCTTGTTTGGTTGATTTCCTCACTCCATTATGTAAGATAGAAGAACAGTTGAACTAAAACTGCAATCACCAGGAATAATAAAAAATAAACTCGAACTGAAATAGTGACATGACGATCTTCAACATTCTAAAATACAAGTAAATAGACAATATTATTCGGAGATGTCGTTATTTCTTTAAGATCCATTGTTATTATTATTATTATTATTATTATTGTCGAATTTTTAAAGAGGTAAACATTTCAGTATTTAACATACTGTTATCACTATGCGTAGTACATAATATAGTAATAAATAGTAAAAAATGCAACATATATAATAAAATTACTAGACTGATAAATAACTAACATAATAACTCAAAAATAAATAAATAAACAGTAAATAAAATAAAGAAATAAACTAAATAAATATCCTTTTCACTTCTTATGCTAATCGGAAGGTCATTATATATCTTTGCGGCGGCATAATAGAATGACTGTCTGGCATATTCAAGTTTTACTTTAGGTAGTTTCACAAGAACAGAATTATTTCTTGTGTGTTGTTGGTGAACATTAATCTCGAAATTTCACTTTAAGTTCTTTCAAAACAAATCATGAAAATGTCTTAACCATACACCTTATCCATACTTCTATCCATATTTCTCCTTTCTTCTTCCTCCTTCTCCCAGCTCCTTCCATCCCTCCTTCCATCCCTTACCCAAAACTAAATTAACATGTACCATATAATACCAGCTAGTTTACACCAATAATATAGAAATATAATGTAATAGAGAAATGTTTAAATTCTCTATTATACTTCTTTATTCTTACGATATTGACGATACATGGATGATCGTCAAGCTCATATCCTCAGAATCTCAGACAGGAATCGAACCTGTAACCTTCTGAATGCGGGTGAGACGCTCTAACCATTGAGCCACCGAGACTCAGATGGAGAATATATGTACTGCCTATGCGGCAGTCACTATATATCAGTAATGTTTGGATGTGTATTAATACACATTGCTGCAGTGAATGTGGGCGATACATGGACGATCGTCATTACAGCACTCTACTTTTTTACTACTTTCAGATGGTCAGATCTAAAATTTGGATGGTCAACTAATTTTTCTTTTATTTTGTGCATTAAAAACAAAAATCTTCTTTCCTTCTATAACTTTGTATCAGTACACAATACCACGAATGTTCGATTGTCACTTCTTCTGCCGCCATTTTGACAGCAACTTCCATCCCTGGTGCAGCAACTTGGCCTCAAAGTTCTTATTTCTTTGTTTAACCAATAAAACTAAGCAGCTTTTTAACGTGCCACCTGTTAAAGCCATTTACTGACTTTAGTGCATAAATTAATAATAATATAAACAATCGATACATGGACGATTGTCAAGCTCGTATCCTCAGAAAAATGTCCCGGATTCCCGGACAGGAATCGAACCTGTAACCTTCTGATTACCAGTGAGACGCTCTAACCATTGAGTCACCAAGACTCAGATGGAGAGCGAATGTTGATGGCTCAATGGTTAGAGCGTCTTACCGGCAATCAGAAGGTTACAGGTTCGATTCATGCCCGGGATCATTTTTCTGAGGATACGAGCTTGACGATCGTCCATGTATCGTCTGTCTACTCCAAGCTCTTCCACATTCACTACAGCAGTGTATATATTAACACACCAAGCATTACGATCATCCATGTATCGTCTGTCTACTCCAAGCTCTCCCACATTCACTACAGCAGTGTATATATTAACACACCAAGCATTATGATCATCCATGTATCGTCTGTCTACTCTAAGCTCTCTCACATTCACTACAGCAGTGTATATATTAACACACCAAGCATTATGATCATCCATGTATCATCTGTCTACTCCAAGCTCTCCCTCATTCACTACAGCAGTGTATATATTAACACACCAAGCATTACGATCATCCATGTATCGTCTGTCTACTCCAAGCTCTCTCACATTCACTACAGTAGTGTATATATTAACACACCAAGCATTATGATCATCTATGTATCATCTGTCTACTCTAAGCTCTCTCACATTCACTACAGCAGTGTATATATTAACACACCAAGCATTATGATCATCCATGTATCATCTGTCTACTCCAAGCTCTCCCACATTCACTACAGCAGTGTATATATTAACACACCAAGCATTATGATCATCTATGTATCATCTGTCTACTCTAAGCTCTCTCACATTCACTACAGCAGTGTATATATTAACACACCAAGCATTATGATCATCCATGTATCATCTGTCTACTCCAAGCTCTCTCACATTCACTACAGTAGTGTATATATTAACACAATATAAACAATGTTTATAAGGTAAAAGAAAATGAGTTCACTGCTAGAAATAATCTGATCTGTCATGCTGACCAGCCATGACTGATTTCTGGTGATCATGACCGCAGACTGCCAGACCCCCCCCCCCCCCGTTATTTCGAGCACTGATATTTTGTCACAGAACTTTGAAGATTATCAAAGAAAGATTATTTTTGGGATCTAATTCATAGATGATCTGATGGGAGTCACATACAGTTGATGGTAAAATAATTAGTGGGTGACAAAGTCATGTATTCATATTAATACATGGAATAATTAGTGGATGACAAAGTCATGTATTCATATTAATACATGGAATAATTAGTGGGTGACAAAGTCATGTATTCATATTAATACATGGAATAATTAGTGGATGACAAAGTCATGTATTCATATTAATACATGGAATAATTAGTGGGTGACAAAGTCATGTATTCATATTAATACATGGAATAATTAGTGGATGACAAAGTCATGTATTCATATTAATACATGGAATAATTAGTGGATGACAAAGTCATGTATTCATATTAATACATGGAATAATTAGTGGGCGACAAAAGTCATGTATTCATATTAATACATGGAATAATTAGTGGGTGACAAAGTCATGTATTCATATTAATACATGGAATAATTAGTGGATGACAAAGTCATGTATTCATATTAATACATGGAATAATTAGTGGGCGACAAAGTCATGTATTCATATTAATACATGGAATAATTAGTGGATGACAAAGTCATGTATTCATATTAATACATGGAATAATTAGTGGGTGACAAAGTCATGTATTCATATTAATACATGGAATAATTAGTGGGCGACAAAGTCATGTATTCATATTAATACATGGAATAATTAGTGGGTGGACAAAGTCATGTATTCATATTAATACATGGAATAATTAGTGGGATGACAAAGTCATGTTTTCATATTAATACATGGGAATAATTAGTGGGCGACAAAGTCATGTATTCATATTAATACATGGAATAATTAGTGGATGACAAAGTCATGTATTCATATTTAATACATGGAATAATTAGTGGGTGACAAAGTCATGTATTCATATTAATACATGGAATAATTAGTGGGCGACAAAGTCATGTATTCATATTAATACATGGAATAATTAGTGGGTGACAAAGTCATGTATTCATATTAATACATGGAATAATTAGTGGATGACAAAGTCATGTATTCATATTAATACATGGAATAATTAGTGGGTGACAAAGTCATGTATTCATATTAATACATGGAATAATTAGTGGGCGACAAAGTCATGTATTCATATTAATACATGGAATAATTAGTGGGTGACAAAGTCATGTATTCATATTAATACATGGAATAATTAGTGGGTGACAAAGTCATGTATTCATATTAATACATGGAATAATTAGTGGGTGACAAAGTCATGTATTCATATTAATACATGGATGATCATCAAGCTCAAATCCTCAGAAAATATTTCTGACTCCCAGACAGCAGTGAAACATGTAATCTTCTGATTGCCCATGCGATGCTCTAACCATTGAGCTACCATGACTCCAATGGAGAGCGAAGGTTACAATGAGGGCTGAGGATTTGACCTTGATGACTGTCCATGAATTGTCTGTCTACCCCAAGCTCCCACATTCGCCACATCAGTGTACTGTATATATATATTTATTTCATGATTGAATAAATGAATACTAAGTAGACGATACATGGGCGATCGTCAAGCTCGTATCCTTCAGAAAAATGATTCTGAGTCCCGGACATTCTGAGTGAGTACCGGACAGTGATTAACACATCCAAACGTTACCGATATATAGTAACTGCCGCATAGGCAGTACATATATCAATCGAACCAGTACATCATTGTAACCCTCGCTCTCCATCTGAGTCTCGTTAGCTCAATGGTTAGAGCATCTCACCGGAAATTAGAAGGTTACAGGTTCGATTCCTGTCCAGGACTCAGAATCATTTTCCTGAAGGATGCTTGACGATCGCCCATGTATCGTCTGTCTCCCCCGAGCTCTCCCGCATTGACTACAGCATAATTAACAAATACTAATTAGATAAGAAATGAAGAAAAAACTTGGAAAGTCTTTGTCTAAGGTGGAAAAAATAGACAACGTTTTTTGGAAAAACTCCTCAATCATGAAATGAGTCAGATAAATCTCTCAAACGTCCGGATGTATACGATATACAGCCCTCGCATGCTATGTGTCCTCGGGACTGTATATAGCATACATCCCTCGTTCTCCGCATCTCTTACAATACATATATACAGTAACAAGTAATATTTGGCATTTCACTCGATTAAAATACATGTTCTAAGGATTTATGGTGAAGGAAAATTCGAGTGTTGGAATATATACATTTTAAGACCAAACTGGGACCATTTGCAAAAAATGCAACTTCAAGGCCTTCCGGCAGGAATTTAACCCGCAACTTCAGTGCTCTGACCACTGAGGTACGGAAGCCGTTGCCAACTAGTCACGATTTCTGTATATATAGTGGCCCGGTGGTAATGCCGTGTAAGATTCTGGGTATATTACAAGTAATATTTGGTATTTCACTCAATTAAACTACATGTTCTAAGGATTTATGGTGACGGAAAATTTTGAGTGTTGGAATGCAACACTTGATGAATCTTATCCCGGCATTACCACCACTATATATACAGAACTCGTGATTAGGCTCTCGGCAACGGCCTCCGTAGCTCAGTGGACAGAGCACTGCACTAGCATCGCAGGATCGCGTGTTCAATTCCAGCCAGAAGGCCTTGAAGTTGCATTGCAATCAAACAATATGTTTATATTTCTTGCAACCATTTTCTAAAACAGTTAGAGATTGAACACTTGTTATTTAAAGTGTTACTGAGATGAAAAATGTGTCTATCCAATTTTGATTTTATCTAAATGTGTTTTGAAAATGAAACATAATTGCTTTCTCTGTTTCTCAATACCTCATCTCGTTCTAGAGATACTTCAGGTTTTGAAACATGCAAATTAAACGCCCTATGACGTCATTTTCTCACATGGATAAAATAAAATTCACAAAATGAGAAATATCTCTGCAAATAACAAGCAGAATATTTTGAAACTTTGCATATGTATGCCAATGATGAAAGTGCACATCACTGTGAATAGTATGTTGTTGCCATGAAGATCGATTGGTGTCAGATGCCTTCCATTTGTAAAACAAAAATTGTTTATTTCTCCTCTATCAAACAACGCTTGCTGCAGTGCATAGATTTGAAGATTCGCACACACGTAGATATTGTATTCCATGAAGTGGTCTAAATCATCTTACTCTTTAATAGTTGGAAGACTCCTGCTTCTTAGGGGTCTCCATGGCAACAACATACTTCACACAGTGGTGTACTTTCATCATTGGCATACATGTGCAAAGTTTCAAAACATTCCACTTGTTATTTGTCAAGAGATATTCCTCATTTTGTGAATTGTGATGTCATACGGCATCTAATTTGCATGTTCAAAAACCTGAATACACTGTAGATATAGAAACCTTTCAGGACTTTTGGCCATCGTGGCTTTCTATTTGATATGTTCAGGACGATGTTCAGGATACTAAATTCCATAAATCACTCGTGTTCATTCTCCAATCCTTACTGAGAATAACTCACATACCTAAAGCTGGAATCACCAAGACTAATAAAGATAAGACCATGATAATATACACCAATGTGAATCTCTGTACATTGTAAATTGCTAAAGGAAAAGTAAATTATGTATTCATCTCAAAGCAATAAGAATGTTAACACAGTTCAGAATACCTTACATACCTAAAGCTACAATCACCAAGACCAATAAAGATAAGGTCATGATTATACACCAATGTGAATCTCTGTACATTGTAAATTTCTAAAGGAAAAGTAAATTATGTATTCATCTCAAAGCAATAAGAATGTTAACACAGTTCAGAATACCTTACATACCTAAAGCTACAATCACCAAGACTAATAAAGACAAGGCCATGATTATACACCAATGTGAATCTCTGTACATTGTAAATTTCTAAAGGAAAGTAAATTATGTATTCATCTCAAAGCAATAAGAATGTTAACACAGTTCAGAATACCTTACATACCTAAAGCTACAATCACCAAGACTAATAAAGATAAGGCCATGATAATATACACCAATGTGAATCTGATCTCTGCATTGTAAATTTCTGAAGGAAAAGTAAATTATGTATTCATCTCAAAGCAATAAGAATGTTAACACAGTTCAGAATACCTTACATACCTAAAGCAACAATCACCAAGACTATAATATAAAGACAAGGCTATGATAATACACCAATGGGAATGACTTGAAAACAGTTGAGTATTACATACATACCTAAAGCTGCAATACCAAAAGTTGTAAAGGCAAGGCCATGATAATACACCAATGTAAATCACTGGAACGCTTTAAGAGAAAAGTAATTAAGTAGCCAACGGAGTCATGTCTTCGTTAATAAAGCAATAAGAATGTTAACACAGTTCAGAATACCTTACATACCTAAAACAACAATCACCAAGACTAATAAAGACAAGGCTATGATAATACACAATGTGAATGACTTGAAAACAGTTGAGTATAACTTACATACAGTACATACCTAAAGCTACAATACCAAAAGTTGTAAAGGCAAGGCCATGATAATACACCAATGTAAATCACTGGAACGCTCTAAGAGAAAAGTAATTAAGTAGCCAACGGAGTCATGTCTTCGTTAATAAAGCAATAAGAATGTTAACACAGTTCAGAATACCTTACATACCTAAAACAACAATCACTAAGACTAATAAAGACAAGGCTATGATAATACACAATGTGAATGACTTGAAAACAGTTGAGTATAACTTACATACAGTACATACCTAAAGCTACAATACCAAAAGTTGTAACGGCAAGGCCATGATAATACACCAATGTAAATCACTGGAACGCTCTAAGAGAAAAGTAATTAAGTAGCCAACGGAGTCATGTCTTTGTTAATAAAGCAATAACTAAGTTAACACAATTGACAGTACCTTGTCTTGTATTGCTTGTTTGGTTGATTTCCTTACTCCATTATGTAAGAGTAGAAGAATAGTTGAACTAAAACTGCAATCACCAGGAATAATAAAAACAAACTTGAACTGAAATAGTGACATGACGATCTTCAACGTTCTAAAATACAAGTAAATAGACAATATTATTCGGAGATGTCGTTATTTCTTTAAGATCCTTTTTTATTCTTTCACTTTCAGTTCTTTCAAAACCAATCATGAAAACGTCTTAACCATACACCTTATCTACTTCTATCCATACTTCTCCTTCCTTCTCCCGGCTCCTTCCATCCCTCCTTCCATCCCTTACCCAAAACTAAATTAACATGTACCATACATAATGCCACATTTCACACCAATAATATAGAAATATAATGTAATAGATTTATGTTTAAATTCTCTCTTATACTTCGTATTAACAGGAATACAATGGGAAGCATTAGGGATGTGAATCTCACGATATTATTTTACCTGAATGTGATTGGATTGCTCCTTCAGGGCGAGGCCAATCCTTCAAAACAACAGGCTCTTTCAAAATGTTATTGACAACGGTTGCCGCCATCAAACTGGAAAAACGTCGCCACTCTTTTGTTTCATGTTTGCTATCATCTGCATAATGAGATATTCCTTTGATAATAACCCATTCTAATCCCCTATCAAATGCTGCTAGATAAACTCCTGAAGATAAAAAAAAAAGTGTTTGGTTTTAAGTTCCGACTCTATATTTACATGTACCGTAATTGAAATTCAAGATTTGGCATTTACACTTGATTATGATTGCATGGTGAGGAAAATATCAAGTGCTATAGAAGATGTATTTTTAAGATCCAACCAGGATCAGTTGCAAATATGGAACATGAATTGAAGGCCTTTCCAGCTGGAAAAACTTCATGTTGCATGATTGCATGATTGCAAGTTAAAATATACATTCCTGTAATGGATATTCTCCTAAAAGGTTTGTTTTAGCAAAAGTTTTAAAATTCTGACCTTGGCCTTGCGGATCGATAGCGCTGGCTTCAGGAAACCGATGAAGAAGGTTGTTGCATTCTTTAGGAGAATTCTTCAAGTCTACACCAGTCACAATTTCACCATCACAATGGACCTTCACGTCATGTGCTTTTTGGTCAAGCAAAGGTGGTTGCCAACCATCAGCCGCAGACTTGATAAGATGCCCAATATTCCTGGACACATCCTTTCTACTATAATCCCATTGTGATTCGTCATTAACGGTTTTCTTATTTCCACAGATTACAAGTTTTCTTGATATTACCACATCACCGAGTTTTGCTTTGTCTTTCTGCAGCCCAGCACAACTCCCAACAGAGAAGACAACTTTAGGTTTCAAGACATCAACAGCAGTTCTTACTATATTTTGTGCACAACCAACATCGGCGGGTTCACGATCGCATCTTACCATAGAGAGTACTATCTTCTCTGCATCATCAACAATTTCCCTAAAATACAGATATCCAAGTTCTTTGACGTAACTCTTGAAAGCATTATGGAAGAAGGCAAAGCAACTAAGGAATGCTTCCTTATCTGCTACCAACAACAAAACATCAGTGGAGTACTGTTCACAGGATTTCAACCGTATTTTGACATCTCCCAGTTCTGGAATTACCACACAAATTTCTGGAGGAACATTCAATTCTGCAATTCCTATATTATCCAAGAAAAATAATAGCGAATATTTTTTTGGTAATCAAATCAATACAAATTAATTTCTTATTCCAAGGGAGACTTCATGTGTGAAATAAAGGGGCGAAATAAAGTCTTGAGAGAAACTCTCTTTGAAGGTGACTGACGTTTATTGAAGCAGCACTGCAGTTTAGCTAGTCTACCTTGTTTTTATACACAGGTATTACGGATGTTACATGTATATACATCACGTGGAAGTGTCTGTTACCACAACCAGTTATCACAACCATCGCGACTACAGTCTAGATGATCAACTTGTATAAATATCTATTAATTTAAATACAAATCAAATACTCTGAAAGATTGGTGTAATTCTGTAATAATGTGTAGGAGGTCTAAGTTTCAAACAAAGAGCCTTCGCTCAAAATGTTAGACCTCCTCTTACACACTATTTTGGCAGTACACCAACCTTTCAGAGTGTTCAATTTGTATTTCTACACCACCAACGCAGCACAACACGTTTATATTAATTTAAATACTCTTGACTCTGAAGATTATCAATAGGGAGGCTGTCAAAACATCAGTCACCACCAACAACAGTTTTTCTTAAAACTAAACCAATCTAGATCATCAACTTCAAACATCTACGAACTGTACTATATGGTAATACCCTTGACTATGAAGATGATCACCACTGAGGCTGTCAAAATGTCAGTCTCCACCAACAACAGTATTTCTTAAAACTACAACAATCTAGATCATCAATTTCAACAAACATCCACTGTACTATATGGTGATACCCTTGACTATGAAGATGATCACCACTGAGGCTGTCAAAATGTCAGTCACCTGCCAGCAACAGTCTTTCTTAAAACTACAACAATCTAGATTATCAATTTCAACAAACATCTACTGTACTATATGGTAATACCCTTGACTATGAATATGACCACCACTGAGGCTGTCAAAATGTCAGTCACCAAACAACTACTATCCTTCTCATGACTACACAACCTAAATGAATGGATCTCAATGGAGAATGGATCTCAATCAATCCAAATGTGAAGTTCTCACAGTGACTAGGAATCTTCAACTTGTACAGTCCAAGTACCATCTAAACGACATTCCAATCACCAGAACCAATTTCCAGAAAGATCTTGGTGTTCTCGTCACATCCGACCTTAAATGGAACCAGCATGTGTCAATGGTCTGTGCTAAAGCGAACAAAATGCTTGGTTTCATTAAAAGATCTTCAATGGACATCCGCAATGACAACACCCGCCTCGCGCTCTACAAAACGATGGTAAGAAGTCAGTTGGCATATTGCTCGCAGGTTTGGTCACCGCAATCTGTCTCGTTAATTCTTCAAATCGAAAATGTTCAACGACGTGCAACGAGATACATTCTATCACTTCCTTTTAGATCAGGGGTATCATACAAGGACAGATTACTGAAAACTGGATTGCTTCCATTATGTTACTGGCACGAATACCTAGACCTAGTCTACCTCTTCAAAAAATTAACTTTATCCGATGACTCAAACATCAAAATGAAAATCACACATCGAACGACCAGACAAAACAATGGAACTAATCAAATAACACTAAATATCCCACAAGTCAAGACCCTAACACTCCAAAGTAGTTTCTATTGCAGATCTCCAAGAACATATAATTGCTTACCACCAAATTTACGCCAATCAACCATCTCTATCGGACAGTTTAAACATAATCTTCTTATCTATTATCAGAACCTTGTAGAAACAATCTATGACATTGATGTCCCACAATCATTTAAAACAGTCTGTGTAAAATGTCATTCATGTCGTCCCTTGTCTAGTCTTTCTGTAAAACTGTGTTGTCAGTAATTTCTAAATTCGTAAATGTTACGGTTACCCATAATGGAACAAAAGCTCTGTGGGACTAACCTGTCACTTGTGACAAAGATTGTAAATAAATGTAAAATGATCAAAGTTCAACAAACATTTGCTAATAATTTAATGATGACCACAACTGTGTCAAAACTTAAACTTCCTATCTACATGTAAATACCTCTATTATTGCCTATGTAAAGATAGAGTAGAGTTATATCTTATATTGGCTGTGCAAACAAAGTTTATTTATAAGTCTTTGCTAAAGGAAAAACATAGAAACTAAATAAACAAAATAGATTAGCAAGGCAATATCAAAAAGCTTGCGCCAATTACTTTGGGTTCAAGTTGTGTTAAACCCAATGCTGAACATGTTAATATAGGTACATGTATATATAACTATGTCAGTAATACCTTCCGACACCTTCACCAACGTATTGACGAACACAAGCGATCGGCAATTGGACAACATGTAAAGGAGAGTCATGGAAAAGACACGTCTACAATTGAGAATTGCTTTACCATCTTAAAGAAATGCCGGAGGATGTTCGATTGTTTACTGCACGAGATGTTGTTCATTAGGGAAGTTAAGCCAAAACTAAACACTCAATCGGACTCAATAAAGTCCAAATTGTTTGTGTAGTTTCAGTCTATTAACACTTAAAATTTTATTTTATTTTATGTTGTGTTATTTTAATTGTTATTAGTTAAATTTTGCATGTGCTATAATATTTAGGTATAGAACCTGCGAAGTGATTTTTCTGAGAATTGCGAAGCTGATTTTAAGTAACCAAGTTCACCGTGGATGCGACGCAAGTGATATAAACGTCAATTATAGGACTTAGTGATGTTGTACGCTACGTTGTATAAGATGTTACGCTACGTTGTAAAACATTACGCTACGTTGTAAGACATTACGCTACGTTGTAAGACGTTACGCTACGTTGTAAGACGTTACGCTACGTTGTAAGACGTTACGCTACGTTGTAAGACATTACGCTACGTTGTAAGACGATACGCTACGTTGTAAGACATTACGCTACATTGTAAGACTTGACGATTACGCTACGTGGGAAGACGTTACGCTACGTTTTAAGGCGTTACGCTATGTTGTAAGACGTTACGCTACGTGGGAAGACGTTACGCTACGTTTTAATGCGTTACGCTACGTTGTAAGACATCACGCTACGTTGTAAGACGTTACGATACGTTTTAAGGCGTTACGCTATGTTGTAAGACGTTTCTCTACCTGGGAAGACGTTACGCTACGTTTTAATGCGTTACGCTACGTTGTAAGACGTTACGCTACGTGTAACACGTTAGGTTACGTTATAAGACATTACGCTACGTTGTAAGACGTTACGCTACATTGTAAGACATTACGCTACGTTGTAAGACGTTACGCTACGTTTTAATGCGTTACGCTACGTTGTAAGACGTTACGCTACGTTGTAACACGTTAGGTTACGTTATAAGACGTTACGCTACGTTGTAAGACATTACGCTACGTTGTAAGACATTACGCTACGTTTTAAGACGTCATGCTACTTTTAAGAGGTTATGCTACGTTGTAAAACGTTAAGCTACAGGTAAGTTGTATTTATTTATTTTATTTATTTATTATTTATTTATTTAAAAATCTTTATACACGGTAACCGCATCAATCCAAAAAGGATTGTTTTTCATGGGGCCGTGTTAACTTACATGTAATTGAATATATGATAAAAATATTAGATATAAAATACATGTACATGTCTTAAAATTTGCTATGTTATTTACAATTAAAATTAATTATTTAAAGAGCTAAAAGTTTCAATATTATGTGTAAACAAATTTTAAGGTAGGATATTCCACATTATGGCACCTCTATACCCAAATGTTCTTTTTAGGGCATTAGTATTTGGTTTTGGTAAATATAACTTGTTATTATTACTCCTTAAGTCGTAACAATCACGATCCGACAATTTAACTAAGTGACTTAAATTTGAACTTCCACTCACGCACTTATCTACCAATGATAGCAGCTGTTCGTCTCTCCTACACTGAAGAGTAACCCAACCTAATTTGGTTAGGGTTTCTGTCGCAGACGAGTAATAACTGTCACCAGTGATTACTCGACCTGCTTTGTTTTGTAACTTTTGAAGACGTTCTTTTAACTCATTTGAACAATTGTCCCAAACAAGGGAGCAATAGTCAAAATGGGGTAGCACTAACGCTTTATATAGTCTTTCTAGACTTTCTTTACTAATAAAATTCTTGGCTCTGCGCAAAACTCCTATTCCCTTAGATATTTTCTTTGAAACATGATCAATATGGTTTTTCCAGGTAATTTTCTCGTCAATAAAAACACCAAGAGTTTTGGTGTTATCTACTCGTTTAATTGTTTCGTTATCTATAACAACATGTGGGTCACTTTTGATTCGCGAAAGTCGTTGCCTGGAACCAATGATCATATATTCGGTTTTTTTGATGTTTAATGAAAGTTTATTTGCTAACAGCCAGTCATGTAGATAATCTAGTTCTTGGTTTAGCTTTACTTCGATGTCACATTCTGAAGTACCGGTTACTGTAATATTTGTATCATCAGCAAATAAAGCTGGAGTGGAGTTCCTCAAACAATTCGGTAGATCATTTATATAGATTAAAAATAACAATGGACCCAAATTTGACCCCTGAGGCACACCAGTCTTCATATATTTCTTAGAAGACAGTTTACTTCCCACCTTACAGACTTGACCACGTTTACTTAGATACGAAGTGAACCATTGTAACTCGATGCCTTTAATACCGTACAACTCTAATTTTTTTATAAGAATGTTGTGATCGACGGTATCAAAAGCTTTTTTTAAATCAAGAAATAAGACACCATTGATCAGACCACGATCAATATTAACCAACCAAGTGTCTGTTGTATTTAATAATGACGTGGCAGTAGAGTGACCTCTACGAAACCCTGATTGGCAATGTGCCAGAACATCATTCTGCATCAGGTATGAATTTAGTTGATTACAGACCAGTTTCTCAAATAATTTAGAAACAACTGATATAACTGAGATTGGACGATAATTGCCGCAATCTTCTTTGTCACCGGATTTGAAAATCGGTGAGATTCGTGCTTGTTTCAAATCATCTGGAAAAAACACCTTGAGCAATCGAAACATTAAAAATGTTAGTTAGGAATGGGACTGTTACATAAGATGAATCTTGTAACAATCTTGCTGGTATTCTATCAAGACCAGCTGCCTTACTTGGTTTCAGTTCTTTAAGGTGCTTTTCCAGGAGATTGTTAGTTATAATTGAAAATTTAAATTCATTGTGAATTGGTGTTACATAATCCGAAAACACTCTGTTACTTTCATCTAAGTTATTGGAAAGACTTTCACCTACTTCATTAAAGTAGGTGTTTAAAGTTTCAGCAATTTCTACATCGCTTGTAAATGTAGTGTTATTTATTTTAATTGAAGATATCAAAGTTGTTTTAGAGGAACGACCATGACGACCCAACACTAAATTGATGTTCTTCCACATTTCCTTTGGGTTGTTTCTGTTGCTATCTATAGTGTCCAAACAAAATTTCCTTTTGGCTGTTCTAATTAAATTGTTGACACGGTTTCGTTGTTTTTTATATGCTATGTGATGGCTATCACTTTTAGAGGCAACAACTTTTCTTTTCAAATAATCACGGTGGTTCATTTCATTAGTTATTGTTGGAGTAATCCAGGGTGCGTATTCACTTCTTACCTTACGTGTTCTCAAGGGAGCATGCATTTCAGAAATTAAAACAAAGGTGCCTTTAAATAAATCCCATAGCGTATTAGGATCAGCAGAATGCCAATTGCATTTATTAAGAGCAATGTATAAATCTCTTTTAAAATTTTCTTGATTGTAATTTTTAAAACTTCTACTTTCAACAAGCTTTGGGTTTTCTTTGGGTACCGCTATTTTAAAACATGCATAAATAAGACTGTGATCACTAATTCCAACATGCAAAACTCCAGAATTTAATAGTTTTTCTGGTCTATTTGTAGCTATGATGTCAATTAAAGACTCATGGCTACATGTAATTCTAGTAGATTCGGTGATCACTTGATTCATCTGATGAATATTTAAAACGTCAATTAATTTATTAGTATGGGAATGTCGAACATTTAAGGATAGATCGCAGTTCAGATCTCCAGTTAGAAGGATTTCTTTGTTATCATTATCTATCTCATTAAGAAAACACTCTAGGCTATCCAAACATTCAGGTCCAGAATTTGGTGGTCGGTAAACAGTAATAATTTGTATAATTTTAGATTTTGGTTTGATAATTTCAACAAACACAGCCTCCAGATCAACAGGAGTTAGTTCTGTTTTGTTTTTTACATTAAATACACTTCTAACATAAAGTGCAACACCACCACCGTTTCTGGTTCTATCTTTCCTGAATAATTCATAGCCAGGAAGGTTTACCTCATCATTATTAATTGTATGGTCAAGTCTGGTTTCATTTATACTAAGTACATCTACTGGGTTGCTTTTAATTAGTATTTTCAACTCATCAATATGTTTTGGTATAGAAGCTATATTAAGATGGGCAAGCCTAAAACCTTTTAATTTTTTTAAACTTAATACGTGGGCAGAGCTGTTCTCTGATTCTGTATAACTCAATTTACTTTCATCACATGTGCCATTAGGGGTCAAATTTATGGGTGGGGTGCCATAATCAACAGTAGGAATACGCTTACCTTCAACATCACTATTAGGATTATAGTTAAAATTTACTTCATCAGTTGATTCAGTTCGTTCAGAAGTTTTATCCCTTACTGTGGTGTTGACATCTACTATTTCGATGTCGTTGCGTAGTGTACATATTTGAGATATCTTTTCCAATCGCTGACTTGCTCTCCTCTCATACCCTGGGTTTGGAGTGGGGCATGGTTTGTAAATCTCTTCTGAAAATTTGTTTCATGACAATGAGAAAATCTTGTGTTAATGTTTTGTCTTATTGATCTAAGATATGTACACAAGTTTTTCCCAAGAAGTTTGTCACCAGTACTGTTTAGATGCAGTTTCGAGCCATTCAAATGGGATTTATGTATGTTCTGGTTGTCAATGAAATGAACATCTAGTTTAGTGCACAGTTCTTTGTTAAGCTTGTTGAATGTCGAAATTCTACCCTCTGGTACTTTCCCGTCATCCCGCTCAATCACACTAGATATCGCTATTGTGTTTGAGTGGGGCTTTAAGTCTTGGATAAGGCTTTCCAATCTGTTTGATACGGTTGCGGCATCTTCATTTACCAAGTCATTTTGTACCGACGTGTACAACTATTGTGTTATATCCATTGCTGTCGAGTTTCTTCGTTTTAATCTTATTCTTCAAGTCATTCACTGTCGCTCCACCATAGGATTGGCAATCAGCCTTTCCACGATAAGCCCTTTCGATTTTATTTGTCTGGATATGTTTAGTCATAGAGTCTCCTACCAATAATACCCTTTCGTGTCTAGACTTGTGTGTTGATCTATAGCTAGCAATCTGATCATTGAATGCGTTTCTTGTACTTGAGGCTGTACTTGTTATTGTACATTCGTCTTCAGCACCAGGCTCTTCATCTTTATCAGTTCGCTGGCAATCTTTCGTTGAATCGATGTCTTCTACTTCTAAAACGGCAAATCTATTTTGCTTTTGATATTCAGAAACGTTTTCTTCCTCATTATCATTAGACAAGTTTTTATTTTTAATTGCATTCTTGGGTTTTTCCCAAATCTCTGGAGATATTTGTTCCGTGGTCACACATGCATGGTTATTCAAATTTACATCTTTCTCATTTATGATTATCTTTAAAGCCAATTGTAGGGAATCGCGTTCGTATTTAACTTTCGTAATTTCATCAATTAAGGAATTGACAATGTCCTTGAGATTGTTTATTTCGTTATGCTGTTCGTCAGCCGATCTCAACATTTTTTCAGCGTCGGCAGAAGTTTGTGTGCCGATGTCTTCTTTCACTGTAGTCGCTGTCCCTGCGTTAGGTTTAGATGAATATAAATATTTATTCATCGTTACTCTTAGAACTTCGATATCAAACTTGACCTCAGCCATTTCAGTAGACAGACGTCTACAATCAGAACATTCGTTTAGATTGCCATCTTGATGCTGAGTGGTATGACTCGGATTTAATGAAGACATTGTATGATCTTTGCCGGCACTCGAGTCTTTGGCTTCGGAAACAATATGGCTATTGACTTCTGGCACGGCTTCTTCTAAATAGATATTTGTCGAAGGGAATAGTCTATTTTGTTCTGACCCGGTTTTTTCTAGAGTAATATGGCCGCTATTGTAGTCCAGGACTGCTTCTTTTAGAACTATGTGGCTATTGTCGTCTGGTTTGGGTTCTTCTAGACTGAGAGCACTGTCGCCATCATTGTCGTTTGGCACGGCTTCTTCTGTCTTGAGCAAATTAATAATTTGTTCCTTTAAAGCAACACCAGATTGACCTTGAAACATCAACGTCTTTTTATGCGAGTACCATGTAATAGTGATGTTATTAGTACGAAAAGACTTAACTTGGCCACCGGGAGATTTCCATTTTCCTTCAGCTTCGTCTTTCAAAATATATTTGACGAACTGTTTTAGTTCATCAAGTTGCCCTAACCACTTAATCTTTCCATCAGAGCCATAGTGAAGATTATCTCTGTATTTCTCTTTCTTAAGAGTCATGCATTCAAGATTAAACTGTTGGTCAATTTGTTGATTGTTCGCGGAGCGAGATAAGACACGTCCATCCGCCATGACTATTTTTGATACACAACGTTACACAACGCTACACAACGTTGTACGACGCTACGTAAATTTGTAAGACGCTATACAACGTTGTACGACGCTACGTAAAGTTGTAAGACGTTACGCTACGTGGAAAGACGTTATGCTACGTTGTAAGACGTTATGTTAGAAGGCGTTACGCTACGTTGTAAGACGTTACCCTGCAACGTTGTAAGACGCTACACAACGCTAGGAGATGTTACGCTACATTGTGACACTAAAGAAAGAAGCTGTTTTGGAGCGCTAATTCGGACCCTGATTCCCTACGCAGCACATCACGTTTAAAAAGTAAATTATTTGGTTATTTCGCCCATAGAATCATAGACCTCTTTTATAATGACTGCCATTTTAAATATTCTTTGATGTGCATATAACCTTGTTAGGAAGCAAAATTATTTTGAATTGCTGACACACAAACAAGGTCCTATTAAATGGCTAATTAAGACACACATAAAGTAATATTCAAATTGGTTGCCATTATGAAAAAGGTCTATTATTATTATGAATGCTTGAACAATACCACAACTAAAGGTTTCCCCCTTTGTGCATTAGTTTCCTGTATTTCCAAGGTTCTTGTGAGTTGCTAGGAAACCAATTTTTCTTTTCTTTTAAAATGTAATTCTTATCGTGTGTTGGCAGAGATATATTGAACACAAACAATACTGCTTTCTTTCAACTTATTTTGTACAGAAATTTTCTTTTTTTCCTTATTTGAAAGGGTGTAATATAATTTTCATACTTCACCCTGGAGTGTTATGTACTTATTCTGAGAGCAACTTTATTCAAATTTTGTATGACAGAAGGTGGCTTACTATAGTGAAATGTATTCAAGGAAATACATTATGAGAGTTTTGAACTGGACCCTTGTATTGACTACTTTGATTATGGTTACATCATATGATATAAAGTATACTTATTTTGGCAAAATTCTCACCACATGCTCAAAATTTAAGTTATGTCTCTTACATTTGGTATGTACAATAATATCTGAATGTAGAATCTAAGAATACAAAAAGCAACACCTTTAAAACTGTATTTGCTACAAGATACTTTTTAAAAACAGCATTGTTTGAGAATAGTATATAACTATCATTTGTAAGGAACCACTTCGCGTAGATAACATGAAGTACATTGCTTTAGTTCTCCATCATTCGCAACGGAGCTCAGACGAACATGTCAACTTAAATATATTGTTTACACAAAAAGAGACTCAAAGAAATAGATGTATTCTTATTTATGACGGAGAACTAACTTCTAAAGCTCCTGTCAATACGAAAAACAATCATTCGCAGGACTCACAAAAACTAAAAACCGAACAAAACCTCAACAGGCAAACGTGCGGCTAAATCGAGAGTTGGCACCCTGGCCGCCATATTGAATTAATTATGGTGGACTTATGGCCTTATTAATGACTTATGGCCTTATTAATGGGACGAGAATGATTGTTTGAAATATACGAATTTTGTCCGTCTTTAATAATTTTTATTGTATTTATACCTTAAAAATCGTGGAAAGACTCGAAAGAATTTTGTTCTTTGACGAATGCAACTTAAATAACTCATTTTCAGGCGAATATTGACAAAATAGTTTACTAAATATATTATTATTTACAAGTTAATAAATATTTAATTGTCACGGTTATTTCTGATATTAATTATCTGTTGGTTTTTGGAGTAGGATGATGTCCTGTATATGTAAATGTAGAAAACTGTGGGGACGGGTTATAATGCGTATCATATTGCAACACGCGCTGGACATGCAGTGTAAACCTCATTAAAAGTATGAATAAAACACAGAAACAGAGAGTAAAGATACGTATAATTGTATATAGTGCATAACATAACATGCGGGATAACCCTGTACGCTTTCGACCTTTATATACGGTAAGATTTCAATATGGCGGCCAGGGTGCCAACTCTCGATTTAGCCGCACGTAACAGGCAACGTGTCCGCCATCTTGGATTTTTACGAAAGGTAAGACAAACAACAACCTTTATACAAAATCTCAAACAAACAAAGCCGAAAACCCACAACGATGCCTCAACACAAGTGTCCATTTCCCAGCTGCACTTATGAGACAGAGGATATTTCTGATGAACTTGCCGTAATCATGATAACTGTCCATTCCAACGGTGCTCACAACAACACACCTGCCCCCGCACAATCATGCAAAATTGAGAAAGTAAAACGCCCAAACATATGTGGTGGAGGGTCCAGTGAAGAGTGGTCTTATTTTCTTACACGATGGCAAGAATATGCTGAAGCTACAAAGCTACAAGGCAAGGAAGAAGTGATACAATTACTTGAATGTTGTGATGAACACTTGCGAAAGGACTTAACCCGAAACGCAGGAGGTTTACTCGTGAACAAAACAGTGGATGAAGTAATGGCTGCTATCAAGAAACTTGCAGTACGAGCAGAGAACATAATGGTAGCACGAGTTGAACTCCATAACATGCAACAAGACAGGGACGAGCCAATTCGACATTTTGGAGCCAGGCTGCGTGGTCAAGCAAATATTTGCAAATTCACAGTCGCTTGCCCTTCCTGTGACACAGAAGTCAACTACACTGAGCATATCCTACGTGACATCGTGACCTGTGGGCTAGCAGACCATGAAATCCAATTAGACCTCCTTGGTAACAAAAACCAAAACATGCCTCTAGAAGAGGGGCTTCAATTTATTGAGGCCAAAGAAGCTGGGAAACGATCAGCCAACCGCCTTCAAGAAGCGCAAACAACAAATGCCACCCGCAGTCAATATCGCAGAGGCAAACAAGAAGATCTTAAGTCTCAACATTCCAACACAATGGACATATGTCATTACTGCGGCCAACACGGACATGGCAAACGTGCCCCTACAACCATCCGGAGAAACACATGCCCGGCCTACGGAAAAACATGTGGGCACTGTGGTCGACTAAATCACATGGAATCTGTCTGCAAACAGAAAAATAAACCAAAACCACCATCCCCATCGACAAATAACAACGAAGAAAGAGAAGGCGCAATCTTCGATTCCCTTTGCACCACCTCATGTTCAATTTCATTAGACCACCACCTCTACAACCATCTGAACGACTGTTGGGTCCGTCAATCCTCCAAACCCCAACCGTTTACTACACTCACAGCCACGTTATGCCCAGATGATTACAAGGCGTTTGGCTTCGACATACCAAACACCCGCCGCAAGACACTCCAAATACCTGCGATGGCTGACACAGGATGCCAGAGTTGTCTAGCAAGCATGAAGATTATCCAACGTTTTGGTCTCCAGGAGAAAGATCTCATCCCAGTCACCATGCGCATGTTTGCTGCCAACAACAACGGAATCAATATTCTTGGTGCAACCATCCTACGTTTCTCTGGTAAGTCCAACTCAGGAGAGACACTGGAAACCAGACAGATCACCTATGTGACCAGCGATTCCGAAAGAGTATTTCTTAGCAGAGAAGCATGCATCGCCCTGGGTATGATTTAAGACAAATTTCCCACCGTAGGTGAGGCATCACCCCTAACCACTTCACCCCGAAACACCAATACCATCCCCAACAAGAACCCACAAAGTGCACTCACTGCTCCATGCGATTGCCCACCACGCCAGCAACCACGACCAACACAGCCACCCTACCCTGCTGACGTGGCTAACCGAGCACTCCTCCAACAGTGGCTCCTCGACTACTATGCCTCCAGTACCTTCAACACTTGTGAACATCAGCCCTCCCACTTATGCATGGTCCCACAATGCGACTCATGGTCAACCACAGTGCTACTCCTGTAGCACATCATACCCCCATTCCAGTACCACTCCACTGGCGAGACGATGTCAAAGCTGGCCTCGATCGGGACGTAGCATTGGGTGTCCTTTAACCAGTTCCTGTTGGTGCACCTGTCACATGGTGCCACAGAATGGTCATCTGTGCTAAAAAGAATGGCCAACCACGCCGAACAGTTGACTTTCAAGCCCTAAATCAACATGCCACCCGTGAAACACACCACACCCAAAGCCCATTCCACCAAGCCAGATCTGTGCCTAGCAACAAGAAATAACTATTTTTGATTGCTGGAATGGGTACCATAGTGTTGCCATACACCCCGAAGACCGCCACTTCACCACCTTTATTACCCCATGGGGACGATATCGTTACAAGACTGCGCCACAGGGCTACATTGCCTCTGGTGATGGCTTCTCTCGACGTTTCGATGAGATCGTATCGGACATCCCAGACAAAACGAAATGCATTGACGATACACTCCTGTGGGCAGACAACATTGAAGGCAGTTTTTTCCAGGCTGTTGACTGGCTCGACACTTTTGTATTTGGCCAGGATACAGTCGAGTTTGCTGGTTTCTAAGTTACCCCGACCATGTTCGTCCATGCCAGAAATACCTAGATGCCATCCTCAACTTCCCACGACCAAACAACATCACCGACATGCGCTCTTGGTTTGGCCTAATAAACCAAGTCTCGTATGCATTTGCCGCTGCAGACTGAATGCTACCTTTTCGAGATGCCCTCAAACCTGGCTCCCAGTTCTCATGGACGGAGGAATTAAACCAACTCTTTGAAGAATCCAAAAAAGTGATCATCAACGAAATTGAAAACGGCGTGCAAATTTTTGATAAATCGAAGCCCACCTGCCTGGCCACAGATTGGTCGAAACATGGAATTGGCTTCTGGCTATTTCAGAAACACTGACTGCCCAACCAACAAACCATTCTGCTGCGAGACTGGCTGGAAAATCACCCTTGTCGGAAGCAGATTCACCCACTCCGCTGAATCTCGCTACGCCCCAATAGAAGGAGAGGCCCTCGCAGTGGCTGACGCCCTGGATAAAGCTCGCTTCTTTGTACTTGGTTGCGACAACTTAATCATCGCCGTTGACCACAAACCCCTGTTAAAGATCTTCGGTGATCGATGCCTTGAAGACATCTCCAACGTGCGACTGCGCAATCTCAAAGAGAAGACCCTCCGATACCGCTTCAGCATGGTTCACATCCCAGGCATCAAACATAAAGCTGCAGATGCACTTTCACGATATCCATCTGGCCCCAACAACCCTGAAGCCATGCTCATACCTGACGACTTGGCCCAGGTGAATGCTATTCCTCCTTCACCCCTGTTTGGCCATCCTTTCTTAGCCGGTATCCGCTCCACCGAACCCGAAGCGAACTCATCAGACTCCACCATCGAGGAACAACTACTATCCTCATCCATCAAAACTATCCATTCCATAGCAATAACATGGGACCGTGTCAAAATGGCTACAGCTAGCGAAGGCATCATGGAGAAGCTTCTTTCTATCATTACAGCCGGCTTCCCTGAATTTCGCCATCAACTCCCCCCTGAGTTACAAGAATTCCACCAATTCCGTGAACACCTCTATACCGTTGATGGTGTTGTCCTTTACAAGGATCGCATCGTCATACCACCATCACTCAGAAATCACATCCTATCCATACTCCATTCGGCCCACCAAGGGGTCATGTCGATGAATGCACGCGCCGAAGCAACCGTCTTCTGGCCAGGTATAACACCTGCAATTCGGGCGATAAGAGAATCCTGTCAACACTGCAACCGAATGGCCCCATCCCAACCAAACCCCCCTCCCACACCTACCACCCCACCTAGCTACCCATTTCAACTATAATGCGCTGACTATTTCCACTACAAAGGAGTGAACTACCTCGTCGTCATAGATCGCTACTCAAACTGGCCTATAATAGAGAGATCCAACGAGGGCGCCACCGGACTAATCAACTGCCTGCGTCGCACATTTGTCACCTTTGGAATTCCAGACGAGCTAGCAACCGACGGCGGTCCAGAATTTACTGCCGCATCAACACAACAATTCCTTAAGAACTGGGGAGTCCACCATCGTCTGTCATCTGTTGCCTACCCCCATTCAAACTGCCGAGCTGAAGTTGGCGTCAAAACAGTAAAACGCCTTATCACAAACAACACAGGCCCTAATGGCACCCTTGACACAGATGGCCTACAACGTGCCGTACTTCAATATCGAAATACACCTGATCCCACCACAAAACTCTCCCCAGCAGATTGTATCTTTGGACGACCAATCAAAGATTTTATCCCCATCATCCTAGGCCGTTACAAACCCCACCCTACTTGGAGAGATACCCTTGCCACCCGTGAGCAGGCACTCCGCAACCGACACGTGACCACTGCGGAAAGATTGACAGAGCATACACGACGACTTCCACCATTGAAAGTTAGTGATCAAGTTTGTATACAAAATCAAACCGGCCATCATCCAACCAAGTGGGATAAAACTGGCTTGGTAATTGAGGTTCGTCAATTTGACCAATATGTCATACGCGTGGATGGTTCAGGAAGAGTGACAATCCGCAATCGGAAATTCCTACGCAAATTCACTCCAGTTAATTCAACCACGGCAGCCTCGACACATCATCACCGAGGATCTACGATACCTACCAACACCACCACAGCGTGAGATTTCCGAACCATTACCTTCAGGACCACAAACTGACATGCCAAGCCCCTCACCACTCCTAAACCCAACACCAGTCACACCGAACCAACCTAGACTGGAGCAAAGCCTACCCCCCATCAATCAAATACCTGACAACCCTATCCCACCAGTTAGATCTCCCCACACACCACAGAGGCCGCCTCTAGCCTTGAGACGCTTAATGGGCTACAACAACAAAGGGCTCAAAGAATGTTAAACTGCCCAGATCTATGTCGTAACAGTTATTTTCATATTTGTTTCAGTTAAAGTATTTAATGACACTGTTCACTTTAATCGGGGGAGGTAGAGAATAGTATATAACTATCATTTGTAAGGAACCACTTCGCGTAGATAACATGAAGTACATTGCTTTAGTTCTCCATCATTCGAAACGGAGCTCAGACGAACATGTCAACTTAAATATATTGTTTACACAAAAAGAGACTCAAATAAATAGATGTATTCTTATTTAATTGTGCCACGAGAATTTGGTAGTTATGGTTTCACTTAGGATCTTCCAAACAGCATATTTCTCATCCCAAATTATCAAATAATAACATGTTCACATTTTAGATTTAGTCTAACAATAATTTGCAATTAATATATATTTCTTCTATCATTCCCACCAATTGACAAGATGAGTCAACTTGCCTGCTCTATATCTAAGCAAATACATGTTTTAAGAGCTAACATATTTTTATTATCATTTGAGATGAGAAATATCATGTTTTCATGGGGGTCCTGAGTGAAACTAGAACTAGCAAAAATGCATGATTAGAATTTACCAAAATAAGCACCTACCGGTATCATAGGATGTAACCTTAATATAATACATGTATATACCTGTGCTTGTGCCTTTGTTTTTCTGAAACTCTTTAACAACCTCTGTTAAATATGAAGAATATTCAAAATGAATATTATTCAATTTTTTGTATCTTTAACATTAAAATACTTGGTGCATACGGTTAGTCTAATTAAAAAACTGCAGCAATAATCAAAGTTAAAAAATATATTTAAATATATTCAAAACAACAATTCGAACATTGTTTGGTCTCTGCATGATGGAAATGTATTACAGGATTGACCAGTGATCTATTTATAGGCATGACATTTTCAAATGTGAACTCGCTTGTGTTGTAAATCTGGTAAGCTCCTCTAAAAATAAAATGTACTTTCTCCCTTTGGAATACAGAAAAGAGTGTTTATGTGAACATCAAAACTTTAACAAATATAAGACTATTACCTGGAGGAGGGATGACTAATGTGCTGTCCACTTTAACAGGAGGAATTTGACCAGTGTTTTTACATCGAGGTAGATTTCTGTGGCTGTCAGGCGCTTTCAAAATTTGCTCAAAGTCCATCTTGTAATGACACTTATTACATTCAGGGCATTTATTATAAATTCCATAGCGGAGTTCAGGCCACAATTCTTGCACCATATCTGCAAAAATCTGGTGAAGACTAAGAACAACCTTCCATAAGGTGTTTATTTGGGCACTTGTCCTTGCAGTTAATTCAATCTTGTCTTTTGTTTTGGTGATGAGGAATTTTACTTCTTCTTGCCCTTCTGAATTAATGCCAAAGAATCCTTCTTTCCAGTGAATTCTGTAGTCCGAACAATGGTGGGAACGTACCATTTGCCGCTCAAAGAGACCAACAGGAGGAGTACTGAGAAATTTGTATTCACAACTTCTTTCAATCTCATCTTTTGTTGCAGTTGTTGGCCATAAATGTTTAATATGAGCAGGACGAGTTGGAGACATAAGTGCTGGGATTAGTATGTAGTTCTTGTCATTTACTTTTCCTTCAAAAGTAACTTCTTTCTCTGTGACTTTATAACCAACATCAAAATGAAAAAGTAATGCAACAAGCTTCTTAACGTCATTAACATCAGGAACAATATCGAACCAAATGCATCGCAAAAGAGACTCTGAAAGTAGACCTTTCTCAATCAAATCACGCTTTTCATCATTAAAATCTGTATCCACCATGTCACAACATTTGAATTCTTCTCTGAACTGCAGGTGAGATTCCAAATCGTGGTGGACGACCTCTTTAACCAACATGATAAGCCTCTGGGGATCCGGAAAGATAAAATCTCTGAGATGTTCCACATGATTAAAATGTAAAATCTTACCTAGTTTAACCAGGTAAAGAAGGACAGCATCCAAAGTCTCTTTTTTATCCACAGCTTCATTGAATTTTTCAAGATTTTGACATAACCACTTTACAAGTTCATCATATGTTAGGTAATTGGTCAAGTTAATTTTCTTTCTCAAGGTAGGTAATAACTTTTCAATTTCAACCCATAAAAGTGGAAGAGTGGACCTCAGATGCGGGAACAAATCTGTGTTATTTCCAGTTCGGACAAGTTCCTGGCTTAAGTTGTTGACCTTCAGCGATGCTCTATTGAACCTTTCTCCTGCAGATGTAACAACTATACGAGTCTCTCCATTAGCAGATACTTCTTGCTCATCTGAAGTGAAAACAATTTCTTTAGGAAGAACTGGCCTTTCTGTTGTTAGTGAGTTTAGCCTTTCCTTTCTACAGGTGTTGGAGTTGTCGTTTTCATCCAATTTCGTTAAATCCGATTTTATGGAAGCCATATCCAGTTGTTCCTGTTTGTTAATATTTTCTAACATGTGTTTACACTTGTAGTTTACGACGCTATCGTCTTCCAAAAGGTCAGATTTTGTTGCAGCAACCATTATAACAGGCCTTCGAACAATGCTCTTTAACTCGTCAATCCACTTGCCAGCATTTTCATCATACGATTCATCAGTTGTTTCATATTCTGACACGTCCACAGCCAAAAGAAACAAAGAGTGTTTTTCAAAAAAGTAATGACTTACACTCTGGTACTCCATGTGACCGCCAAAATCCCAGATTTCTAATTCGAGATCTTCATTCTCAGGATCTGGATACCACTTTCTGATCTCAATACCTTCAGTTCTCTCACGTTCGCGCGTCAGTCTTGGCTCTCCCATCAATAAACCGTTAACAAGACTCGTTTTTCCTGCACCAGAATTCCCGATCACCAGAACTCTAAGCCGTTTAGAGTGAGCTTCACCAAACTTAGCGATGCTTTTAAAATAATTTAAAATACTTCTACCATCATTACAGATAACTTGTGGTGGCTTCTCCAGCACATTACCTGCGAGGTCGAAATTCGTGCCCGTTTCTATTAAGTTGGCAACACATTCGGGAAATTCTTTTAGGTTATTGTAACGCATATCACAATTTATGAGACCAATACAATTGTCGAGACCATCTGGAGCTTTCTTCAGGTCACAGTTACTCATATTCAGATGTTTTAAGTTCGTTAATGAAGAAATTGAAAATGACTGCTGACCAAGTTCACTATTGTGCTCAAGGCTCAGAACTTCTAAATTAACACAATGTTCAAGACCCCCTGGAAGTTTCTTCAGGCCACAGTTTCTCATATTCAGATGTTTTAAGTTCCTTGATGAAGGAATTGAAAATGACTGCTGACCAAGTTCACTATTGTCCTCAAGGCTCAGAACTTCTAAATTAACACAATGTTCAAGACCCGCTGGAAGTTTCTTCAGGTCACAGCTACTCATATTCAGATGTTTTAAGTTCGTTAATGAAGGAATTGAAAATGACTGCTGACCAAGTTTACAATTGTCCTCAAGGCTCAGAACTTCTAAATTAACACAATGTTCAAGACCCCCTGGAAGTTTCTTCAGGTGACAGCGACTCATATTCAGATGTTTTAAGTTCGTTAAAGAAGGAATTGAAAATGACTGCTGACCAAGTTCACTATTGTGCCGAAGGTTCAGAACTTCTAAATTAACACAATGTTCAAGACCCCCTGGAAGTTTCTTCAGGCGACAGCGACTCATATTCAGATCTTTTAAGTTCGTTAAAGAAGTAATTGAAAATGACTGCTGACCAAGTTCACTATTGTGCCGAAGGTTCAGAACTTCTAAATTAACACAATGTTCAAGACCCCCTGGAAGTTTCTTCAGGCCACACTCTCTCATATTCAGATGTTTTAAGTTCGTTAAAGAAGTAATTGAAAATGACTGCTGACCAAGTTCACTATTGTGCCGAAGGTTCAGAACTTCTAAATTAACACAATGTTCAAGACCCCCTGGAAGTTTCTTCAGGCCACAGTTTCTCATATTCAGATGTTTTAAGTTCCTTGATGAAGGAATTGAAAATGACTGCTGACCAAGTTCACTATTGTGCCGAAGGTTCAGAACTTCTAAATTAACACAATGTTCAAGACCCCCTGGAAGTTTCTTCAGGCCACACTCTCTCATATTCAGATCTTTTAAGTTCGTTAAAGAAGTAATTGAAAATGACTGCTGACCAAGTTCACTATTGTGCCGAAGGTTCAGAACTTCTAAATTAACACAATGTTCAAGACCCCCTGGAAGTTTCTTCAGGCCACAGTTTCTCATATTCAGATGTTTTAAGTTCCTTGATGAAGGAATTGAAAATGACTGCTGACCAAGTTCACTATTGTCCTCAAGGCTCAGAACTTCTAAATTAACACAATGTTCAAGACCCGCTGGAAGTTTCTTCAGGCGACAGCTACTCATATTCAGATGTTTTAAGTTCGTTAATGAAGGAATTGAAAATGACTGCTGACCAAGTTCACTATTGTCCTCAAGGCTCAGAACTTCTAAATTAACACAATGTTCAAGACCCGCTGGAAGTTTCTTCAGGCGACAGCTACTCATATTCAGATGTTTTAAGTTCGTTAATGAAGGAATTGAAAATGACTGCTGACCAAGTTCACTATTGTCCTCAAGGCTCAGAACTTCTAAATTAACACAATGTTCAAGACCCGCTGGAAGTTTCTTCAGGTCACAGCTACTCATATTCAGATGTTTTAAGTTCGTTAATGAAGTAATTGAAAATGACTGCTGACCAAGTTTACTATTGTCCTCAAGGCTCAGAACTTCTAAATTAACACAATGTTCAAGACCCGCTGGAAGTTTCTTCAGGCGACAGCGACTCATATTCAGATGTTTTAAGTTCGTTAAAGAAGGAATTGAAAATGACTGCTGACCAAGTTCACTATTGTGCCGAAGGTTCAGAACTTCTAAATTAACACAATGTTCAAGACCCCCTGGAAGTTTCTTCAGGCGACAGTGACTCATATTCAGATCTTTTAAGTTCGTTAAAGAAGTAATTGAAAATGACTGCTGACCAAGTTCACTATTGTGCCGAAGGTTCAGAACTTCTAAATTAACACAATGTTCAAGACCCCCTGGAAGTTTCTTCAGGTCACAGTAACTCATATTCAGATGTTTTAAGTTCGTTAATGAAGGAATTGAAAATGACTGCTGACCAAGTTGAATATTGTCCTCAAGGTTCAGATCTTCTAAATTAACACAATGTTCAAGACCCCCTGGAAGTTTCTTCAGGCGACAGAGTCTCATATTCAGATATTTTAACTTCCTTAATGAAGGAATTGAAAATGACTGCTGACCAAGTGCACTGTTCCAGCCAAGATGTAAACTTTTGGTGAGTTTTTCTAGACCAGCTGGATAAGAGTTCAGGAAACAATGGAAAATGATAAGTCGCTTAAGTTTCACAAGTTTGTCAAGTGATAATAATTGATTATGAAAATTATTGTCATATAATTCAAGTACCTCCAGCTCTTCCATCGCTGTTATGGCCAAAGGTAAGACATTTAGTCCACAATTGAATAAAATGACTTTTCGCAGTTTTAATTTATCGCTCAGTTCGAAATCGTCACCTATCGGATCATCAAAGATAAATAATTCTTGAAGATTGTTTAGTTGATCCATTCCGGTTAGTAAAATCTTCTTTCCCTTAGCACATAACAAGAATCTTTGAAGGTTAGTCATACCTTCGAGAGATATTGTGTTGCATTGTGATGTAGTATCAAGGTCGGTTTTCAAGTTGTAGAACATTTTTAGAGTAATGTTCTGAAAAGATATTTCTGGGTCCTCATAACACTCCGTATTTACAGATAACGTGTCATCACTCGCAATTACTAATTCTTCCACATCAGATACCGTGGTTCTGTCAAGTCCATCCAGACTACCACACTCGTAATTTCTCAAAACTAGACGCCGCAATTTCCGTTTGCATGCAGCAATTACTTCAACCACATTTACAGCATTGCATCGCACGTCTAGGCCAATGAGACCAAGTTCATCAGTCTTGATTTTACAGGATTTGTTATTATTATCAACGAAAACTTTAATTGATAGTTGAGGACCCAAATTATCGACGATAGATTGCAGAAATTCGGGAACATCTTCATGATAAAGTAGGATTGTTTTGATTTGCGGATGATTTAAAAGTTCTGGAGGAATGGATTTTTTCAGAAAACCAGCAGCTCTTAAATCAATCTCATCGCCACTGGCACAACATTCGACCCCATTAATAGTAAAAGTACTGCTACTCATGTCACAACGTTGTTGCTTCAATAAAAGGAACTCTTCTTTTTATGTAATGGTCGTTGTCAGAACATGAAGGAGTGATTTAACCTGTGAATTAAAACCATGTATGTAAATGCATGTTTGTCAAAGTTGTAAACTCAGAAAATTTAGGATAGAACTCAGTGCTCAGAAAGTTATAATTAAGTTCATTCCCATTATGCATGGGTCAATTCTGGCTGTTACCATCTACCCAGACTAAGGAAAAGTCAGCCAGCAGTGCCCCGGGGTTTCATCATCCACATTCAAAATGACCAGAGATGGGGTAATACCTGAAACACAGTGGATTATTGGGGTTGGAAAAGATGGCATTGAAAAATACCTACAAATTTGAAATTTAATGGCTGAATTTTAAATTGCAGTTGTTAACGTTGTGAGAATTTCTTTACAGTTGTAATTGTCATTGTTGTCCCAGGGGTAAATACAGCCGGGGGTTATGGTTAGAAAAAAAGGAGGGCGGGGTTAGAGTTAAGGCGGGGAATTAGGGCTCGGATTGGTGTTGTGTTGGGGGTACTAGAATCCTACAATTTACAATTATTGGTAATTCAGGACCATTGCACACTTGCTTCGCGACGGCGTGGTGGTGAAGGCACGGGAACGAGATTAATCAGTCAACGAATCGGGTGATAGCCTCACTGATTGAAGCACCTTGTGGTTTGTGATGTAAATATTTATAAGCACACTATGTTAATTATGATGAAAATCAAAAACTCCTGCAGAATCTCCTGTAGAAGTTAATATTATTCTATTTAGGGGTGCACCAGATTTAGTATCCGGTCAAATAGTATAATCTCACTTCCGGTATCCGCGGCCCGATATTTTCTACTATCCTGCTGGATAATTTGTTTTTGACAGTTTTCCAAGGTTGTGTTAATTCAAATATAATAAAAATAGACATCATGAAAAATACAACACAATAGCAATATTGAGCTTGTTTACTGTTGCAGTGTTGTTGGTTATGGTTAACTATCTTCTTAAACAGACAAAAGATATCAACTTGCAAAAAGATAAGTTCAGTAATGAAATTTAGCAACAATATAGCTCCCACACAAATCACATATCACTTGAACCAGTACATCATTGTAACCTTCGCTCTCCATCTGATCGTCACTTTAGCTCAATGGTTAGAGCTTTCTCACTGTCAATAAGAACGTTAAAGGTTTGATTCCTGTACAGGACTCAGAATAATTTTTCTGAAGATATGAGCTTGACGATCGTCCACATATCTTTTATAAGATCTATTAATTTATTTCATACGAAGCTTAATAAATTATAATTTCATATAATAATATATTTTAATCTTTTAAATGCATGTTTAGAGACCATTAGACCAAGTGCAATTAATAAGCATGGATTAGTAATTTTCAATGCATCGAATTAACTTTCGGTCATAATGCAGGTTAATAAGCCCAGAAACTAGTCAAAATATGGCAATTCAACTATTCTACCTGAAAAGAAGTACCGAGACTTATATACGAAAATATCGTGGCAGATATTTTTCAACTTAATCCGGCCAATATCCTGTATCTTCAAGGCCTTCTGCTGGAATTGAACCCGTGACCCTACGATGCCTTGAAGTTGCATTTTTCGCAACTGGTCCCGGTTTGGTCTTAAAATGTATATATTCCAACATTCGAAATTTTACTTCACCACAAATCCTTACCACATGTAGTTTCATCGAGTGAAATATGCCAAATATTACTTGTAATATACCCGCAGAATCTTATCCTGGCATTACCACCACTATATATATACAGAACTCATGACTATAATTTTGTTCTTTTAAAGCATCTAAATCTCGAGAAAACAACGACTTCAATTAATAAATTATTTTATAAAGGAATAACTACAGTATATATAATCTCGGATACTCGACATTCAGCTTTGCCTTGCTAGATTTGTCGCATGACTCATCATTTCTGATTTTCTTTTGCAGACTACAAAATTTCTCCTCTGTTGGTGACTGCATGAGAATCATTTGGGATGAGAAACGAAGAAGGAGACCGTGATGTTCACCACCTCTTGTTTTACTGAAAACATAACCTCCTGGCAGAGGTAACGAATACATTTATAACTAATACATATCTAACTAGAAATACGAATGCACAATAATCCGTGAAAGCTTCGATGGCATATCGTATTCGTATTATACATTATACAGTGCCCATTTCTTGGTCGCCTTTTCTACCAACCACAACCCCCCCCCCCCCCCCCCCCCCCCCTCCATCCGTGGTCCTCAGACCTCAATTCTGAAAACAGATTTGGAATTACCAAGTCGAAATACATAACATATTGTGTCTATTATATTATGAGAACATGCATATCCTTCGTAAAAGCCTGTTATGTGCTTCGTCATGTATTATTTTGAACGTTATCTCCGTCAATATTTAACCATTTTCAATTCTGAAAATTAAACAGATATAGAATTACCTAGTCAAAGTACATAATTGCTGCCGTAGGCAGCACACTAATCTTGACTTGGGTTGCTGTGTCTCGTGCCCAGACCTCTTCGCGGTACTATGTATAGTCGATCGACTTTAAATTACGATCATGGATGTTTGTCCACAGATTTATGACGTTTTATGACGTAACTCGTAGATGTTCGTATAATTGCCGGATGCGTAAACTATCCGAATCAAATGTTCGGAACTCGCCAACGGAAACAAAATAAAATGTCTTTAGCTACGAGGGCCATCATACATGTACTTTGTGAAGAGAGCTTCATTCGTCAATCGTCATAACGTGTTCTGCTGGCAGCTGTGCTTTGCCTGGTTGTGCTTGCGAATTTTAACTTTGACTCTTGTCATTGTCAAGGTATTAGGCAACTAGAATTTAACTCGCTATTAAATTTTAAGGAGATTCAATTGTCATTGTTTATAATATTATGCTACTCGTCATGGTTTATATCAATATCACAATTATCAAATTATTTGTTTGTGAATAAGATTTACCTTCTATTTTAGGTGTATATTGGTGTGAGTTCATCGTTTCTCACGATATGCTCATACACAGCTGTGAGATACATGTATATTGAACTGCATTGTTATACAAATTTATCAACTGTTATAATGTCAACTTTTTGTGTTCATATTGAACTGTATTTTTATGCAAAACAAATTCTGATTAACTAAGGCTTGCACAAAAATGCAGTTCAATATGAACACAATTGACAAAACGTTGACATTATAACAGCTGATAAACTAAGTTAATCAGAATTTGTTTCTTGACATTATAACAGTTTATCAACTGTATATGTTATAATGTCAACGTTTTGTCAATTGTGTTCATATTGAACTGCATTTTTGTGCAAGCCTTGTACAGAGAGCTATGTTACTGTATACAACTATTTTATCTTTATGTTCAACTGCATTTTTATGCAACTGTTCAATTTACATCTGTTCAATATTACACATGTTCATGAACTACTATATTCACAATTTGTGAATAGATGTTGAGAACGGTTACAACACAACAAGTGGGGTACTCAGACGTGCAGCATGTGCAGGGGGCCCTGGCTGTGCATAATGAATGTCTTACCCCAGATAGATGTCTAACATATCCCAGAGTGCCCCAGAGTTAGTACGTACCTATGGTCCAGCAAGCTCATTGTGAGCCCCATATATATGTAGAACTCACTGCTCTGGTATTACATGAACCATAACCGCGTGGGTACGAGGCTATACTACCTCTACTATGACTTTGAGTTCAATAACTAGTCCACCACTTAGTTTTGCACAATATTACGACTGCCTTGGATTTTGAGGCAGCACTTCCCTTGCGATAGTAACTTCTAGTATATGTGCCTATTATGTTATGCAAACGTTGTACTTAAAAATTAATCGGCCATGTTTGTGCCGTTTTTCTCCCGAACGAATATTGGCTGATTAAAATGGATCACGCAAAAGGCGTACTCGGAACTTACCGGTTGGTCTCAGCCAATCATGCGTACGAGATTTGGTCCCACCATGTACAGCTATATATATTATATATATATCAATTTTCCTTATAAATCCTTAGAATATGTAGTTTAATCTAGTGAAATGCCAAATATTACTTGCAATATACCCAGAATCTTATACCTTCCCATATATACAGAATTTGTGACCATTGGCTCTTGGCAACGGCCTCCGTAGCTCAGTGATCAGAGCACTGCACTAGCATCGCAGGGTCACGGGTTCAATTCCAACCAGAAGCCTTGAAGTTGTATTTTTCGCAACTGGTAAAGGAAATTATTGTTAGTACAACTATTGACTATAACAAGTTTTATGAACACTTTCAAAAGAACTCAGTGAAATATTAATATTTCCCTTTATGACCTGATCGATAACATTTGCAGTTAAACTATTCCAGGACAAAGCTCCTCATTACGAAAAGCTATATTTAAGGACATTTGTGCTGGTTTTAGATAAGTAAAGATTTCGATTATTGCTACGTAATTGATGATATATTATTATTATTGTTGAAATCGATACTATCCATTGAACCATGCGATCATGAGTTTTACTAGTTTGGCAGAATTGTTCTTTATTATTAGAACTGATTCTTCTTTCAAGCTGCTGTTTCTGTCGTTGCCGCGTACACTTTCTTCAAAACCCTTGTTGGATGTCAAACGCTGACGGATTTTTTGGTTAAGTTGACTCGCGATCTTCCGACCCTTTACATTCGATCACTTCGCCCACGTGTTTACGATTTTGTGTTAGACGTGTCGGATTTGAAATGTTTTATAGATCCACCCACGTATGCCTTAAATTAGGAAATCTTCACTAAATATGGAAACTTGGTGTCAATTATATGATACGACCTATTGAGCCGTGCGATCGCGAGTTTTCGTAGCTTAGCATAATTGTACTTTTTTGCTGCATGTTATCTTCTTTCTAGCTAATGTCTCAGTTGCCGTTGCCACAGATGACTTTCTTCTAAATCGTTGTCAAATCTCAAGCGCTGAATTTCTTCATTAAGTTGATTCACCTAATTAACATCATCTTTCGCGTCTTTTTTCGATCTCTTCGCCCCATGCTGAGACGTCGTCTTCAGCGTCTCATGCAGTCGATCGCTTGTTTCACGTCCTTGATCGTCATCATTATTTTCGAACTCGAAGTCTTCCGTCGACTTCATCTTCGTTTGCAAGTTCAGCGTAAGTTTAAGGATATATTTTAAGAATAACACTTAGTTATAGTGATCACAGCTTCCGCTCAAGGTTGGTCATCCGTTACCTCATTCTCGTGAGGCATCTCTAGATCGAACTGGTCGAAATCACGGCAGTACTTGTATCCCGTTGAAGATGCCACGTGTTGCGAATTTCCCTCCCCAAGTATCAACAAGTATCAATTTAGTTTTGAATCTTTTATTTCACTTTAAAATCACACACGTCGTCTCGTCTTTCTCACAAAGAAGTATTGTCACCATACAGTTACCATCGCACAGTCACTTCTCACTCTTGACTTTCGGTATGGAACATTCCAATCTTTAATCCAACATAACGGTATCGGATTACTCTCAACTCTTCGTCCTACCACGTCATGCATTCCAGTTCACGTAGAATTACGAAATTAGTCTTACGAACTTCAACACCCCGTTCAGCTTCAGTCAATATATTATGAACGCTACCTGAACAGTTTACGTTTCTACCTTACATTTCTCAACATGGTTAGCGAAACTCGTAAGCGATCTGAACGTTGTGGGTTCGCACCCCGTAACCGCATCATATAATCATGATGATTTCATGTATTCCCTTTCAGTTGGGTTTTCCGTTCAACTAATAGTGATAAACTGAATTGTCGAGCGCTTAAAACATGAGCAACCTTATCCTGCGTGACTCTACATAAATCATACTCGTACCATCATTTTAATAACACATATATCGGGATTCGAGACCAGAAACTCAAGGAATGCGTATGTTACGAGTCAATAGTAATTATGGTAACCTACACATAGCTCAATGGTTAGAATATCTTCTTTGTGGTCAGAAGGTTGCGAGTTGAATTCTCAGGGACTCAGAAATGGTCTGAATGAAGAGGAACTTCAGCCGCAAAGATTACGTCTCACATAATTTTAACTCAACATAATAAACAAACATGATAACAACATAATGAAATGTCGGTATTTCAATAAAATAATGATATAGAAGTCGTGCGTTGGTTAGACAATGTAAAATATGAATTAAAAGTACTAAAAGGCTGGTGTACTGCTGAAATACTGAATAGGAGGTGTAACGTTTTGAGCGAAGGCTCTTCGTCCTTTCTCCTCTCTCCTTCAAGGCCGCGAAAGAGAAAGCGGAGAAGTGCTGAAGAATGTAATGCAACAGCTCTCCGTCTTGCAAAACTCTATTTTGTGGACTTGGAAGTCTCTGCGAAGGAGAGAGTCCTTCGTCAGAGAGTGAAATTTAAAGTGACATAATGCGTTTCACTCTCAAATGAAGGCAGAATTAGGGCGTTCACTCGGCGTTAGACTTCCTATTCAGTAACTTTTAGTATTTTTGATTGGTAATTAAATCAGGTCTAACTTGGGCTTCAGTCTGTTAATTAATACAAAGCTCGCCTTACCTCTTGTCTTCTCCTTGCTATTCACATAAGGTTATCATCATGAAGAGTTGTTGTCTTGGTCTTAATACTTTCACAGTGAAACAAGCAATGGTTTACTTTGCATCACTCCCGCATATTTAATAGCAGTCTTCACGTGATTTTGACGTGTCATTCTCAGATTTTCTTTGGGGGAATGGGAACAAGAAAGGCTCGTCTTGACTATTCTCATGTGAAACTTTTTTATTCATTTATTCATGAAACGGTTTTTACTGAAAACTAATAACATAGTACTTATAATAATCATCTGCAGCGATATTCTTAAAATATGGGCCAGTCAAGCCAATTGAATCATTATTATTTATTCCTCTCTCAAAGACGAGACGATACAGAATGATGCTGGATGAAACGAAGAGGAGCAGAACACCAATGTTTTTATTATATTTTAGATTTTGTACTTTCACTACTTTGATATAGGTATCAATTATGCAGCTAGAACAAATCTCGCTTTGTTCTGTAAAAGTGCGCAATGTGCTTCTGGGTAATACTTGCGGGAATTGAGTCAATTTAAGAGTGTCAAACTTGTGTAGTGTATCTGATTTTTCGTATGTTTTTATGAATTCTCATCACAGCCCAAGAAATACGACTAATATGGTATACATATTGTAATAGCGCTTTCGCTTCGAGTTCATGACGATAGTGATACACCATAGTGACAGGATTATTATTATTATTATTAAAACTTATTTACACACATACGGTAGCGTACTAGTTTCCTGATTTTCAAAGGGCCGTGTTCACAAATCTAAAACTAACATATTTATAACTAATGCATTTATAACTTATAACATTTGCAGTTAAACCATTCCAGGACAAAGCTCCTCGATTAGAAAAGCAATTTTTAAGGAAATTTGTGCTGGGCTTAGATAAGTAAAAATTTCGATTATTGCTACGTAATTGGTGATATATTATTATTGTTGAAATCAATACGATCCATTCAGGAACCGTGCGATCATGAGTTTTGCTAGCTTGGCAGAATTGTTCTTAATTATTGGAACTCATTCTTCTTTCAAGCTGCTGTTTCTGTCGTCGTTACCGCGTACACTTTCTTCAAAACCCTTGTTGGATATCAAACGCTGACGGATTTGTTGGTTTAGTTGACTCACGATCTTCCGACACTTTACATTCGATTACTTCGCCCACGTGTTTACGATTCTTGTGTTCGACGTGTCGGATTTGAAAGTCTTTTGTAGATCCACCCACGTATTGTATTTGTACGCAAGTTTTGGTTGCTTCTCTCGCGATTTCGTTTCGACCGAGATTCTTTCAGTTGTCCACTCGAATAGGGCTTGGAACCAGTTAGGTAAACGTCCACTTCTTCCATTCATGTCCAGTTCCCATCAGATCTCACCGTATGCCAGATAACTTGTTGAAGGTAATCTTAGTTCGATAATGCTCTTGCATGTAGTCCTCAAGAGTAATCAGTCAATGTATGTTCGTATTTGGGATACAACGAACTCCTTAAGATAAGAAAACTTCAAGGAATCTTGAAACTCGGAGTCAATATGATACGATCCATTGAGCCCTGCGATCTGCACGTGTTTTAGTTGCTTGGCAGAATTGTACTTCATAATTGCTGTATCTGATATCTTTTCCTTTCTAGCTGCTATCTCTGTCGCCGTTGCCGCATACACTTTCCAAAACCATTGTCAGATCTCAATTGCTTTATTGACTTTTACACCATCTTTGGCGACTTTATTTTCGATTTCTTCGCCCCATGCTGAGTCGTCGTCTTCTTCAGTTTCTCTAGCAGTGCAAGTTTTCTCTTCGATCGCTTATTTCACGTCCTTGATGGTCATCATTATTTTGAAATTTTCTGTCGGCTCGTTGGAGATGCCACGTTCACGAATTTCCCTCCCCAAGTATCAACGACAATAAACAATTCGAAACAATTCGTGTTTTGTTTTAATCGCTTAGTTTAATTAAAGTTAGTGACCACAATGGAGTGTCATTGTTGAACAAAGTATACAAAGAAGTTGAAAGGTTTTATGCAAATTAATCAGAAACGCTGGATATTATCCAACCAATTATCATGACCTTGTCACGTAGTTCATTAAACACAGTACAATGGTTGTCTAGTAGTTGTATGCATTTCAAATGTAGTTAAAATGCAAAACTATATATCTTCGCGTAAAAGCGTGTTTAGTTTTGAGATTATAGAAGTAAAAAAAGTAACAAGTAAAAATTAAAATTTTATTATCAGTTGGGTACTGCGTGCATTTAAATAATTTGAAATTGTTGTTGTAGAGCTTTGCCTTGTTATGTTAAGTGTTAACAGCATGTGTTAATATATACACTGCTGTAGTGAATGTGAGAGAGCTTGAGATGTGAGAGAGTGAATGCGAGAGAGCTACAGCAGTGTATATATTAACACATCCAAATATTACCGATATATAGTGACTGCCGCATAGGCAGTACATATATCAATCGAACCAGTACATCATTGTAACCTTCGCTCTCCATCTGAGTCTCGGTGGCTCAATGGTTATAGAGCGTCTCACCGGCAATCAGAAGGTTACAGGTTCGATTCCTGTCCGCGACTCAGAATCAGTTTTCTCAAAAATAGGGCTGGATCAAGCTTTCTATTGTATCTGATGCTTGCATATTTGCATAATGTAAATTCACGAGACATCATTAGAAGCTCCGAGTTTGCAAGCAACTAAATCAAACTCGCTCGCAAAATAGGTTTAGTGTCTGGCCAATATACGGTTTCTTTGTTAACATTAAATCTAGAACCTAATTTGACGTCTCATATTAGGCTTCTCTCACTGGATAATTAGAGCCAACGGCGCCCATTACTAAGGGACCAATGTCGCAGAAAATCTGTAGGTAGGCCATGAATCGTTTTACCCAGTAATTTGAAAAGTGTCTTCTGGTCCTCTTTGTAGTGAAATTATTTATTTTGTCGATGGTAAGAGCACATAATCCAAAAAACCTCATAGGATCCTCAGTTGATCCCTTAGTAATGGCGGATTTCCGGCTTCATTTTCTGAACAATAGTTGCTCAATAGTTGAACAATAGAAAATATAGCCGGGGTTTAGGAAGACACTTATAAAGGTGGGAGGTTAGAAAATTCATTAAGTGGGGGTTATTTTAGGGTTAAAAAACTGATTAGGCGGGGGGGTTAGGGTTAGCATCTAAGTTGTTTTGGGGTTAGTGGATATTTGTGTCAATCCCATCGCAAGCGAGCGACCGAGCGAAGCGAGGGTGATAATCTTGCCGTGGCAGGGTTCCATTTCTCACAAAACATTTGTATATATATATATAAGCGGAGCATGGTAGGACCATCTCCTTATAAGGAAGTTAAATGTCGTTTTGTTTTTACGAAGAGTATACACGTTTGCAAAATATAATAGGTACGTGTGTTATGTATTATGACTTGCTAATTCTAAATCTGTTTTCAGAATTGAAAACGGTTAAATATTGATCGAGATAACGTTCAAAATAATATACGACAATAATATATAAAAATAATATAAGTAGATAAACCGTTTTTACGAAAATATAATATCGTAATATAATAGACACGTATTATATGTATTAAGACTCGGTAATTCCGAATCTGATTTCAGGATTGAATTCGAGTACATATTGGCCGAGATAACGTTCACATCTGTTAATGGCAGACGAAGTGATATGATCGGCAGCCGGTTATTTAATCAGCAAACGACTGTAAATACGTATTATTATTGTGCTTTCTGTCGAACGTGCTGTCTTAGTGTAGTGGTTAGTTTCAAGGCGGGTTGCGATGCCGAATATGGCGAGTTCAAATCCCACAACGGACATGCTTTCTGTGTGTTTTCTTTTTTTAATTTATTATTCTTTCATTTTTTGTCTTGATTTTTAATGGTTAGGTTCTTTCATTTTTTGGTTCTTTCATTTTTTTGTCTTGATTTTTAATGGTTAGGGTTAGGGTTTGGTTAGGGTTAGGATTTGGGTTATGATTAGGGTTTATTTTAGAATTATTGCTATAGATTACCGACTGCCGGTCATACGCGGTCTGTGGGCCCTGGGGACAATGGATGTGGAAAAGAAACTCTAGGTGGGGAGAGAAGGCGAGCGAGGGTTTATTTTACTCCTCACAAGCGAAGGTGATAATATCGCCGGGGCAGGGTTCCATTTCTCACAAAAGGTACGTTTGTCACGTCTGTGACAAACAGACTCAAAAAAAAGGTACGTTCTGTCACGTCTCAGAAATTATACGTAAAGTGTCCACTAGACTTTATTTTTTAAGACAACTGAAAAGAGCGAATCTACCATCAAAAGAGCTCCTGACATTCTACACTACATGCGTACGTCCAATTACTGAGTACGCGTGTCCAGTATTCCATAACGGACTACCGCAATATTTATCAACCGACTTAGAACGATTACAGAAGCGTGCACTAAGAATAATTTACCCTCAAGTCACCTACGCTGATGCCCTATTAACAAGCAATCTAATAACACTCCACGAGCGCAGAAAAATGTTGACGGTCAAACTTTTCAATGAAGTAACTATAGTAATGAGAACCATAAGTTGCATAGCCTGCTACTTGAGCCTAACACATGTGATGTGAACTTACGGCGAAAGCGAAGTTTCAATGTGCCAATATGCAAGACAAATAGACTCAAAAACAGTTTTATTTATAGTAACAGTATATAGACTAATTTAATTTAATAATTTTATATATAGACATGTAGTAATATAAATCTTAACTATTTTATTATACATTCTTTACCCTGTAAAGTATTACGCAATTCAGCTATTTAGCTGCAAAAGTATTTACTAATAAATCTATCTATCTATCTATCTATCTTGTATATATAGCTAATTACTCGGGCTTTAGCCGAGTTTAGGATCCAGTGTTATTAGTTTTTTTGTCGTATAATTTTTGGTCGAGTTATGGACCCAACAGGCTTTGCGAAACTGGGATGTGACTATAAATAGGCATGTCACGTGTCTTCTTTCTTTTCGTGGGAAGAGTTTTTGCCAGCGTTTCATACTTGCAAGTGTTCGAAGTCAATTCGAAGTCAGTTATGTGGCTGGGAAGTATCTTGTTCTTGAATACGCTCACAATGCTTACAATCGCACACGCCGATCGCGGTAGACCTACTCTAAAAGATGCCGAGCGGTTTCGAAACGGGTTGGTCCGCGATCTGATGAAAACTTATATGAATGCCAATCTTACTATGAATGCCAATCTAAATCTTACAATGAATGCCAAACTTACAATGAATGCCAAACTTACAAAACTAAAAACCAATATAAACTTGAATACAACGTTATGTGTGTCATTGAATTGCTCAAATGTGTCATTGAGAAGCACAAAGAACGTACTTAACGAAGCCAAGTTGCAAGTGTCAGGTAAACATGCGGTGTTGATATCACCCGAGGAGACTCGACAACATATGAACGCTGTGTGGAAATTATACGTTAAATATGTCGAGGTAACTTTATTAATATTTATGATTTGTTTTATTTTTGCCTGTATAATTGTTTATTGTGTTAAAAATGTCGTGCAAAATAAAGTCGATGTGTTTCATCATGTTTTGCCTAATAATTCAGAAAGCACGTTGCCATCGAATAACCCTGCTTCACTTGACATTGTACCTGTATATGAGAATGTAAAAAGTTCCCAGTTATCAGTAGAAGTTTCCGCTGATATTGATCCAGAGACTTTAAACTCAAAGGAATGTAGATCTCGTTATGCTAAATTTATTGTGATTGAGGTAAACAAGCGCCATGTTGGTCGACGTGATCGAGCTCGTGATCGAGAACCTAGCAGGATCCCAGCTAAAAAACTCTCTCGCCTTTTGAATAAAAGTAGAAAATTGCGTAAACAGCTTCGAAAACACATTAAAAGAAATGTACCCACGTCTTCTCATATCCATCGTCTAGTTTATGCATTTAGCCATGAAAGGAAAAGGTTGCTGAGCAATCAAGTAAGGTATTTATCCCAAGTTATTAAAATTAAAAAACCAAAGGGTTTACATGAAAAATCAAAACGATCTAAAAATATAAATAAAGAGAGGCGCAAGACTTACATGAACTTAAACCACAGAGTGAATTGCTGCAAGTTCAATCTTAGTAGAGACATTGAAAAGAACCCAGGTCCTACTTTTATTGATCCTAGTAAAACTATTCATGCACCTTATAGTCAAGGTGATGTTGATGTATTTGGTCCAAATGCAGGACAGCAATGTGTAGCTATGAGTTTGTGTGCTTTGATACATAACTTCACAAACAAATCAATTACTTACACCATAAATCACCCAGAACACCTAGTTCAAATTATGAACCTTGGAAATGAATTGTATTCTGCATTATCAAGATTATCAAGACAATCTTATTTATTGCTAACTGAATTACCTACCATGGTTACAGTTATAAACACAAATTATCAACTTGAGTTTAGTGAAAGTTACTCTGGTAGACTCCATACAACTACTTTGAATGAAAACATCCCATATGTCATGCCCTTAGAATGTGCTTTACAAGGTTTGGTACAAGAAAGTTATAATTCCTTTCTGTTAACAATCGGATGTAATACTGTATCCATCTATACTATTGCAAATGGTTCACTGAAAATATTTGATTCACATGCAAGAGATTCATTCGGTATGGCCCACCCTTGTGGAACATGTGTATTGTTGGAAGTAAATTCAGTTATAGACTTGGTAGAATATTTCAAAAATTTATATAAACCTGATGTTTTATTTGAGCTTAAAGGCATTAAAATTACTGTTGCACAATTTACACAAATTACAAATATACATACGAGCACATCTGAATCAGATCACTGTTCATCAACATGTGATGATGAGAAATTTAATGACAATTTTATTTCTTCTGCAGAAAATTGTGCAATATGCCTCTATTCAATTTGCTTTTCTACTATTACAGCATGTACATACTGGAATGAACTGACATTAGGTGCTGTCGTAGAACATGGCCTGTTTCTTTACAAGAATTCCTTAACAGTTGGAAATGAGTTTACATGTAATTATTTGCCACAAACAGTAAATATATATGGTGCTGATGTTGAGGTAGTATTTAATTCAAGGCAGCAGGACACATTGGTTACTCAGTCTGTTTCTACTAAACTGGCCCTTAAGAGATTAATATTAGATAATACTTCAGAAAATACTGGGTTTTTGCTGTGGCTTCAAAACTATTGCTTATCTTGCATTTTTCAGCACAATGCAAGGCAAATAAAGTATTTCTTGTTGGTATGCAATGAAAGCCAAACAATAAATGTATTTGAACAATTTAATGATATAGATTTTCTCATTAATAAATTTTGCCATATTGTCACACAAAAACTTAAATGTGAAGAAATACAATACAATATTCAATTTTTGTCATGTTCATGTCAACTAACAAAATCAGAGAAGCAAAAAGTTGCAAGAAAGCATAAGTCTATCACACAAAAAAGGTTACTTCCTGACGAAAAAAGAGAGAAATATGCAAATTTGGAACCTGCTAAGAAAAAAATGATGCTTGAGAAAGCTGCTTTAGACTACAAAACTATGGATCCTATAAAGAAAACAGTACTACTTGAAACAAATGCACAAAAATATAAATCAATTGAGCCATTGAACAAAAAAGGTAATATTGAAACAAATAGAAAAATATATAAATCAATGGATCCTGTGAAAAAGAAAGTTAATCTTGAAACAAAAAGAAAAAAATATAAATCAATGGAGCCATTGAAAAAGAAAGTTCTTGTTGAAACAAATGCACAAAAATATAAATCAATGGATCCCATGAAAAAGAAAGTTCTTGTTGAAACAAATGCACAAAAATATAAATCAATGGATCCCATGAAAAAGAAAGTTCTTGTTGAAACAAAGGCACAAAAATATAAATCAATGGAGCCATTAAAAAAGAAAGTTCTTGTTGAAACAAATGCACAAAAATATAAATTAAAAAAATTATCAATGGATTTACATGACTTGGATGATTATATTTCTAGGTTTCACAATAAAATAAAAGAAGGTCCTTATTATATATGTTCTGTTTGCAATCGGTTACTCTACAGAAAATCAGTCATGTTACTAAATCAAAATAAGTACACAGATGTCCCTGAAACTCTGTTCACTGATGTAAAGTCATTTGATGAAAAAGAATACATTTGTAAAACATGCCATTCGAAGTTGTTAAAGGGGAAAATTCCTTGCCAGGCAATCTATAATAACATGTATGTTGATAACATACCATCTGAGCTTACATGTTTAGAAAAACTTGAACAAATTCTTATTGCACAGCGAATAGTTTTTGAGAAGATAATAGTAATGCCAAAAGGACAGCAAAGAAAAGTTAAGGGAGCAATCTGTAATGTGCCGGTTGAATGTGATGAGACATGTAAAGTTTTACCACGGCCACCAGAAAGATCAGGTATTATAATGTTGAAACTTAAACGTAAACTTGAATTCAGAGGTCATGTGTATTTTCAAGCAGTGCGTCCTCAGTTCATTCTTGATGCGCTTAACTGGCTAAAGGTAAACAATCCATTGTATAATATTACAATTGATATTCAAAATATCAGTGCAAAACTTACCAGTTTAGAACAAGATGACAATACTTCGGGTATAAATTTTGATAAAAATGAAAAGTCCTTCACAGAAAACTGCAAGCAACATGTTACGAATGATGATGATGATACTGAGGAAAAAGATGACCCATTGAATGAATATAGACAAGCAACTAATGAGACATGTTTACAGTCTGTATTACCAGATTACCCTGTTACAATACAAAGTAATAAAAATTGTTCATTAGGGAATGAAGTGTACAATATTGCGCCTGGAGAAAACAAACACCCTGTATCAATAATGAGAGACATAAAATGTGAAGAGCTTGCATTTCCAGTGTTGTTTCCAAAAGGACAGTTTGGCTTCACTGAAGATAGAAAGATTAAATTGTCACCAGTGAAGTACTTCAATGCTCGTCTTTTACATTATAGCGGAAGGTTTGCAACAAATCCAGAGTATCTTTTCTTTGCACAATTTATAATGGAACAAAAAAAAGTATCAGATAGTATTAATATAGCCTTAAAAAAAATTCATGGCCAACCTGTAACTGCATCACAAATAAAATCAGATGTAAACAAGTTAAAAGGCTTAATTTGTCAAGATCAGGCATATTTGTTTTTAAGGCAAATTCCAGGCACACCACCCTACTGGCAAAAATTTATGTATGAAGTAGTAGCAATGGTAAAACAACTTGGGATTCCAACATGGTTTATGACATTATCATGTGCTGATCTTAGGTGGCCTGAGTTGTTTCAAATTATAGCTAGAACACAAGGTAAAAACATGACTGATGAACAAGTTGAAGCTTTGTCTTACAATGAAAGATGTTCAATGCTGAATCTTAATCCTGTTGTTGTTGCAAAGCATTTTCAACACAGAGTTGAAACATTTTTCACTGAGCTTCTGCTTAGCCAAAAAAATCCAATAGGTAAAATAATCTATTATGCACTCCGCATTGAATTTCAAATGAGAGGATCTCCTCATTTACATGCATTAATATGGACTTCTGATTGCCCAAAACTTACATCTGACAACAAAGAAGCTTACATACAATTTATAGATAACCATGTACAAGCCTATCTTCCAGATGAGAAAACAGAACCAGAGTTACATGAGTTAGTTAAAACTTATCAAAAGCACAATCATTCTAAAACCTGCAGAAAATACAAAAATATTAGTTGTAGATTCAATTTTGGTCAATTTTTTACCAAAAGCACAATAGTAGCAGAACCTCTTAATGATGATCTAGATGAGGAAATCAAGAGTAATATGCTCGACAGGCGAACACAGATTCTGACCTCAGTGAAACAGAAAATAGATGAAGTATTAAACCCATCCAAGCCAGATTATAATGAAACATTAAATGATGCAGACATTCTAAAATCAGTAGGTATCACTGAGGATGAATATTACTGGGCTCTATCAATTTCACCAGATTCTGATTTTGAGTTGCACCTTAAAAGGCCTGTAGACAGCTGTTTTATTAACAATTACTTTGTTGCTGGTATTAAGGGATTTGCAGCAAATGTTGACTTGCAACCTGTATTCAATCACTATAAATGCATAACATATGTCTGCTCATATTTTACTAAAGATGAAACTGAATGTTCTCAAGCTATTACAAATGCAGCAAAAGAAGCAAAAGCTGCTAACATGAATATTAGAGATGGCTTGAAAAAAATTGGTGCTGCTTTTCTCTCTACAAGAGAAGTTAGTTCACAAGAATGTGTCTACAGATCAATGCCTGAACTTTGGTTGAGAAAAATATTTCCAAAAACAATTTTTGTCAGTACAGATTTTCCAGAAAAAAGGGTACGTGTAACTAAGGCACAAGTGGAGCTTGATGAACTAGATGATGATAGTACTGATATATTTAAGTCAAATATAATTCAGCGTTACAGCATTAGACCAACATCAATTCCAGTTGTTGATCAATTATGTCTTGCAGAATTTGCTGCATATTACTATAAAGATTATAAAATTGATTATAGTGAAACAAAAGATTGCCAACCTGATGTTTTAACAGATAACTTGATTGAATTGCAAAGTACCATAAGTGATACAACACAATGCCTTCCCAAAAAAATAAAATTAATTAACACCAATGAATGCATGAAATGTAGAAAAGTTAAGGCTGTGTTAAGGTATCATACACCTAGCAGAAGAAAAGAACCAGAATCTTATTTTCACCATTTACTCATGCTCTATTATCCATGGCGTGATGAAAGTAACCTAATGGCTTCAGATCAAACATATACATCAACATTCTATGAACCTGATGTCCAAGCTATTGTTGAACACAACAGAGCAATATTTGAACCTGATGCAGATGCTGTTAGCGAGGCTCTTCAAGTATTAAAATCTAATCAGGGCAATATTATTCGTTCATTTGATTCAATAAATGATCAAGAAAATGCAGATTTACAAGGTGAAATGCAAGATGACTCAAATATTCCACATGAATCATTTAATGAACAATTACCATCACATCTTGACTCAACACCACAATCTAATCAGCATACCACTGGAGCAATTACTTCTTACAACCGACCAACAGAGATCTCTGATGATATATTACGTGAAACTGTGAGGTCCTTGAACATTGAGCAACGTCACGCATATGATACATTTCTTACATGGTGTAGGAATAAAATGAAAAACATGAACACCTTAAAACCTGTTGAAATAGAACCAATCTACCTTTTCTTAACTGGTGGTGGCGGTGCTGGAAAAAGTCACTTGATTAAAACAATATACCATACAGCAGTTAAAACGTTTAGACATCCTCCTATTAACCCTGAATTACCAACAGTTCTTCTCATGGCACCAACAGGTGTGGCAGCAATAAACATTGATGGAACAACAATAAATACTGGTCTTGCTATTCCTATACAAACTGGTGATAATGTACTGCAATGTCAGACCAAAAGAAAACACAATTAAGACTATCATTATCTGACCTAAAGCTAATAATAGTAGATGAAATTTCTATGGTTGGAAACACAACCTTACTTCATATCCACCAAAGACTAAAAGATATATTTGGCACCACATGTTCTCTGCTATTTGCAGGAATTACTATCATAGTTGTAGGTGATCTTTGCCAACTTCCACCAATACGTAAAAGATTTGTATTTGACAATTTCAAAAATGATTCTTATAATCTATGCCACCCATGGAAGGTCTTCAAAATGATAGAACTTCATGAAATCATGAGACAGAAAAATGACCAAGCATTTATTGAACTTCTTAACAGAATAAGAACTGCTACTCAAACAGAAGATGACATTAAGATAATCCAATCAAGATCAATAACCCCATCTGACCCTAATTATCCATCAGATGCAATTCATATCTGGGCTGAAAATGCTCCTGTTAATGAACATAACAAGAAAATGCTAGAAGAACTTTCTGGATCCTTATTTATTCTTAAAGCTAAAGATCAATATCCAACAAATGTAAGGAAACAAGATATTGATAGAGTATTCGCAAGAGGACGGTCTGAAACTGGTGGACTTGATTATGAAATTTTGATTAAAGAGGGTGCTCGAGTAATGCTTACAACAAATATCAGTATTCCAGATAGACTTATCAATGGACAAATCGGAACTGTCTTTAAAATTGATGTCAATCAAAATACCCAAAGACCAACTGTTCTCTATATCAAATTTGATGACCTGAATGCTGGTAAAGACGTAACTAACACTTGTGGCAACCCTTTTGCAAGAGAAAACAAAGTTGTTCCCGTTGAACCTGTATTAGCAAAGATCAAAATAAGACAAGGTAAAGCATCTTCCCCAGAAATACAGAGAGTACAATTCCCTGTTACACTTGCTTGGGCATGTACTGTACATAAAGTTCAAGGACTAACACTTGAAAAAGTTGTAATCAGTTCTGACTTAATAAAAACAGAGAGCATTTAACTATGGACAAATTTATGTTGCCTTAAGCCGTGCAACTTCTTTACAAGGTCTCTATATTTTAGGACAAATTGAGAGTAAACATGTTAAAGCAAATCCTAAAGTTCTTGAAGAATACCAAAGACTACGAAATGAATGTATGGTACCACATTTAACAACTGTACTCCAAGACAATTTCAATGTTTTGACCATATCACTTTTAAATATAAGATCTCTCAAAAAACATAGCATCGATATTAAATTTGATTCAAGAGTTTTCAATAGTGACGTCATAGCTCTAACTGAAACCCAACTACTACCTCAGGATTTTGACAATGAAATTTTAAATAATCTCAGTCCTTTCAAACTCCACCGTCAAGATCACGATACTGACAAATATTCGAGTATGGCACTTTGCACTAGAAATACTGTAGAAATCAAACACTATGAATATTTTCCTTCACTAAATGCACTAAAATTTGATGTGGTTAATAGTCAATCCCAAGAAAAAAGAACTTTTCTTTTGTTGTATCGAAAGCAAGCCTCCAACATCCTACAGTATGTAGATTGTTTGGGATACGTCATTAATAGTTATACAATTGACATGATTTTTGGTGACTTTAATATTAATTACTTGAATCACAATCAAGTTCAACCACTAAAATATTTGATGGAATCTCTCAATTACACTCAGATTGTAACAAAACCTACGTTTATATCTTCTGGTAGCTTATTAGACCATGTGTATGTTAGATCCACAGTGTTTCAAATAATTGACAATTATGTAGTCAATGTGTATTATTCTGATCATGATGCTATCAAAATCATACTACAATATTGCAACTAGGGAGTATTAATTATATCTCACATTAATTGAAATATTATTAATCACTGGTACATTTTGTTATATCCTGTTCTTTCTGGCAATTGTTATCAAGCAAGTTTATCTTACACCTATTGTACATCTAACATGTATATGCATTCACAAACCATATTTATCAATAAGGGGTGGGCCATTGGAAATCTTGCAGGGAGAGGGTGACAATTCCTGTGCAAGGGAAAGTGATAAAAAAATCCTGCAGGCAATATAAAGAGAATACACGGGCAAACTGTTTACAACTTTTATAAATAACAGTTACCCCTTTATATCCTGCAGAGTTTTCATAGGATGAAATGCTTAGAACTATTTGTTACCCCTCCCAAAGATTTCTAATGGTCCACCCCCTGAATTAGTGCAGTTACGCTGCACTTGTAGTTGTAGTTGTACTTGGGATGAAAAGGACTTAGAACACCTGGACAACCTGAACCATGGGACAACAAATTAATGTAAGTAAAAGATGTACTGAATCTCTATGTAACTGTTCTTTAATATTGCAAAGTTTCTATGCATGCATAGCTTAATTGCTTTTTAACCCACTTATTTTCTCTCTGTTTCATATTTCAGACAAAACTAAAGATCTGGTAAAATCATGAAAAGCCTCAGCAATATTCACATTAAGGCATCATTGCCAATGGGGTTGTACAACTATGCAGTTGAAGTTGTGAGTTACAGCACCAACCACCAATTTAATACTCTGGTGTATATTAAATGACCTTATAACATCGACATAATTTGGTATTAATGAAAACAGCAAACCCAATTAACACTGGCATCTGAACTAAAGGGCCTCTTCGACCACACAGTTGGATTTGTGAGTTGGACTAGCTATTAAACAGTCAACTACCAATTTATAGCATTGGGACTGTATGCGACATGCTGTTGAAGTTGTGCCAGTTGGTCAAACTGTCAACCACCAATTAATTACTACTCTTCTATTAAATGACTTTGACATAACTGGTATTATATAATGAAAGAGACAAATTAACACTGGATTGTGGAGTAAAATACTAATCAACATGCAGTGCACATCAATCATCAATGCAGTCCACAAAGTCAACAGAGACAGAACTTCGCTGGCATAATTCCCATCACTAGCATATTATGGCCATTGAAAATATCATCATGATTACAAACTCAGTGGAATTTGAAGTCACCATTCATGCAGCCAAAGAAATTACCGTTATTCCAATGTCCAACAAAATAACTTTGCTTTAACCACATGCTTGAATCGATGGAATCGATGGAATGCATTGTAGTTGTAACATTGCCATTATCAAATCAAGTGACTGTAGATCATGCAGCCAAAGAAATTACTGTTCTTCCAATGTCCACCAACATAACTTTGCTTTAACCTGCATATGCTTGAATTGATGGAATGCATTGTGATTGTAACATTGCCATTATCAAACCAAGCGACTGTACATCATGCAGCCAAAGAAATTACCGTTCTTCCAATGTCCACCAAATTAACTTTGCTTTAACCACATGTTTGAATCGATGGAGTACATTGTGATTGTAACATTGTCATTATCAAACCAAGCGACTGTCAACAAAGGTCAAAGCTGTGAACTTGATTCGCTGCATATGTGTTGCCATTCGTACATCTCTCTTTTATAAATAATTTTCGCTACCAAAACAGTATATAAACAGCAACTGCAATTAACTAGAATATATGTACACAAAATGTCACAATACTGTGTCCTGTACTTCAGTTTAATAATAATAATTGACAGTAAAATACCATATACATAAATCAATTATATGTTCTCCAGATCTAGGTTCTCCATACATGTATAATATTAATAAATAAAATAATTAAAAACCTTTGTATTATAAGACAAGTGAGCGGGTTTTCTAATTCCAACTGTCTAACATGCCCATTGGGCCATATTGCATCTCTGCAGGCAATTTATGCGTGCCATTTGTTCACTATTAAGTAGCCCGAGTTAACGCCTAGCGGGCGTCTTGTTCAATTAAGGTTGTCCTTTAAGGTCAAAACTCAAAACTGGAAAACCTCAAACTCTAAGCGGGAAAAACACGATGGGAGCTTGCATGTGTATGTTGGTGGCATTTTGTATCACATGCACAACCCGCAATAATTCAAACTAACCTGCACGCGCAAGCGCCCATCATGCTTTTTAATTGCAGTTCACGTATAATTACGAAATTAGTCTGATGACCAATACCCTGGTTAGGTCAAGAAATCATGAAGCGACCTGGACAATTTATGCTTCGCCCATCGCTCTACATATTTTGCGAAACTCACGAGCCATCTGAACGCTGTGAATATCATCCCGTAACCTCATCATATAATTATTATTGTAAAACTAAATCTTCCACCATCATTTTAAACATGTTAAAGACTAGTTGGTTGCAAATATATCTAGATTCGAGAGAAGGAAACTCAACGATTACGTAACTCAAGGATTATGCAACTAGTCAATAGTAATTATCGTAACTTACAGCTAGCTCAATAAATAGTTAGATCATCTGCTTGGTGGTTAGAAGGTTGAGGGTTCGATTCCCTGGGACTCAGAAATCGTCGGAATGAAGACGAGCTACAGTGTAGCATAGATTACCTTTCACATAATTTTAACTCAACATAATAAACAAACATGATAACAACATAATGAAATGTTGGTATTTGAATACAATAATGATATACAAGTCGTGTGTTGCGTAGGCAGTGTAAAATACGAATAAAAAGTACTAAAAGGCTGGTGTACTACCAAAATACTGAATAGAAGGTGTAACGTTTTGAGCGAAGGCTCTTCGTCCTTTTTCCTCTCTCCTTGAAGGCCGCGAAAGGACTTTTTCCGGGGCGTTTTAGTTTATTACGGAGAGCTGTTGTGTTGCGGAGAAGCACTGAGAAACGTAATGCCACAGCTCTCCGCCTTAGAAAACTCTCTTTCGCGCACTTGCAAGTCTCTGTGGAGGAGTTAGTCCTTCGTTAGAGAGTGAATGGTAAGTGACATTTACGTTTCACTCTCTAACGAAGGAAGAAGGTCGTTCACTCGAAAAGTTAGACTTCCTATTCATTATTTTGACAGTACACCTTTTAGTATTTTTAATTGATATTTAAATCAGGTCTTAGTTGGTCTTCAGTCTGTTAATGAATAAAAAAACTCTCCTTACCTCTTGGCTTATCGTTAACTTTACAACTTGTAGCTCGACTTGTAGCTTGATCTTATCACGTTCTCTTTCAAACAAACAATGGTTTACTAACTTTACTTTACATCACCTACAGGAAATTTAATAGCAGTCTCACGTGATCATGACGTCATTATTCTCAGATTTTCTTCGATTACGGGCCATAAGGACGTGAAAGACTTTTCTTGACTATTGTCATGTTAACAGTTTTGATACTCAAACATTCTTTATTCATTTATTCACGAAACGTTTTTACTTAAAACTGAAATACGATTAAGGTGCTGTTATACGACGCATTTTTTCGTGACCTTTTTTATTATAATCTCATTTATACTGCTAAAGAAAACTCCTTAACTTGTACTTTCATTCGAACGTACTATTCACGACACGATAACAAATAATCGGCGAAGATAACAAATAATCGGGGCCTCGTTGTTGAAATAACTATATTACTAGTTTATATGGCATACTGTACAGCAACCTTTTAATATTTTTGATTGGTATTTGAATCAGCTCTTAGTTGGACTTATTCTGTTAATGAACACAAAGCTCTCCTTACTTCTTGGCTTCTCCTTGCTACGTCTACATGACTTGGTCACTTTCAAACAATATGTACAAGGCCATGAGTCAATAGACAATAGTAATTATCGATTTATCGTTACATACAGCTTGGGACTCAGAAATTGTCTGAATAAAGACGAACTTCAGTAGCAAAGATTACGTTTAACATAATTTTAACTCAACATAAGAAACAAACTGCTGTGCAGCTGCTGAAATAATGAATAACATGAGGAGTAGGTAACGTTTTGGGCGAATGCTCTTTGTCCTTTCTCCTCTCTGCGCAGAGGAATCATGTAATGCAACAGCTCTCCGTCTTGCAAAACTCTCTTTCGCGGACTTGGAAGTCTCTTCGCAGGAGAGAGTCCTTCGTCAGAGAGTGAAACGTAAAGTGATATAATGTCAGTTTCACTCTCTAACGAAGAAGGAAGGTCGTTCGCTCGAAAGTTAGACTTCCTAGTTCCTATTCACTATTTTGACAGTACAGCAACCTTTTAATACTTTTGCTATTTGAATCAGCTCTTAGTTGGACTTCAGAGTCTGTTAATGAATACAAAGCTTTCCTTACCAATCGCACGCCTTCTCCTTACTTCGTCTACTTGACTTGGTCACTGACAAACAAACAATGGTCTACTTTGCATCACCTACAGGAAATTTAATAGTATTCATCACATGATCTTTTATGTCATCATTCTCATATTTTCTTTCATTAGGGGCCATAGGGACGAGAAAGACCCATCTTTGCTATTCTTATTGAAATTCAAACTATTTTTGTTCGTTTGTTCATGAAATCGGATTAAGGTGCTGTTACACGACGTATTTTAAAACTTGTCTATAAACTGCGTTCCGTTCGGATAAGGAAAAATTTTGGTTTTAGACAAAACTGCTTGAGGTCCTTAAAATTATCCTGTGTTCTCTGTTGAAATGTCAGTTTTTAGATCAAAAGACTGTAGGTTATAGAGTGATGTAGCCAGGATGCAGACACTTATGTGCCCAGAGACTGTGCTGTTGAAGTGTTTACTAACATCCCTTCCGTTCAAATAGTTCGAACACGTCCTTTAAAGCTTTATCTTTCGGAAACATTGGAAAAGATGTCTTCAGACGATAAAGTTTTTCCCTACACTACTGAAGACAATAATTTCGAAACATTTGGAAACGTACACGCAACGAACTCGCTGAAGTAAAGACAACTGACTGAAGTGGCTCTTATGACAAAGACAAAATAACAAAGAAGTGTAATATGGCAATAACACGATATTATGCCGGAATGATTAGACGAAATGAGTCTGAAAAGCAGAGAGAACGTCAAAACAACGCAATTATAAAAATCAACCAATTTGACGCTAGTTAGCGCAACCTTTTGCAGGACCACGCTGCCGCTTATAACTACCGTACTGGCCAATAAGTACATCAAATATCCTAAAATTAGGAATGTAGTGTAAAAATGCTAATATAATATTATAAAACGTTGGTGTACTGCCGAAATAATGTGTAGGAGGTCTTACGACGTATTGAGTGAAGGTCCTTCACATTTCACTCTCTGACGAAGGGGCTTCGCTCGAAACGTTATAGACATACTACACATTATTTCGTCAGTACACGAACCTTTTATAGAAATAGAAACCAAGAAATTCGTGTTTCAGGGAGAGTGAAGGCACGGAGCCAAATGATTGTTCTCTGGCAAAGTTTTATGTACTCCCAACGGTATTAGTACCTTTAATCTGGAAAGGAATATCTTAGCCTGCATGCAGTAATGTTTCCTCAAACCCTTGGTCCCTACAGAAAGCCTAATCTTAAGTCTCCTTGCAGAGAGTGCTGTAAGAATGTCAGACAAACTAAGACTCCATTATTTGTGCGCTGAATGTAACACTTGGTTTCATACAAGCTGTCTAGCTCTATCTTCAAGTTCAAGTACTACCTAGGGGCCGATTATATGAAAGTTTTCAGCACGTTTGTAACTTTAGCCGGGCTGAAAAGTCAGCCCGGCGTCGTGGTCAAAGTCATGTAAAAACAAATTTGCGATTACATGATGATAGTTTCAGCCCGATTTTACCAACCGGGCTAGGATTTTCAGCTCAACAAACCGGGCTAAAAATTCCATATAATCGCAAATCATAATTTCAAACCGGGCTGAAATTATTGGAGCATAAATATCTTCTTTTTCTACCAGTCGTTGTTCTCTTTGAAGATAGGTATGCTGCCAAAATCAAGTTCCTTTTGGCTTCTAACAGCTTGTACGCAATCACTATGCCATTCAGTTGAAAAAGAAGCACACTGAACTGCGAAAATACGAAAAGAGCCATTTTCTTCATGTTGCGTGGCGCCATTTTGAAAATATTTCCCGCAAAAAATATGGATTTCAGCCCGGGTTGAAAATCACCATATAATCGATGCAAATTTCAGCCCGGTTAAAGTTACAAACGGGCTAAAAACTCTCATATCGGCCCCTTAGAGTATCCGAACATCGACCGCACCTACACTATACATGTGTTTTATCTGAGTATATATGTAAGCGACTAGTGGTCTCGACGTCCTGCAACTTCATGGACTCGTCCTCCAATGCAGTCTCCGAAGTTGCTGATCACAGCTTTCTTAGCGGATGACGTACAACATTGGGGAATAATAATTGTAAGAAAACGTATTACGGAAAACTTAAACATCAATAGCTTGCCGAATGGATTTGTGGAGATTAAGGAATTTAGACAGGAAACCGTAATTTTTATCAAACTTTTCCAAATTCTCAATTCCATGTCGAAGGATTCAAACTATTTCGTAGAGACAGGTGTGAGAAAGGCGGACGTGCAGGTATATGCTGTTTAGTCAATGAGAACATTGTTACACACAAAGGAAAGTTACATGCAAATCAATGGAGAATCTTCTTGAATTGCGTATTGCTCAGCGACAGTTTGCTGTGAAACCACCGTCGGTATAGACAATAGCACTTTTACTAGCGAACTGTTAAGGATATATTAGACTCGAAGCATTTTATTATGCGAGAACATGTTTCTATATTAGTGATCTGAATTAGGACATATTGCACCCTCTGTGTAATAACAAACAGGGGAAATACTCGACATATATGCGATATTTATGATATATTATAGACTTACTTCTTATAAACGAAAACCGATGGTCTTGCCTTGATGTTATATATTGACTATAATATTCCAGCTTTTATGAAAGACTCTGCTTAATGATCACTGTTTCGTTTACATTGTGTTAAATACCAAACTTATGCGACCTAAATTCGAAGTTAACGTGAAACGCTCGTTGAAAAACTTCGACCAAGAAACTTTTCTTGATGATCTTAGCAGAATGTATTTGATGAGACTAAATAATCAAGTTTTGGACGACAACGAGGCTCCCGTCAAAACGTTTTACTCGCACTCGTTGATATAGCATCTAAGTTTATAACCGCTGAAAAAACTTGAAATAGCATGAGAGAGATAGCAGAGGGATCGACCCCTATACTCAGTATGAGGAACTATTTAAAAACTGGGGATAACTATACTCTGAGACATTAAAGAGTTATGAAAATCGTTTGAAAACTTTATATTAAGTTGATAAATAATACAGACAAAGCATATATGCACTGAGAAATATATTTTGAAACTCTCGAAGGTTAATACCACCATGTCCGGGCTCAAGTATTGACGGTATCAAGCAGCCAAATGATATGGAACGCCCTTCCGGACACAGTGAAGTTGGCAGAGAGCTAAGTACATTGTTGACATCGACATTGATATAATTTCTACTTATATAGTTATAATTTTAGTACATAGAATTTATATTAGGATTACGATTTCTGTACATATTCTGATCTGGAAATCAACTCAGTGTAGCTAAGTGTATTTGTTCACGTTAAATAAAGATTGTATTGTATTTTGAACAATCTCCTAAATATAGGGAAACTTCGTATCATCTGGAAACTCATGAGCCTTATCGGCTGGAATGTCTTCTTCAGTTTCTCCAGAAGTGCCGAAAAATTTCTTTTCGATCGCTTGTTGCACGTCCTTGATCGTCATCATTATTTTGGTAATCGCAGTTTTCTCTTCATTTAATTTGTTTGCAAGTTCAGCATCAGTTTAAGGATTCTTTTAACAAAGACACTTTGTGAGTGTAGCTTCCGCACTTCGCACCAAGTTTGTCATCCGTTAATTCATTATCGGTATCGAATCTTTCTAGTCACAGTTCACGTATAATGAACGGGACCTGGACAGTTTCTTTCGCTTCGCCCATCGCTCTACATTTGTAGGGCGAAACACACGAGCCATCTGAACGTTGTGAATATCACCCCGTAACCATATCATAAAATCATTATTGCTGCCGTAGGCAGCACACTAATCTTGACTTGACTTGTGCCCAGACCTCTTTACCGAGCTATGTATAGTCAACGAGATCTCGATCTGTAAAAATTTTGGATGTCGGTCGGTCGGATGGATGGATGTTCAGTTTTATGACGTTTTGTGACGTAGTTCAAGTTGCTATCCCTACTCCAGACGTTATTCGGTATATACTTCATGGTAACACTAGACCGGATTTCCATCTGTTTTTTATACCCCTAACCCCAACCGTAACCCAAATCCTAACCCTAACCCTAACCGTAACTCTAATCCTAACCATAACCCTAACAATAACCGTAAAATACGGTGGGAGACTATATGTATTGTTACCATGAAGTATACCCCCGTTATTCGTATTCACGGAAGTTGTACGGAATTACTGTTCGGAACTTGTCAACGCCACCACGAATATGGTATTTTCTGAACTCGTAAAGCAATGAGGTGAGTGGTGAACGAAGTTTTCGAACGATCTGTTCTGCCTTTGTTGCTGTCGCGAATTTCAATTCATTTCAGTGAGGAGATATTCTGTTGTTGAGGTAAGACGACTAAGATAGTTCTTTGTACTTTTGTCCTTTAAAAAGGCTCGTTAAAACGGCAATATGGCTGAGTGAGGTAGAAATTTACAAGATGTCATCTGCAATTTCGTTCCAGATAAACTATCATCAATTATCAAATTGTTTTGTTTGTGAATACGGTTTACTTTCTATTTAGGTGTATATTGGTGTGAGTTCATTGTTTCTCACAAGAGCCATTGTGTTCACGCTGATCAGCATCTGGGAAGCAACATCCATCATCAAGAATTCACATCCGTGTCCACATCAGAAACAAATTCTGATTAACTTAATTTGTCAACTGGTATTACCTGTACATGTACATGTACGTCAACTGTTTTGTGTTCATATTGAACTGCATTTTTATGCAAGCCTTGTACAGAGAACTATGTTATACAACTGTTTTATCTGTATGTTCAACTGCATTTTTATGCAACTGTTGAAGTTACATCTGTTTAATATTATACATGTTCATGAACTACTATATTGTGAATAAATGTTGAGAACAGTTTAATACAACACAAGAGTTGTCAACAAGGGAGGGGGCAGATGTGCTGCATCTGCAAATGTGCCAGGGCCCCCCGCACATGCTTCATCTGCCCATAGCTGTGCGTAATGAATGTCTTACTAACCCCAAAGTACCTTTGGTCAAGCAAGCTCAGTGTGAGCTTCATATATACGTAGAGCTCACTGCTCTGGTACAAGGCTGTATTACCTCCACTGCCACTTTGACTTCGATAAGCCCACCACTTATTTTTGCAATTTTGCACAATATCACAACTGCCTTGGACCATTGATTTCAAGGCAGCACTTTCCTTGCGATAGTAACTTCTAGTTGTAAAACTAAATCTCCACCATCATTTTGAACATGTTAAAGACTAGCTGGTTGCAAATATATCGAGATTCGAGGCTAGGAAACTCAAGGATTACGTATGCAACTATAGTCAATGGACAATAGTAATTATCGTAACCTACAGCTACCTCAATAAATAGTTAGATCATCTGCCTGGTTGTTAGTAATCAGAAATGGTTTCAATGAAGACGAGCTACAGTGTATCAAAGATTACGTTTCACATAATTTTAACTCAATATAATAAACAAACTGCTGTGCTGCTGAAATACTGAATAGGAGGTGTAACGTTTTGAGCGAAGGCTCTTCGTATTTTCTCCTCTCTCCTTCTCTTCGTCCTTTCTCCTCTCTTCTTCTCTTCGACCTCTCTCCTCTCTGTGCCGAGGAACGTAATACAACAGCTCTCCTTCTTGAAAGACTCTCTTTGGCGGACTTGGAAGTCTCTGCGCAGGAGAGACTCCTTCGTCAGAGAGTGAAACGTAAAGTGACATAATGCGTTTCACTCTCTCTCGAAACGTTAAACTTCCTATTCATTAATTTGACAGTAAAGCAACCTTTTGGTATTTTTGATTGGTATTTAAATCAGGTCTTATGTTTTTATTTAAATCAGGTCTTCAGGACTTCAGGACTTCAGTCTGTTAATGAATAAAAAACTCTCCTTACCTCTTGGCTTCTCGTTAACTTCACTCGTAGCTTAACTTGTAGCTCGACTTGTACCTTGATCTTTCTCTTTCAAATAAACAAACTTTACATCACCTACAGGAAATTTGATAGCAGTCTCGCGTGATCATTGACGTCATCACTCTCAGATTTTCTTCGATTACGGGCCATAAGGACGTGAAATGCTTTTCTTGACTATTCTCATGTTAAAAATTTTGAAATTGAAACCTTTTTTATTAATTTATTCACGAAACATTTTTAGTTAAAACCAAGGTGCTGTTATACGACGCATTTTTTCGTTCCCCTTTCTTATCATTTGTACTTTCAATAGAATAGAATAATACTTTCATTTGTACTTTCAATAGAATATAATAATACTTCCATTTGTACTTTCAATAGAATATAATAATACTTCCATTTGTACTTTCAATAGAATATAATAATACTTTCATTTGTACTTTCAATAGAATATAATAATACTTCCATTTGTACTTTCAATAGAATATTGTTTAATATTCATTTGCAATGCTCATATAGGATTCATTACGACATCTTTTAATACAGTAACAACACACGTCAACACACGAAGAATAATACGATACAGTGAACTTGGTAAAGGTCACATATCAACAAAAGATATTATAGGGCGTGTTCTTCTAAACGAGACTGTCAATCAAACTAAAGTATCTAGTTCTTCTATTTTCGTACAACGATTAGTAATATTAACACTCCCTCTCGAAAATGAAGGACTATATAATTAGGTATTAAACCTACTAAACACTCACTAATTCATTAGTAATGTTCATAAGGTCTCTAAAACGTTGAAACAAAGTCTTTCCTAATGGCTTGGTCAACAAATCCGCAGGCATTTGTTCAGTGGGACAGTACTCCAGAATCACTTCCAAATCATTCACCATGTCACGAATGAAATGATGTTTGATGTCGATGTGCTTTGATCTTGCATGGTATTTTGGATTTCTTGATAAGGCGATTGCCCCTTGATTGTCCTCCTTGATGATCGTAGGTTCCTTTTGGACAAAGTTAAGTTCATTCAGCAATGCACGCAGCCAAACCGCTTCTTGACATGCATGTGATGCTGCAACATATTCAGCTTCTGTTGACGAAAGAGCTACTGTTCTTTGTCTTTTACTGGACCAACTGATTACACCGCCACAAATGGAAAACAAATATCCTGATCGAGATTTCCGTCCATTTGGATCACTTCCCCAATCAGCATCAACAAATCCAGTTACTTGTACAGTATCTTGCTTAGAACCATCAAATCTAACTCCATAATCCATCGTTCCTTTAATGTAACGTAGAATTCGCTTTGCTGCTTTCCAATGTTCATGTCCTGGATTTGAACAGAATTGACCAACTGCTCCTACAGCTTGTGCCAAATCAGGTCTTGTGCCAGTGACCGCATAAGTTAAACCTCCAATCAGTGCTTGATACTTGCTCTTTTCCACTGGATCTCCTTCATTTGGTAACAATTTGGTGCCTTGGTCAAGAGGAGTAGATGTGGGTTTACAATTTTCCATTCCAAATCTTTTCAGCAGTTTCATGAGGTAATTGGTCTGATGTAGCAGCATGAGTTTCTTGCTTCGATCACGTTCAATCTGGATTCCCAGGCAGTAATGAACTTCTTCAAGATCTTTCATTTCAAATTTCTTCTTCAGTGCTTCTTTCTCTTTGTGCAACATCTTCTTGCTGTTAGTGGCTAATAACAAATCATCAACATATAAGGCCAAGAGCATGAATTCATCTCCCTCTTGCTTTGTATACAGGCAATGATCTGACTTGGATTGCTTGTACCCAGAATTCTTAAGGAATTGATCAATTGTGTTGAACCAACATCTGGATGCTTGTTTTAGACCATAGATACTCTTATTCAACTTGTAAACCAGATGTTCCTTTCCTTTCTGGATATAGCCTTCAGGTTGGCTCATGTAGATTTCTTCTTCCAAGTCTCCATTGAGAAATGCTGTTGAAACATCCATTTGATGAATCTCTAGATCCAACTGATTTGCAATCGCAATGACTGTGCGAATTGATGTGTAACGTGCCACAGGGGAAAACGTTTCTTCGTAGTCGACACCAGCTACTTGGGAATATCCCTTGGCAACAAGACGAGCTTTGTGTCGTTCAACAGATCCATCTGCTTGATATTTTACTTTGAAAACCCACTTGCAATCAACAAGATTGCATCCTTCAGGAAGATTTACAAGAGTCCAAGTGTTATTCTTGACAAGTGATGAGTATTCTTCATCAAGAGCTTCTTTCCATTGTACTTGGTCAGGTGATGATAAGGCTTCTTTAACTGTTGTGGGCTCTTCAGAAATTATCAGCTCGGCATTACCTCATTCCATATCTTTATATTTCCACCAATCACCAGTTATTGTACCATCCCTGTAGGGCGGTCTTTTATTTCGCTCTGAACGGCGTGGCGATTCTACTTCATGCTGGTGAACTTCTTGTTGGTCAATTTGATGGTTGCTGTTAGTTGCACTTTGCTCATCTTCTATTACTGGCCTTTCTTCATCTTGCAACTCGTCTTCTTCGTTGCCATTTGTAGGTAAAACGGTTGTAGATTCTTGTGGTGCTCTGATGCGACCATCAAAGTCATTCTCTACAAACAGTACATCTCTTGATATATACACTCTTCTTGCTTTGGGATCCCACAACTTATATGCCTTGCTTTGGATGCTGTATCCTATGAAGATACACTTTCTTGATTTAGGATTCCACTTCTTTCTGGTTTCTTTGGGAATATGCATGTATGCCTTGCATCCAAAAACCTTCAAATTTGAGACATCTGGTTTCTTGCTCATGAAACATTCATACGGGGTCATATAGTCCACTGAAACTGTAGGACTACGATTTCGAACGATAACAGCTGTTTGCACTGCTTCACCCCAAAATCTGTTGTGAAGTCCAGCATTATGTATCATGGACCTTGCAGATTCTTGAATGGTTCTGTTCATTCTCTCAGCAACTCCATTCTGCTGAGGTGTTCTTGGGATGCTCAGTTGCCTCTGAATTCCTTTCTTGATGAGATAATCAGTGAATTCTTTGGAAGTGTACTCTCCACCATTGTCTGAGCGTAGGATTTGAATCTTCTTTCCTGTAGCAGTCGTGACCATTGCTTCATATTCTTTGAATTTTTCAAACACTTGATCTTTATTCTTTATGAAGTAGATGGCAGTAAATCTTGACTTATCGTCAATGAATGTTACAAAGTAACGGTTACCTCCCAGACTTGTTGTTTGCATTGGACCACAAACATCGGTGTGTACAATCTCCAAGATCTCCTTCGCTCGAGTTGCTTGTTCTTTCGGAAATGGCGTTCTTTTCTGCTTGCCTTTTACACAGCCTTCACATAATACTGATTGTTCCGAAGATTGGAATTTCAGACCTTCAACCAGCTTCTTTTCTTGCAACATTCTCAAATTCTTTAAGTTCAGATGTCCATATCTTTGGTGCCATAAATGCTCTGAGTTCTCTTGGGAAGCTGCATTTGCTTTATGTGAGCTTTTCTTCATTCGAGACGAATCGAGAACAAACAGATTACCTTTCATCTTGCCAGAACCCAACACATTTCCATACTTGTCAACAATGAGACAGTTTTGTCCATTAAACGACATGGAGATACCTCTTTTGGTGACAGCACTAACCGAAAATAAGTTTTTGGCTAAATCTGGTACATACAATACATCCGCTAATTCGGCTTGCTTTCTCCAGCTTTCACTTTTAACCAAACAGATCCCTTTCCGAGTGCTTCGACTTCTCGGTTATCACCTAAACGTACCTTTTCAGGTGTAGCAAATTCAACGTAATCCACCATCGATTCTTTCTCATATGTCATATGTTGAGAAGCGCCAGAATCTATGTACCACGTCGAATTATTTCCTTCGATTTCGCTTGGTCTAGTGGCCGTACATGTTGTATTAACTGGGTTTTCTTTGCATCCGTCTTCTTTAACTTTCTTTGGCTTTCTACAATCTCTTGCCCAATGGCCTTGTATCCCGCAATTGTAGCATTTTCCCTTCTTCTTTATCTTGGGCTTTCCGTGTTGTTTATCTTTAGACGTGAAGAGGACTTTCTCTGTTTCATCAACAGGAAGTACATTTTCCTTGCGCTTGTGCTCTTCATGTAGTAATCGTGCAGTAACAAACTCTAAATTTAATTCACCAACACGAGACTCCAGGGCTGTGATTAAATTGTTATACGAATCAGGAAGACTACATAACAATGTCGCAACTTGATCTTCTTCGGAAATTGGAGCTCCTACGGCCTCTAGCTGTTGTGTAAAGGTTTTCAACTTGTTTATGTGCTCTGTCATCGTATCACCATCTGCCATAGACGCTGTGAAATATTTCTTGCGCAGAAATAACTTATTCGCCAAAGATTTTACTTCAAAGTGGTTTTCCAGTTTAGACCAGGCTTCCTTTGCCGTCTTCGCCGTTCGCACTAACGATAGTTGCTCATCTCCCAGAGATAAACAAATCGTTGCTAGTGCTTTGCGGGCACGTTTCTTGAATTTCTGTCGCTGAGTTTCAGTAGTTCCTTCTTCGACAGGTTCTACCTCATCGCCAGACACAATGCCCCATAGATCCTTTTCTTCAAGAATCATTTGCATCTTGAATTTCCACAAGTGGAAATTCTCTCCTTTGAATTTCGCGATGCGAAATAGCGCCGTTTCTTCTCCACTTGAAGCCATGCCAAAAAACACGTAGCGTTGTTTTCTTTACAAGACACTTCAGACTTCAGTTGATCAACGCATGATCAACGCAAGCTCCGTAGTTATTTTGAGTCGTTTGAACCACACCTATGCATCCTGGGCTCATAACCTGTTTAATATTCATTTGCAATGCTCATATAGGATTCATTACGACATCTTTTAATACAGTAACAACACACGTCAACACACGAAGAATAATACGATACAGTGAACTTGGTAAAGGTCACATATCAACAAAAGATATTATAGGGCGTGTTCTTCTAAACGAGACTGTCAATCAAACTAAAGTATCTAGTTCTTCTATTTTCGTACAACGATTAGTAATATTAACAAATATAATAATACTTTCATTTGTACTTTCAATAGAATATAATAATACTTCCATTTGTACTTTCAATAGAATATAATAATACTTTCATTTGTACTTTCAATAGAATATAATAATACTTCCATTTGTACTTTCAATAGAATATAATAATACTTTCATTTGTACTTTCAATAGAATATAATAATACTTCCATTTGTACTTTCAATAGAATATAATAATACTTTCATTTGTACTTTCAATAGAATATAATAATACTTCCATTTGTACTTTCAATAGAATATAATAATACTTTCATTTGTACTTTCAATAGAATATAATAATACTTCCATTTGTACTTTCAATAGAATATAATAATACTTTCATTTGTACTTTCAATAGAATATAATAATACTTCCATTTGTACTTTCAATAGAATATAATAATACTTCCATTTGTACTTTCAATAGAATATAATAATACTTTCCATTTGTACTTTCAATAGAATATAATAATACTTCCATTTGTACTTTCAATAGAATATAATAATACTTTCATTTGTATACTTTCAATAGAATATAATAATACTTCCATTTGTACTTTCAATAGAATATAATAATACTTCCATTTGTACTTTCAATAGAATATAATAATACTTTCATTTGTACTTTCAATAGAATATAATAATACTTCCATTTGTACTTTCAATAGAATATAATAATACTTCCATTTGTACTTTCAATAGTATATAATAATACTTTCATTTGTATACTTTCAATAGAATATAATAATACTTCCATTTGTACTTTCAATAGAATATAATAATACTTTCATTTGTACTTTCAATAGAATATAATAATACTTTCATTTGTACTTTCAATAGAATAGAATAATACTTTCATTTGTACTTTCAATAGAATATAATAATACTTTCATTTGTACTTTCAATAGAATAGAATAATACTTTCATTTGTACTTTCAATAGAATATAATAATACTTTCATTTGTACTTTCAATAGAATATAATAATACTTTCATTTGTACTTTCAATAGAATAGAATAATACTTTCATTTGTACTTTCAATAGAATATAATAATACTTTCATTTGTACTTTCAATAGAATATAATAATACTTTCATTTGTACTTTCAATAGAATAGAATAATACTTTCATTTGTACTTTCAATAGAATATAATAATACTTTCATTTGTACTTTCAATAGAATAGAATAATACTTTCATTTGTACTTTCAATAGAATATAATAATACTTCCATTTGTACTTTCAATAGAATATAATAATACTTTCATTTGTACTTTCAATAGAATATAATAATACTTTCATTTGTACTTTCAATAGAATATAATAATACTTCAATTTGTACTTTCAATAGAATATAATAATACTTCCATTTGTACTTTCAATAGAATATAATAATACTTCCATTTGTACTTTCAATAGAATATAATAATACTTTCATTTGTACTTTCAATAGAATATAATAATACTTTCATTTGTACTTTCAATAGAATATAATAATACTTTCATTTGTACTTTCAATAGAATATAATAATACTTTCATTTGTACTTTCAATAGAATATAATAATACTTTCATTTGTACTTTCAATAGAATATAATAATACTTTCATTTGTACTTTCAATAGAATATAATAATACTTTCATTTGTACTTTCAATAGAATATAATAATACTTTCATTTGTACTTTCAATAGAATATAATAATACTTTCATTTGTACTTTCAATAGAATAGAATAATACTTTCATTTGTACTTTCAATAGAATATAATAATACTTTCATTTGTACTTTCAATAGAATAGAATAATACTTTCATTTGTACTTTCAATAGAATATAATAATACTTTCATTTGTACTTTCAATAGAATATAATAATACTTTCATTTGTACTTTCAATAGAATAGAATAATACTTTCATTTGTACTTTCAATAGAATATAATAATACTTTCCATTTGTACTTTCAATAGAATATAATAATACTTTCATTTGTACTTTCAATAGAATATAATAATACTTTCATTTGTACTTTCAATAGAATATAATAATACTTCCATTTGTACTTTCAATAGAATATAATAATACTTCAATTTGTACTTTCAATAGAATATAATAATACTTCCATTTGTACTTTCAATAGAATATAATAATACTTTCATTTGTACTTTCAATAGAATATAATAATACTTCCATTTGTACTTTCAATAGAATATAATAATACTTCCATTTGTACTTTCAATAGAATATAATAATACTTCCATTTGTACTTTCAATAGAATATAATAATACTTCCATTTGTACTTTCAATAGAATAGAATAATACTTCCATTTGTACTTTCAATAGAATAGAATAATACTTTCATTTGTACTTTCAATTAGAACGTACTATTTACGACACGATAACAAATAACTGGCGAAGATAACAAATAATCGGGGACTTTTGTTGCGCTAGTTTATATGGCTTTTCGTCAAGCTTTATTATTTATGAATTTAATTCCTCTATTCATATGTAAGCGTACCTATTTTTTAACAACGCGATAAGCGATCATCAACACAAATTGCGATCGTTCGGGTTTGTTCAAATGCTCAACTACAAACTGTGAATTTAAGTTTGTTTAGCAACTTGATAATATATCATTCAACGCGTATAACTAGATATAGTAATTAAGTTTGACAGCGCAAGCGATTAGGGGGAATAGAACGCTCTCAGGCTTCGTCCACACGTAGCCAGATAAATTTGTAAACGCGAAAACGATTCGAAAACGATTCGAAAACGCTGAAATCGCTAACTGAGCATGCTCTTTTGAATACAACATGAGCCCGCGGTACACCTCCAGTAACTTCACGTGCGTGGTCTTTCTTGATAAACAATCATTGGCTGAGCAGCTTGGGGATAACTACTTGGTTGACGAAACTGGCCCACCAAGCACTTGTTCGTCCTGGTCTGATCCAGAATCGTCGAGGTCGTGCTTGACGCCTTCTGTTTAGGCGTTTTACGGTTATATTTTTCGCGGCCGGCAATGAAAAGAATCCTGATTATGTTTCTTCGCTTCCTCGAATAATCAGCTTGAAAATTTAGAATCGCAATATTCAGCTGAACATAAGCTACAAGGCTTGAAATAAGCCCCATTAATAGCGATAGAATTTAAACAGCTTGTTGGTCCGGTACACGTGGGTGGACTGGATTCGAAACTGTTACGTCATCGTTTTCAAAAAGTTCCGGCTTTGGCGTCTACACGTATGCAGATTGCCGGCGTTTTCAAATTCTTCCACTCTGGAGACCGTTTTCACATTTTTGCGTTTTCGGTGGGCGAAAACGCCGGATACGTGTGGACGGAAGGCGTATCCGCAACGATATTTTTGCGTTTTCAAATTTATCCGGCTACGTGTGGACGGGGCCTCATATGACAAGAAGGAGCATAGTTCGAACGTCCGCCTCCTGACACGAAAATATATTCGTGAATATAAGTTGCATATAGTATAGATAAATAACAGAATAAAATTCCAGATAAGTAGTGTTGCGTATTATTCGTTAACCTGCTACATTTACATCATACTCAATGCTAACTGGATGCATGTAACAAGCATTCAGTTCAATATATAAATACTAGTTGACAACATCGGATAACTGAAATACCATAGTACTGTTGCGTATTATTCGTTAACCTAAAAAACTCTCCTTACCTCTTGGCTTACCGTTAACTTTACTAGTAGCTTAACTTGTAGCTCGACTTGTAGCTTGGTCTTTCTCTTTCAAACAAACAATGGTTTATTAACTTTACTTTACATCACCTACAGGAAATTAAATAGCAGTCTCACGTGATCATTGACGTCATCATTCTCAGATTTTCTTCGATTACGGGCCATAAGGACGTGAAAGGCTTTTCTTGACTATTGTCATGTTAACAGTAGTATAGTAAGTAGGGCTGCGAGCCCAATCGACTTCAAACGTGAATATAAACACCAAAACATCACCAAATTTGCCAAATCACGATTCGACAAATTTGGTGATGTTTTGGTGTTTATATTCACGTTTGAAGTCGAATAAGCTCTCAGCCCTACTTACTATACTACTACAGCGATCGTTAGTCAATCTAGACACCCTTCGCACGTTCTCTACTAAATTGATGTCAAACACACGCGAGACTAGCGAAACAATACCAAGTTTATACTAAATTTGACACCATTTCGGCCACATTTAAAAAATAGAAAGTGTCGTTTCAAAATTCTCACAAATTACATTTAGGAAAAATAGAAAGTGTCATTTCAACATTTTCGCGTGTTAAAAAAATAAAGTGTGGTACGAGCCCACTCTCACATACTAAAAAATAGAAAGTGTCGTTTCAACATTTTCGCAAATTTGTCGAATCACATTTAAAAAATAGAGAGTGTCGTTTCAACATTTTCACAAATTTGTCAAATCACATTTTAAAAAATAGAAAGTGTCGTTTCAACATTTTCACAAATTTGTTAAATCACATTTTCACAAATTTGTCAAATCACATTTAAAAAATAGTCGTTTCAACATTTTCACAAATTTGTCAAATCACATTTAAAAAAATAGTCGTTTAAACATTTTTACAAATTTATGTGTCGTAAAAGTGTCTCACGCGTGATAAAATTACCACCTGTTATGCAAATTAGGTTATTGCCACCTGTTAATAATAGATTAGTCCGTTTGTTCACTATTTTCAGCGTTTGTCGCCTCGCCTCTCACTTCAATGTTTTTGTGACCATACGCGTAGGAGTCAATACCATTTTCTAAAAGGTATCGTTTATCATCAAAACAGGATAGCGACACTTTATTAATTTCGTAGCTACCGAGCTGGTGTTTGACACTTCTAATGGTCTTCATTGTGTGTCGCAATTGTTTCTGCTCTAGTAGCACGCTTTTGTAATCTTCGTGTCTGATTACCTTTTTAATTATATTTTTTCTAATACCTTTAGCGGTTTTCCCGCCACCTCCACCCTCTTTCAAATAGCTGTACATTTTACTGCGCAACCCGACGAACTCGACAATTGGCGTTCCAGCGCACTCGTCCTTCATCTTCCCAATAACTTTCTTATTCTCTCTAAAAAAGAATGGGCTGTCTGCAGGATAGTCGCTATTGTCGAACTTTTCGCACTCCATCATAAAGTCGGAATAAACGTCGTCAGTTTTGATTGAGTACAACAGACTGTCAGTGTCAGTGAAGTGCAATCTACAGGTGTCGCTAGAGTACTTTTTCATAATATAATTGTAGTGAAAATTGTACATCAGCGTTTTACTCAAGTCTAGTATGCACATACCCACATATGCAGGTCTATTTAGTGTCAACGTTTCTTTAACTTTATGGACAGCAACTAAGTTCTCGCTAAATATCTTGCAAGACACAAACGTTGGCTTCGAGACAAGCTTTTTAAATTTCTTCGCAGTGGTCACTAATCTTCGTCCACACGCTTCCTCAAGTTTTCCATCGTTTTTCCGAACACACTGTTATTCATCAACTTGAAGAAGTCCTTCTCAAAAGCGTTCTTAGCCGCAGTTCTTTTGACTGTGTTAAAGTCGATGTACTTGCCTAGCCACTTGGACTGGTCAAACTGCAGGACCCTGTGAATCTTATTGATTTTTAATCCAAGATCCATGTACAACTGCAGATTTCCGTAGTGACACACATACTTTTTTTTGTCCATCAAATTAGTCACCAGCTTTTTCACACCACCAACACTCACGTTAAACTTATTTTTGATTTTTGTGCAGTACTCCGACAACATGTCAACGGTTATCTCCATCTTCTCGGGAGCCAACGGGTAATCGTTGTGTAGGTCATGCAAATGGTCTGGGTACTCCAAGTCGACCTCGAGCAGTAAACCTTTTTTACTATTGTTGTGATAGTCGTGCAGATTAACTTTTTCTATTTCTTTCTCAGTCAACCACTTGAAGCCGCCCGTGGGTAGACTTCGACTCATTGCCCATCCATACAAGTTGTTGGCGTCAAGGTACATCAAATACTTCGACTCTTGCTCTTTGTCATACCCTTCCATGTACTTATTATTCGCCACGCCATGTCTGTTGCATATGTAGCTCACACCACCACGCATACCTAGTTCTACAAACTGGAACATGTCAACGTCGGACAATAATTCAAGTTCCACTCCAGTCATCTTCAACATGGCATCCCAAGCCAATCCAGGTGACGTGAAATAGTGGCACGGGTCTAATTTATACTCGCGATGGCATGTCTTTCTAAAGTTCTCAAAAACGTCGGCAAGCAAGAGCACATCGCTTTTCAAATACAGGTCGTGATACTCACCCATACTTTCAACGTCGAAGTAGTCCCACACATCGATGGCACGCTCGTGCATTTCTTCCGTGATGTGCTCATCGTTCAGAACGCTGTAGAAATCTTTTTTGGAGGGTAGCTCGCGCTCATCGAATTTTTCGAAGGAGTCCATGTAATCGTAGGGGTAGACCCCCTTTCTTGTCATTAGTGCCAAACCCTCGTCGTGAAACACTTCTGATGTGTATTTGAAAGCGTCCATTGGTAGGTTCTTCACCAAGTTGTCTAGACCACTACTCATGAACTGAAAGCTGTCCAAAAATACTAAGTTTTTTCCAAGCATGAACGCCATGTACTTCTCCATGTTGTTTGGTATCACATTTATGTCTTGACCAAACTTACCAATCTCCTGCATGATGAAATGGCTATCGTAGCCGCGCAAGTTATGAAAGATCACAGGGATTTTGTCAGTCAACTTAAAGTTCACATTACACTGACGATGTGCAGACCCTCTGTACTCACCTGAGACATGACAGTGGTCTCTCACTCTAACGTCAGCGCCAGTGTACTCAACACTGCAAATATGACAACTCTTAGCCTCGTCAAAGTTCTTCTTATCGACATCAGTTAGTATCATCTCTTTGTTAAAGTGACTCTCAGATGTCTCTTTACAATATTTGACAATTTCTAACATCTCCCCAATGAACTTGTTAACTGCATTTTCACCGCGATACACTTTTACTGGCTTACTGTACTCGTTGTCGTAGCAACAAACTAATTTATACCCATAGCCACAGTCAACGTGCCTCTGGTAAGCATTTGTGTAGCTACACTCGCTTGATGGTGTTGCCGCATGCACCTTCTGTGTGATAGCCTCGAAGTCTGCGTACACCACAAATGGAACGTTTAGCTGTCTACTAAAACTCTCGTATTTCACTTTCGTACCTTTTTGTGGCATTTTAATAGCTTGCTTCCCATTGATGACCAAACATACTTCCACATGGCGTTCAAGCACGTCCTCTCGGGTAAAACACTGCAAACAATACCTGCAAAAATGCTTTCTCGCCTTATACTTTGTCTGACGGTACATGAATTTGTTAAAATCGCGAATGTACACATAATGCTTGTTGCCCGCGTCGTTAGTTATCAACAATAGGTCCATATGGTCAGGATACGTCTCCTTAGAAACGTACACAGGGAATGGCTGCAAATTTTCGTACCCGAAAACATTGATGCTAATATCGTTTGCCTTTTCGATCTTGTTGTAGTCTTTGAGTGTGACTGGGAAGTCAATTCCGTCATAATTCAGCTCGCCGACATGCCTAGCGTACTTCGACGTTCTATCGGAGTGTTTTCCAACAGGAAACTTATGCGCTAGGTGGCACCACCTAAAGCACTCGTTGTCATCATCGTTATTTACATTTATCAGACCCTTCATACTGTTGCGCAGCTCCTTTGGCAACGCAATGTAGCTACTCCCATGCAAAGGTCTGTAAATGGCGATATTGACGTAGTGTGCATCTATTTTGTCGATAGTCCATCCAGACCCCTCAGATAACCACCCAGCTATCCGCGTCAAAATCTGCTCCGACCCACGATTGGCGACACCCTCGATGTCATGCTCGTTAATGACGACGAACGTTTCGCTGTTAAAGTAGGCAGTTTTGTATGTGGTCTTATCAAGTTCTAAAACTTTCTCAAAAGTGACCTTGACTGTCTCCACCACTTTCATTCCGTTGGTCTCACCTAGTTCACGTCTCAAAAGGTTAGTGACAGCACTTCTACTACCATTTACCTGATTGATGTCTCTGTCGTCAATTACCTCGACTCCATAAGACCTTGTGAACCCTCTCAGTGCTCGATCCAACAGATGTGTTGACGGTGTGAAGTCTTCGACTACAGGTTGTGTTTCTTGGTCTCTAAAAAAGCCGTGAACGTTGGTCGCTTCATCTGTTAGTGAATTGACAACGGCTGCACTCGTCTTATGCGCCCGTCTTTTTTTCAGCGGGTTTTTCACAGTCCGACTCATTGGCTTCTATATACACTACGCTTGTTTTTTTCCTAAACCACTCGTCGTAATAATTGTCGCCACTTTCGCACCATCCTAGTTTTGGGTACACCACCCCAAACAAATTATCGTCGAACAAGTCTTTCACCTTCCCGTCTTTGAGGTCTAACACCTTCTTGAGTGTCTTGACTCGTCTTCTATGACACAACCTAATAATGTAGTATCCATATCTGCTGACATTTCTACCCTTTATCAAATTGCATGAGTGCAGCACATTGACAACTTTCAAGAAGTCCTCTTTTATCAACTCAAGGTGCTCACCCTTCACAACGTTCCGTAGTCTTCTCCCCATCCACCAAGACCGTTTGTGAACGCTTTTTAGTCGCGTGAGTCTCATGTCGCTGTAACTCTGAGTGTAGCCCCATTCGGTGTCGCCATACTTTGGACACGCGTACCCACCGCAGTCAGTCACATGTTTCACAACGTCACAATCCGAGCAGTAGTAAATTCTGAAGGTGTCTCCACACTCAGTTTGCGTCTCACTCACGATTTCGTCAATTGTGTAACCATAGCTCATCTGCCTCATAAGTTTGTCCATCACTCTTATACTACTCCAACATTTTTTACCGAGTTAGCACCCACACCGCTATCCCACTACCCAAGCCTAGCGCGCTAACAAACAATAATTGGTATTCATTCATTTCCGCACTCGGTTGGTAGTAATCCGCAATCTTCGGGGAGTTAGTGAACACTCGTCCGCTGTACCGTATGGTCATTACGCTTCTAAGTTCTTCCAACGCGTGGTTTGTGTCATTGATGTCAGCATTAGCATCAGAGAGCTGTTGTCGCAAGCGCTGAATCTGATCTTTCTTAGCGACTTCGTTTTCATACCACACTTCTTTCGCGCTGGCTAACTGTTCCAACGCATGGTTGTGCCTTTTCATCTCAGCTTCATAACCTGAGTGATTAAATTTCGAAAACATAAAGCCAGCGCCTGCAAAAGCCACTGCATTAAATATCCCTCCAGCCACAACGCTCACCATTAACTTACGTTGATTTGAATGGATCTGTCGGTATCCACTTTTTCGATTGCACCCATTTTACTAACAACGTTCCTGCACCAACAGCTGCAGCAAGTTTCACTGTGCCTTTCACAGTCTCTGGCGTTCCCAATGGTTCTCCCAAAGCCTTTTTAGAAATCATACTCACCGCCACAGCACCAGTCGTAACAAGTAGCGCATCATACAATTCGTTCATAAGTTCTTTTCGATCAATCGCAGTCATATACATTGTCGTGTGTTTTGTTCAAGAATCAAATGTGTCTAACGCTGGACGACAAGTTCTACGATTTTCTGGCGTGGGTGATGCAGTACTCACAGGTTCTAATCGTGTCTCTTTTTCACTGCTAATTGTGTACCATAGCGAAGCACCAGCAATGATAACACCAAGTGTTCCAACAATGTAACCATAGCTCCACTCACCACCCTGTTCTTCGTTGACTATCATTTCACGCATTTTCTTTTCTTTAGCAGCTTTCGATATCTCAGCCAACTTTTTACCAGCAGCGACACGCTTTGGGTCCTTCACCTTAACACTTTTCACATCAGCCGTGATCTTCGCTTCAACAGCCGTCTGTGAGTCCTCAACCATCTAATACACTATCACGTGTTATCTTACTCACAGTTGACCTCACAGGTGTCTCACAGTTGACCTCACAGGTATCTCACAGTTCCAGACCAAACGCACTAAAAAAATTAGGATTTTTTCTGGGAGTATAACATAATGACTCAAGCCAGAGAAATCAGCGAAGAAGATATTGCCAACATGTTGAGAACAGCCTTTATCAGTGTGTCCACCCTACAAGGCGCCTCTGGACCTATCGTCTTAAACGAGTACTTCTCAACATACACAATGTTCGACCCCGACCCTGAAGGACCACCAAAACGGCTTGGCTCTCAGATCCGCCATACGAGGTATCTTCTCGACGCTTGGATCGATCTTCGAGAGGAAAGAGCCAACGAGCTTGCTGGTATGTTAGCTGGCATAATCCCTGTGTGGTGTTACTCACCATTCAAATACCTTATGTTAGCGAGTGACGTCTACTTGAACAACCCTAGTGGGTCCACAGCTACATTACTCGGTAATTTCCTCCAAGTGTTCTTAGCGACCCTTCTATGGAAACCATGCCCAACCAAAGCCAAAGCGTGGCTAGAGCTCGCCGCAAACCGCGACGTTCACGTTTGCAAGGTGGGGTGTAACGAGATACTGGGTGCGGATGATATCAGGGACCACGTACTCTCGCCCGCCCACAGACACTTTGCGAGAGATGAAAGCGCGTACGCCTGTTACCCATGCGGTGTGGCCACCAATAGCCCAATGTGTCGCTCAAGACATGAGAGCTCGAAGACTCATCTTGAAAACTTAGAGCTTCAGCGGATATTTAACAACGAACAACGGTTTCCACAATGAAAAAATATTTCTCCGAAGGTATAGTAACCATGAAGAAAGTTGGTAAACTAGAAATCGTGATTGGTCCCATGTTCGCAGGAAAAACGACAGAGACTCTTCGCAGGTTAGTCACGTTAAGTAAGTCAGGGCTCAAAGTCCTCTACATGAACAACACAGGTGACACTAGGCGAACTGACCACGCGTTCTCCACACATCGTCAGACCATTGTTGTCGGATCAGACAGTTTACCTGCGAAGTTAATCACCAACCTCCCGAGTTCTTCTGAGATAGCCGATTATGGCGTCATCGGAATTGACGAAGGCCATTGGTACTCTGGGTTACTCCCAATTATTCACGAATACATTAAAGCTGGCATTCACGTCATTATTTGTGGTCTCATAACAACAGAGCACTTAAAAAGACTTGGTGAGCTTGACACGTTGTTCCCAATGGCAGACGACATCACATTTCTAAAAGCGTATTGCGCCGTTTGTCGTGACACTTACGGAACAACTGTTGAAGCGCCATTCAATTGGAGATACAACCCAGGACCATCATTCGTTGGTGGTGCTGAGCAATATCGCGCAGTGTGCAGACGTCATCATCCTTCCACACAAAATTAGGGGTGTTCTCGGATACCCCACTTTTTAAATTTAGACATTGGTCACATGAAGCGTCCAATGTCTCATGGAAACATTTTTTCACACAGTGGTCAGAAGGTTCGTGAAATAAAGAGAGAAAGTTTCGCAGATATTTTTCACCAAGTTAAAAACGTCTTTAAAAAATGCTAGAGCAGTTGTCGCTTCAAACGTCGTCTCAACAACGAGAACGAGTGCTAACTCGACTCATTACTCGCTGTCTAAAAAGTCTCTTTACAATAGCGTCTCTCATGGTTACTCAACGCTGATTTATTTTTAAATTTACGAAAACACTGAGAGCACTGAAACCCAACGTCAAAGAGATATTTTATTACCGTGGTAATAGCGTCGTCGTACGAGTCGCACAAGAGTGTTAGATAACCAGCGGATTTGTATCTGAGCAGCAGAGACTCCTGCTCTTTGGACGTCTTGCCTGTACCACCTGGATTCTTGAACTCAATCACGAGCCCGCTGTGCTGTCGGTTTGCATTGGCAATAATCAAGTCAGGCGTTCCACGTTGGTAACCTTTTTTCCACGAATTTATTCTTTTACTCGAAGTGTCTTGATTCTCACCACAAGCGGCTATCAAAATAGCTTCTGGATAATATTTCCTAAGAAAACCAACAACTTTCGTATGAAGGTCGAACTCAGTGATCATTACGAATTGATTGTGTTTGAGACCAACGTCAGCTAAACTTTTTTTAACGCTTGGCAAGACTTCTGAGTGCACCCACCTTCCGAAGTGTTTCGCGCGCTCCAATTTACTCGAGAACGTCAATGAGTAGACCCCAAGCTCGTTGATAAACGAGGTCTGTTCCATCTTCATTTTACAATCAGGTTCGACGTGGTCGTTAACTGCATCTTTTGGTCGAGCATAACCTAGAGCGCTCGCGACTTCTTTCGCTTTGAACCATATTTCACCGTTGTGATTAACCGTCGTGATTTGGTGACCATCGAAATCGAATAGTTGAAGCGCTGTGGAAGTCATCACTATACAGTACTGCTCAGAAGTAACCTAACGCTGCGTTCTCGTCCAGAACGCGTTCCCTTCCCGTTCCAGAACGCGTTCCGGAGGCGTTCCGGAACGCGTTCCTGAACGCGTTCGATTGCGATGGAAATTTTGTCGGAAGCTATTACCGGGTTCGGAAAACTCCGAGCGATTAACCAATATATTAACAAATCACGTTTATACGAATAATGTATGAACTTGAATTGAGCCTTGTGGCTTGGATCAATCAATGATGAGAGTGAATGAGAGTTGCGCATAAGTAATGACTGAGTCAGTTGTTCAGACACTGGCTTAATATAAATTTTACTCCGCGGTGTTTGATTGTCACGCGGCGCCATATATTTTTTAAAAACATCAGGGTTGTGGACGGATGGTTGGTACCCTTTTATATGAACACTCTGTGTTTATTAAATGAACACTCATCTATTTTATTCATCTGTGAATTAAAACGACCGCTATAAAAATTCGTGACTGCCATGCAGCTTTCTCATCCTCATTTTGATTAGCAAAATGACTTCTGGTTGTAGCGAAACGACATGTCATTGCACACATTACAAAGTGCTGCGATTTTTTCCTTGAAGTCACCTATATAGTCATTGTGTGAAACAAGTGCATTCATTTTACCTGTGACAACCAGAAGTCGTTTTGCTGCAGTATGTAAACACAAAGTCGTTTCGCTTCCAGCGTAACAACTGTATGTTTATGTTTCGTTTTGGTTTTATTGTCAGTTGGAAATTTATATTCTGAATTTTGATCTTGAAATACCCAGAGCCTGCGTTCCTTTATGTCGATGGCGAGTTTATATTTAAAGATTATGAGCTCGAGATTTCTATCATGATGTGATAAATGACGATGGCGAAGGCCAGTCATCTATCGGCTAGCGCGGGGTAAAGTTTATAATGGCACGCGGCAACATCTTTATGAATCATCACTTATTGTTTTCAAGCACTCATCCGCCACTTGTGTAAATTGCGGTTGCAAGCCTTTGTCAATATAATAAAATAGTTGTCAATATCTTTTGCAAGCGAGCAAAGCAAATTTTAGCAAACGATATTATCAACGTGGAAAAAAATTAAACTAACACTAACACTAAACTACCTTTATACTAAGGTGGTAAACTGCCAAGTTTTTGGTAACGAAATACTGACGTTTCGAGCGGACGAGGGCTCCGCTCGAAACGTCAGTATTTCGTCACTAAAAATCTTGGCACCCTTTACCACCTTTTCACTTTGCTATATATCCAAAACACTGTCTACACGCACTCTACTTTTTAACTTTATACTATCGTGATATCGTCGGCCGGGCATTTCATGTTCGAAGGTCGTTTTTGATTGACATGTTTACATGCTTATGCCTTATGTTCGGACGAAGCAAAACATAATCCGTAGATATAAATTCATATTAGACTAGTGTATACGGTAGTGTAGCGAAACTACTCGTCGTATCACAAGCTGTGGCGGTCAGCAGAGCTCGTGAACCAAACAAGAGTTCGAAAACCAAACCGCGGCACGGTCAACAAATTATGGAGGAACTTGAAGACGTTTTGTCCATAATTTGTTTCGCCTGGATAACCGGCGATATGAGTCATCGCCGAAAATCGCACAACGATAGTTGAAAAGCACCCGAGAACAATCCGCTATCTTATTCCGTGATCGGAGGTTGAACGCAACACATCAATTCGGCGATTTATAGCTTGGACTATACAGGGACTATATACGATATTCTACGATGGCTTTTCGTGACCTTCTACGTCAACCAGCAAAGAGAATGTTGTTGTTTTTTAACATTGACGAAACAACATCAATCATCGAGACAAACAAAGTCAAAAAGATTTTGAGTGGCAAACTGCTGGAAGAAGGTGCATCTGTGCTTGTCCAGTTCGGGAAAGACGAATTCGAGGCATGCGTTCTGAAACTAGACAGTAAGTTGACGTGCATAAGTGCATTTATTTTGTTTATACTGGCTACAATTCGTTGTTTTGTAACAATAATAATTAATTTCATTTTTGCATCGCCTTGTAGACGATCCTAGCGTTCTGAGACAAGCTGAGAATGAGTTTTTATCTCAGACCATCTCAGGCGACGTGTCATCAGACAAAGAAAATGAGCCGCCGGCGCCAAAAAGACAGAAAATGGGTTCGGACGGTGGTTCAACTTATTCGAACAAAGATCGCGGGCTGCCCAAACCAACGACAAGTCAAAAAAAGAAAACGAAAGAATCTGCCAATGCAAAGCCGTCCAAAGAACAGAATGTGCCAAAACAACCAAAGATAAAGAAGCCGAAACAGGTAAATTATGAATAATGTCGTATTTTCACAAAGGGTTCCAGCTACCAGTGAGTGGTTCCAGCTATACGATCAGTATGATTTCAAATTGCCACAAGCATTAATGCATCAAGGTAATTTGAAAAAAATTAATCATGAGACATGAGATATTCAAATTTGTCTTGTTTCCCTCGAGCATTTACCGTGTCAGCAATCTGTGTTTATATTGGAATTTATTCGATTTGTCAAAAATAGAGGATATTTCCATCTATTATTTGCAGTTTATTGTTACAATATAATGAAATAATATACAATTATTGGATGAGGCTGAGCATGATATCAAGAATTATCCAGACCGAGGTCTATGTATCTGCCGAAGGCTGAGGCGGATAATATTGATCGTGATTGAGGCGGATAATTTGTGATATCATGCGTAAGCCGAATCCAATAATTGTTTGTTACACATCGTTCAAAATAGTCTTACTAAAAATATACAAACAAATCTACTACAAGCCACGACATTGAGAATTCACTGGAGTATGTTGACCAATAAGAAGCCGAAGGCTGAGGCAGATAATATTGATCGTGATTGAGGCGGATAATTTGTGATATCATGCGTAAGCCGAATCCAATAATTGTTTATTACACATCGTTCAAAATAGTCTTACTAAAAATATACAAACAAATCTACTACAAGCCACGACAGTGAGAATTCACTGGAGTATGTTGACCAATAAGAAACGAGAATGAAGTTTGAATGTATAATAATCTGTAGTTATATCTACCATAAGGATTATGTGTAATCAGTTCAGTAATATTTAGGACATTTACAGTGTGAAAATATAATGGCCATATATAACCCTATATTAAATTTGTTTATATCAAACATTATTCTAAGAATATTCAACAAAATAAACATTGATAAATCTTGTTGTTCTACCTACATGTTTATTGTATTTGTATGTTCGACCTTACTTGTAAAACTCGGCACCATTCTGTTCACGTCTATCAAATGGGTTTGAAGTATAGTGAACAGAATGGTGCAAAGTTTTACAAGGACGAACATACCAATACAATAAACATGTAGGTAGAACAACAAGGTTAATTATAAATGTTTATTTTGTTGAATATTCTTAGTATGTTCTATACAAACAAATTTAATATATGGTTATATATGGCCATTATAGTTTCACACTGTAAATCAAGGTCAACGAGCCCTAAGACTGACGTGTGTACGGGCAGGGGCAGATTAAGGACCCTTGGGGTGCTGGGGCAAATTTAGATTGTGGGGCCCCAAACATCTGAAAGTGATCAGGTTGCACCCCGGTCTCTGGGGCTGCAGTGCATGGGAACAGTTATCTCTTATCAGTTACTAATATAAATATTGACTGCTGAGTCTGGGATTTATTTTAACAAAATAATTTTGTTCTTTATTTTGTGAAGTTAAATCCGTAGGTACACTGCATTAGACAATAGGCATGTGTTACTGATCTACATGATTCTGTAAAATATTTTAAGATTTTTAATTGTTTAAATGATTGTTTGCTTTTGTGGTCTGTTTTTCCCTGAGTTTCAAATTTGAGGTAGGCCCTCAGAAACTTGGGGCCCTCAGGAGCTCGGGCCCTGGGGCACGTGCCCCAGTTGCCCATAGGTTAATCCGCCCCTGTGTACGGGCCCCCTTCCTAATTTTGTTTTACGTGAAATATACGAGTAATGGCTTGCAAATAGAGTTGTACAGTAGTTATAATACAGTTTAATTGTTATTGACACTACAATTATAGCCAGGATTCCAAAGGGTGGCCAGTGGATCGGAGTATGAAAAAGGTTGTTATAGTGTCTTTCCGGTATAAAGGGGGTCTCGGGGCATGTCCCCCAGTGAAATTTTAAAAGGTCCATTATGTGCTTTTGTGGTAATTTCTGGACGAATTTTTGTGGAATTATGCCACTAGATAATTGTTAGCATTGTCCTTTTTGGCGTTTGTATCTTACAGCGTCAAACTGTTGTTAAATTTTTTTAATTGTGTTGCGTCAGCGGCATGATGACGTGCCTGTCCTCGTGTGTTCTCAGGACGCGTAAAAGTCTCTTAAGTCTCTCATTTTTAACAACCGTCAACATTTTCACATCTCTGAAGATGGCTTCCATACAGAAAGCTGAAATGTCAGACAACAATAACATTTTTGTTTTAAATAATCTGGAAGAACATTTAATATTAAATAATAATGAACCCGGATTCAAACCATTTGAAGTTACATTATTATTATTATTATTAATAGGGTTACTGTTAATTGGCATTAGCCAGAGTAAAATACTAAAAGCTAATGCACTGGGCAATAAAGGGTTAAGCTCTTCATATTTGGTATCTTTCAGATAATTACTATAGAAGCTGAGGAGTTGCCAAGAAATGAGAATGTTCCTGAAAATTCAAAAAAGCAGGAAGAGAATAAACCAGGCTCCCTGTCATTTCTGGATCCAAAAGAGCAGGAGAGGGTGAAGCAACTTTTGTTAGTGTATAAGAAGCAGGAAGCAAAGGAGATCAGTACGCAGACAGAAATGCAGGAAAGTGGGATTGAGGTTGGTATTCAGAAAGACGGATATGAATCCCACATATGCAATTGCCAAGATGTGCTGTCTGCAAGAATGGAAACATTGGAAAGAAATGTGCATAAAATTCTTTCTATTGTGGAAAAGCTAAATCCTGCTGCGCAAGTCCCTGAGCATGAACTATTTAATTGTTCCGATTTTAACTGCAGCATTGAAGAACCTGACTGTTCGCCTACAATTGCAGAAGTAACCGAATCACTTTATATTGACCAGACTCTGCCAGGTATGGATACCAGCACCACAGTGGCAGTGCAGGAACTCAACACTAGCTCTACATCATGTGACTTACGATTACCCAGCAATGTAACATCACAAGTTATATTGACACAACGACCAATACCTGTAGGCATTTTTGATGAACTGTTTGCAAAGAGTGCATCTGTGTCTAATTATGCAAAAAATCTTGTTTTTGCCACTTTTGCAAAGGAAGATCTTTTGGGTGCAAATTGCACAGGAGCTTACGAGAAGCAGTCGTTGGAAAAAGATCCTCGTTTGGATGTTATCAAAGAGATGACTTTTAAAAAAATACAGTGTAGAAGACAGAAAAAAAACATGGGCTTCATGTCGAAAAGCTATCGATGGAGCCATCAGAAAACTAAGATTACAGGCAAAATCATGAACATTGACATATGTAGGTCTTTCATAGCATGGGTAAATATTTATTGTAAACTAAGTAACCTTTATAGCTCTTTTCTAACATGTTATATTACTTAAATAAATGTATTTCTATATTTAAAGTTGTATAAATTTTTTCAGCAGAGTAGATATTTTCAGTAATTGTCTGACTGGAATGTTCTTTTCGAAGGCCAAATGCAACAAATTTTTCAAGTAAATTGTTTGAATCTAGGAGTATCATTAATGTATGAAGTTGATCATCCAGGTTGTTGTAGTCTTGAGAAAGACTATAATTGTTGGTGACTTGAGAAAGACTATTGTTGGTGACTGACATTTCAATGGCCTCAGCGGCGGTCATCTTCAGAGTCATAACTGCCGCTGAGGCCGTCGAAACATCAGTCACCAACAATAGTCTTTCTCAAGTCACCAACAATAGTCTTTCTCAAGACTACAACAACCTGGATGATCAACTTCACACATCTAAAATTATCATTGTTTTTACTTCAAGATAAACAAGTTGTGGCAAAGTTACTTGGGTGCTAGTTCATTCAAAAGGTTTTCATTACAAATAAAACAAGGTTTGATTGGCAATAAAGTAAAATATCAGGCACTAACTATACTTTCAGTTGGCAAAAATATATTGAACATTTTCCTGCATTTGCACTATACTGTAGTAAATTACACAATTTATTATTAAACTTAAAGGGATATGGCAATATAAATCAACTTTGTCTCATTTGAAAGAACTCGTGAAATGGTATAACAAGACCTTTTACAATTTTCCCATATCTTTTTTGGTTTTCAAAATAATTTGACGAAAGACAGCGTTGTGACAGCGTGCTGCCCGCCATCTTGGAATTATTTTCGATATGCATGTGACGTCATAAGTAGGGTAAAGTGAAATTTTTATCTTGTCAACCTTACGACATTATGAGCCAGAAACTCGATTGTGTTGCACTATTTCCATTTTCAATTGGCCTGCAACATTTTAAAAAGCCTTCTGTGGAAATTTGGTCACCTATGGAGTAGTTTCATCAGGTTTACCCTGCTTGTGACGTCACCAATTTCCCAGTTAATTAGGTTAAATATTACAACAAGATGGCGGATTGTAAACTGTCTTTTGTCATAATTATCAAAAACCAAAAAAGATACAGAAAAATTGTAAAAGGTCTTGTTATACCATTTTACGAGTTCTTTCAAATGAGATAAAGTTAATTTATATTGCCATAGCCTTTAATAATACATAAGATAAAACCAGTTCTATAAAAGTGAGTACATGTATATACAGTAGGTTGTGCAAATTGACCCCATTCAGCTAATCATTATTCTAACGCAAATCAAATATCTATAAAGGTTGGTGTACTGCCAAAATAGTGTGTAAGTAGTCTAATGTTTGAGTGAAGGCCACTCTGATGAAGGGCCTTTGCTCGAAATGTTAGACTACTTACATGCTATTTCGGCAGTACACCAACCTTTTTAGATATTTGATTTGTATTTCTATACTGCCAAAATTGACCCCATTCAGCTAATCATTATTCTAATGCAAATCAAATATCTATAAAGGTTGGTGTACTGCCAAAATAGTGTGTAAGTAGTCTAATGTTTGAGTGAAGGCCACTCTGATGAAGGGCCTTTGCTCGAAATGTTAGACTACTTACACGCTATTTCGGCAGTACACCAACCTTTTTAGATATTTGATTTGTATTTCTATACTGCCTATACTACCTACACAGCACAACATGTTTTATTACTCATTATTCTAATATACTTAAGTATAGAATAGAATGGAATAGAACAAATGTAACTCCGAATGGGTCTGTTGCAATAATCAGTTCAATAACCTGAAGGGCCACCCTCACATGCTATTACTGCTGGGATGACTTTGTGTAAATGCTGAATGTACCGTTGACATGTCTCTTTAGTTAAGCCCCTCCAGTATCCTTTAATTCCCTGAATGAGCTCTTCTTTATTTTTTGGCTTCACAGTTTTTCTTAAGTGATGTTTCAAGCTTGCCCAAATATTTTCAATTGGGTTCAAATCCTACAACAAAATAAATATAAATGTCATAATAGAACTACCCAAAGGTTGGTAGATAGAATTGAACAGCATGTGCCTTCAGTCATTCGAAACAAAACTACTTCCACTCGCCAACAACCAACACGGCAGTGTCGTAATAAATCAACAGTTAGTTGTGACTCAGCCATCACAGTCGGACGTAAATTTAGAATTCTTAAGAAATGCCACTCATTGTTCCAACTAAAGATGATTGTATCCATTTTAATTAAGTTCCTTAATCCAATATTATGCAGACAAAAGGACTTTGTTTGTCACTATTTTAAGTGTCCCTTCACTATTGGGGTGACAATCCTACCTCTCCCTATAAATATACGCTCTAAGTTTCAGTTTATCAGCAGACGTAGCACTTGATAAGTTGTCTGCTGAAATGCATCGTGCTTTTTTATTTTTAGCCTGCGCCGCAGATGGAAAAACCCGGGTTAAGTCTGTCTGCGAATTAGCGACCAATTTCTTGTTTTGGTACGTAATTATGTGTACTAGATCATGATTGGCTCGTGATGAAACTCAATCTTTGATCGCTTCTGATTTGGCATTTACTATTCCAGAAGTAGCGCTAACAATAATAAATGCCCAATCAGAAGCGATCTAAGATTAAGTTTCAGCACGAGCCAATCATGATCTAGTACACATAATTAGGTACCAGAACAAGAATTTGGTCTCTAATTCGCAGACAGTGGCTGCATGTCTATTTTAAGCCTATTCATTTCTCAAATCTTTAAACAGTTCTTCTAAGAACTCATTTCTTTTGTTCACCCTTTGCTCCAACATTACACCATTATTAGTTTTTGGTAAATGTGTTTATAAATAAGCAGTTTAGATTTCAGAAAGTTCTGAACTTATTACCATTCACCATGGTTAGTACGTATTACAAAGCGATAATATATACATGCACACACATATATGTGGGCAGTTCCACATGAGAGTTGAAAAAAATAATTTTTTGCACTAAGAAACTTTGGTCAAATCAATGCACTTCAAAGTTAATGAAAATGTTTAAGTTGGCTTTTTCTGTCACCCGGGGGGTGAGACCTAAGTAAAAGTAAAAAGTAACCCCTCATTTTATACAAAAGTAAAAGTATGGCCTGAAAATCTTACTTAAGTAAAAGCGAACACTGGGTTCTTAATTAATGGCGAACACTGGGTTCTTAATTAATGGCGAACACTGGTCCTGGGGGGCCAAAATGTCCGCATATTTTAACCTTAAGTTTCAAATATCTGTCCTGGGTAAAAAGTCAAGTAACGTGGTATAAGGTTACCCTTACAGCCGAACCAGACGCTAATCTTTAAAATGCCAACAACAACAATTAAAACTTAAAAGTTTATTGAACAAAACACTTGTTGGCCCTCAATGACTGCTGCTTTAAATATTCATGTCTCTGTCCAGTAAACAGTAAACTTCTTTCAACATGTAGTTTGATCGAGTGAAATGCCAAATATTACCTATAATATACCCAGAATCTTATCCCGGCATTACCACCAACCATATATACAGAACTTGTGACTAGGCTCTCGGCAACGGCTTCCGTAGCTCAGTGGTCAGAGCACTGCACTAGCATCGCAGGGTCGCGGGTTCAATTACAGCCGGAAGGCCTTGAAGTTGCATTTTTCGCAACTGGTCCCGGTTTGGTCTTAAAATGTATGTATTCCAACACTCGAAATTTTCCTTCACCATAAATCCTTTCAATATATATATATATATATATATATATATATATATATATATATATATATATATATATATATATATATATATATATATGTAATATTTGGCATTTCACTCGATCAAACTGATCTATATATATATATATACTGTATATATATATATATATATATATATTGAAAGGATTTATGGTGAAGGAAGGGACCAGTTGCGAAAAATGCAACTTTAAGGCCTTCCGGCTGGGAATTGAACCCGTGACCCTGCGATGCTAGTGTAGTGCTCTGACCACTGAGCTATGGAAACCGTTGCCGAGAGCCCAGTCACGAGTTCTGTATATATGGTGGTGGTAATGCCGGGATAATATATATATGGTGGTGGTAATGCCGGGATAACATATCTGTATATATGGTGGTGGTAAAGCCGGGATAATATATATATATATATATATATATATATATATTAAAATAGGTAATATTTGGCATTTCACTCGATCAAACTACATGTTGAAAGGATTTATGGTGAAGGAAAACACTTGTCCAGCAAACACTTAATTAAATCACTATCAGGTGAATTTTGTAGAGATTACTAACCGGAGATTCAGGTGGCGTGGCCCAATGATTAATACTATTATCCTTCATCCACTGTTTCGTAGAGTTACTCGTATGCTTAGGATCATTGTCTTGCCACATTCGGTGGCCATCAGGATAGCTGTCTCTAATGAAAGGTAACAAATTTCTTTCCAGGATTGTTTGATAGCCAATGCTTTCCATGCAACCAGTGAAAATACATACTTGAGTTGCTCCTTGATAGGAAATACCACCCCAAACATGAACCTTGGACAGAAACAAGAATTGAATGATTAGCTGACATGTACCATCGTATTCAAGCAGAAAACTATTTAAATATCATTACTGTTGATATGGCAATAGAAGTATTCCCACAATACTGCAGCAGTGCATTTGCCAACAACAACAGCCAAAACATGTGTGTCTTAACTGAAACCACACAAACTGACTGACTGAAGTGGCAGGTTTTTGCAATCGATTAGCTGTGGGTTTAGCATCTGGTGCCTTGTGAATTGTGCCTGTAATTATCCAATATCTGTCTAAACAGCATTTAGGTTTGTTGTTTGGGCAATTTTTTACTGATATGTTGAAAAATATTTAACGAAAAAGAATTAATACTTAATAACATAACGATGTAAGTTTCATAATTTCGCAATACAGGTATTTAACACGAACCTTCAGTGGGTGCTTTGGACGGCCTTTCCGCTTTGGTTGACTTCCATCCTTTCTAAAACAAATCCTTGTATGCTGTTCTATCTGGACACTTGTCTCGTCTGTGAAGATTGCATTTTTGAAGTTGTCTTTCTCAGTGAAAGCTTTTAAACAGAAAGCCAATCTTTTTATTTTATTTGGCTCTCGCACAAATTGACAATATCTGGCGTTCTCCGTCTTCCAGCCCAACTTGCGTCTTGCTCGACGAATAGTTGCCTCAGATACGTCGACCTCACATTCGTGGGAAACCTTTTCTCTTAATTCTCGAGAAGTTAGTTCGTCATTTTCCTTCATCTTTTCGTCTATAAATTCGATATGTTCTTCTGTCAGTTTTGGCTTTCGACCACTGCGAGGAGCATCGTTCAATTGACCACTCTTTTGATATCGCAAAAGAAAAAGACAGATTGCCGATCTTGATATTTTAATTCCTTCCTCGTTTAGGGTATCTTTTATTTTTGGAATCTTTACTCCAGCAGATCTCAAAGAAATGATTCTTTTTCTTGCATATAATGAAAGCTTTGTCATGGCGGAGCGACGATATGAAACAAGATGACGCTATGAATCGGAAAGTGACGACAATTTCCGGATATGGCCGAACTGATCACGACATCTATAGCCTGAAAATCGGAACGCGTTCGGAACGCAATTTGGAACGCGTTCGGAACGCGTTCTGGAACGCGTTCGGAACGCGTTCTGGAACGCGTTCGGAACGCGTTCTGGAACGCGTTCGGAACGCGTTCAGAACGCGTTTTTGGTTAGGTTATTTCTGAGCAGTACTGTATAGTCCTCCACGAGAAAAAACTACTCGATGTGGGCGCTACGCCTTTTATAGATCTGGTTTGTTGTGTACCAATGCAGCAGGTGTGTTTTATTAGTCTTCAGTTTTCTACGTCGTCTGAAAAAGTTTCTAATGTTACGAACCAGTTTTCTAAGCCAACCCATTATAACTTAGGTCACGTCTCCTACCACTCCTACTTTGTCTGACTCTGGTAACATAATAGGTTTGCCGTAAGTCTTTTTAGACCTCATACCAATCTCAGCGTGGAGCTCGAGAGTAACGTCACCGCGACCAAATGATCCACCAGCTTTGAACATGTGATCAGTCGTCTTATTTATCTTATATGTTTCATGAGGTCTCGAAAAACATGCTCCCATTTACTTTATACCATATTCCTTCATCATTTCTCCACCCATGATTATGATGTCTCGGTTTGTCATGTAACCACTCACAATTTTCACACCGTAGAATTCTATCAACGATGGGTACGCATAGGGCGCTAGTGGTATTCTTGGTCGGTGTATTCCAAAAATTGTTCCATAGGGTGTGCCTATCTTTTTCATATTTGCTATGAAGTCTGAATCGGCTGACTTAACGTTGTTGACCCTGACGTGTGAATTGTCCATTTGCCAGTGTATTGATATCATATGCATTTTACTTATGTCAACGCCACTCGGAATAGTGCATATGCTCTCCATTGCTGGGACGCTGCCACCATACGCGAGTCCATTAGTCATACCAGTCTTGTACCCTATGAACTTATCCCACTGACCGTCGTCGTTTGATATAATCGTCTCCCAATTTGATCCAGCGGTGCGAGTAGGTAACCTCACTACGACAAAAATGGAAAGATCACACCATTGCATACTCGGGCAATTAAAATGGAGACCTGACTCAAGTGGGATTGGTGTTAACACAGGGGATAGAAAACTTTGGCTTACACTGCTGATGCCAACAATAGGACCATAGGTTGGGTTGTTTTGCACTAATTTGCTTGTTTCACCAATGGCTTTCACTTTGTTTGAACCATTGGTGTGAAATTCCACATTTTTCAAGGCGTGTGTGCTAACGTTGAAGTCGAGCACAACATTATAGGACTGACTCTTGAGGAAACCTGATAATAGTCGCTCTAGAGTTCTTTTGTTTGTTGCGTCTGAGTCGTCGACTGGGTCTGCTACGTTTTTTATCGCTGAGCCTTGCATGTCTATTATTCCAGACATCCTCCCACCGGTCGCACTTAACTTAGGATCTTCGTCCAGATGCCTTTTCGTTCTCTTTAGTATTTTATCGTGAGGGTCGTCAGACTCATACCCATAGTTTAGACTCATTACTACTTCAAGGTGTATTTGGTTAGTAGATAGCCAGAGACTGCTGAGAACCCTAACACTATCGCCAGCGTTGTCGTGTCTGACTCGCTTGTGACCACTGTTTTTCTCACAGGAAGTGGTGTCACGTTTTCTTGGTAAACTTTTTTAGCCACAGTCGTTGGTACCACCACCACACTTTCTTGGTGAGCTTTTCTCCTCACAGTCGTTGGCGCTACTAAGTTAGTCACCACATTTTCTTGGTGGACTTTTTTAGTCGTAATTGTTGGTGTTGTTGCGTTCAAGCTGGTGTTCACTCCAAATTTCATGGACTCTGTGGCAATCTTTAATAAGTTGTTGTACCCAGCGATTTTATTCTTGAGTATCACCACGTTGCTTGGCATTAACCATGTACTTGGCGACACCGCGAGATTTTGGACAACGTTGGTGTCTCTAATCGATTTATTCATGTTGAGAATCCATGTCGATACATCGTAGTTGATAACACTGTCAGCGAACAACTTTCGGAACTCTTGTTGGGTTTCTAGACTTCCTGCAGAGCCACCAACGACTGATACACGTGTTCTCGCTTGCGCACCAAGTGTGGAGTACACAAAGGCTTCTATGCTTTGATTTAGATATTGCAACCCAATGTTGGTAAAACCGTCTGACAATCGCGCGACGTATCGTTTATAATCGTTCTGAACGTCGTTGAGTGTGAAGACTCTGGATTCGCCTAAAGTGCCATCGCTCAGGACTTTACTCTGGTAGTAATGCTTTTTGGGAATCTTGGAAATCTTACCATACAATTCGGAGGCGTTAAATTCTCTACTTATTGATTTCATGGTCTCACCACCCTCCATTCTTCTCAGAAGTCTTCTAATGGTGAAGTACAAATGAAATCTCATTACACTTGTGACCACGGGGTGAACTTCTTGTGACACTGATAAATGTTGCAGCGAAACACCACAACAGAAACTCGCACAATACGTCGCAAACACAACGCGATAGTAAGATTCGCTGTCATCCCACTCTGATTTTGTCTTTGACGTGGTGACTCGCAAGACTGGTAGCTTTGACATGAAGTAGCTACTCTGGTTAACAAAAACTTTGAAGTTGTTCACTGGATAATTTAGTAGTATAGAATGTGGCGGTACCAGGACAGTTTTCCAAAAGTCAGATCCATTTCAAGGTCAAGTTTCAAGGTCAAGTTCTTGGAATTATTTTTGAGATAATTCCAAGAATTCCTTTAGAAAAGGGGCGTGGTCGAGATGCCTTAAAAAGGGCATGGTCGAGACGTCTTAAAAAAGGGGCGTGGCCTAGACGTCTTAAAAAGGACGTGGCCGAGACGTCTTAAAAAGGGCGTGGTCTATTTTTAGGAATCTATATGATTTTCCAGGAATTAGATCCATTTGGAATCTACACGATTTGGATAAGTGCGTTGGTACCCCCATGTTATATCGTTTTTTGTGTCGATCGTTTGAGCTATTTGAGACGACTGAGAAGCCGCAACTCTCTTTTGCGACTGGTCATCCTTTTCCCGAGTACAGTATGTTTAAACCTCTCGTCTAGTTCATCACGTTCTAAGCTAGTCTTAGCGAAGAGTCGTCGTTTGATCTCTCTAACCTGGTAGATAAATAACAACTCTTTGTTGAGTCTCGTTATCTTTTCCTCCACTGATTCCACACGTTCTACGCTACTCTTCAGGGATCCAGCGATCATTACCATGTGTGAGCGCTGGAGACCTGAAGAGTAGCGTAGAACACGGCGATACAAGGACGGTCTTCCAAAAGTTGGATCCATTAGGAATATACACAGTTTGGAAAGGTGTGTTGGGACCTGTTAGTAGACAGTGTCGTACCCTTCTTCTTCGCTAGACTCAGAGGGTTTATAAGAGTGGTTGTACACGTACTTACCAACAGTGACTCCACCAGATAAAATGCCGATTAGTGGTAAGTAGGGTCTTACTTTCTCGACTATGCGATATACGTCACGTTTTAAGAGTTCGTCTTTCTTTAGTTCGTTAGCTAGCTCTTCAGGGTCTTCGATAGCGTCGAATCCTCCAAGAGTACTACTAAACTTACTAATAAGTAGGTCAGTCAGGAACTCGTTAGCTTTCTGCGTCCTTTTACGTTCGTACTCGACGTACAGTTTGTCTATTACTTTACTTGATGCTTTTTTAATGTAAGCGACTGATTTGTTCAGTTCTCCATCCTCAGCGAGTCTAGTCAGCTCGTCTCGTTTTTTGTCCACATCAGTTTGTGGGGTGTCGTCGACTTCTGATGTGTCGTCAACTTGTGGTGTGTCGTTTAATTCTTCCGAAATAGTGGATTCTGCGTCTTGTATCTCTTCAATGAGATCGTCAATTGGTTCAAGATTTTTTGTCTTGCGTTTTGGCATGTCCTATAATATACGATATGTTTTGTTTTTGCGGAACAACTACTTCGTACGAGTACGGATGCCTTAGAAGTATCTCCAATCTTGCGTACTCGTTGTCTTTCAACTGTTTTATTATTTTATCAATCTCCGTTTTATCAACTCCATTAAGATAATCGTCTGCGATGGTTTTCATATCGTTTCTGTTAGGGTTGTAGAATGTTACTAACTTTGAGATGTTCTCACGATATGGTTTACTAATTGAGGTTAGTTGTTGCGTTATGACGATTGTGGACAGGTTGTAGTGTCTAGCACTAAAGGCTAGTTTGACTAGTTCGCTTGTTCTGTTTTTAACGTCCTGCCCACCAGCACAATCGTCTAATATTATCAACGAGTTGGTACCTCTGTAAGTCTCGGCTACGTATTTAAGAATTACGTTGACTTTATCCTGATCACACTGAATAGTGACAAAGTCTGGGTCTCTCAAGTATTTCCACTCTGTGTACGTTTTGTTCCATTCGAATGTTGGACATATGAGAATGATATACTCGAAGTGATTCATGTATTCTTTCTCTATCATATCCAGTAGGTAGTGTGTTTTACCACAGGCTGTCATACCAACAATTAGCATGTTAAAAGGCGTTTTCATATAGAATACTACATGTTTTAGTATTGGATTGATTGCAGATCGTTGTTGATAAGGTTTACGAGTCCGTCGGAGAGTACGAATATTCTACACATGACGTTCGCTGTTGTGGCTTCTTTATTGATTTCCATCAATATTCCTGACTGAGTGTTCACAATCTTTTTTCCAGTTGCAACTCTAGCGTTGTCTTCGATAGACCTTAGGTCAACAACCAAAGCGAAACCGTCTTTGTAAAACTTTTGGATAGTCATATGCTGGTCACGGTCGGCTAGTTTTTGTCCGAATAGTCTTTTCGCTTCTCCCCAGAGTCTTGATTTCGGTATTCCTTGACTGTAGACCATGTTCGGTACACCTTCAATAGTGAGTTTCACCGACTCTATATTTGGGTAGACGAACTCCTCGCTGTCAGTTCTTGTCTTATTTGTGAAGAGTAGAACGATAGCTTTCATTGATTTTCTCGGTAGGTTAATATTCTCGTTTACGAGTGTGGTTCCTTTGTCCCACTCCACAGTCTTCATTAGTGTGACGTGTTCATACGATAGAGATCTACCTGATGCGTATATAGATGATACTTCATCAGCAATCTCTTGACTCTCGATAGTTTCGTACTCCAACTCAAGGTTCTCCAACATATAGCCAGCCACAGCTGATCCAGATTGAGCCACCATAATATCAGACGCTTTAGGGAGTGTGATTATGTACCTGAAGTTGTTGTTCATGTTGTATGGTGCGTATAGACCGTGATCTTCTAGAATCTTGTCGATTTGAACCTTTTGTTTGGTGTTATTGATAGAGAACATCAGACCATCGCTAACTTTTTGCACGTCTCCACTGGCTGCACCACTGTCGTCCTTTGAGATTAGCTTTCGAAGGTTCTCGTTTGCTATACCGTATTCGACCATCTGGTCTCGCTCACTGTTAGATTTCCAGAGGTCTTTGTACGTACCGATGACGCTTTCACCACTATTGTCGTACACAGTCTCACCTGCTAGTTTTACCACCAGTCTATCAAGTAGTAGTCTCGAAAGGTTGTTAAGAAACCATGATTTCACGTTCGAACTTTTAAAGTCGAATAGAAGATGGAGACTGGAGGGTACCAAGCAAGTGTTACCTTTTGTTTTCGGGATATCGATGTATAACTCCTCCCCTGGATTGGCTTTGTTGGGGTTTAGCGTTACAACATGACGGGTTCTTGTGCCTTTGATAGCAGATATTTCACGACGTCTATACCCAGGAAGCAACTCTTTTTCACTAGTATTCATACTATATACTATAACACATGTTTTATTTCCTCTGTTTGTACTGATCGTAGACGAACCAAGCTAGTGCTATCGCTAGGATCCATAGATTAGATGCTAACCAAGATATACCTGCAGCTCCCCACTTTAACACGGTCGCCACCGTGTTTAGCAGTCCAGACAGTAGAGGGCCAGCCTTTGTGGCTAGATTAGCTATAGCTTTTCCTAGTTTTCCAAGTGCTTGACCACCTTTGAAGACAACGCTTCTAGCGGATATTATAATTGTAGTGATAAAAGAGGCTATGGTTATTCCTAAAGCTGAAGCACCCAACCAGTTTTCCTTAAACCACTCCTTTATTTTTTGCAACCGAGTGACGTCCTCTTCTTGTTGCTCTCTCACTTCCTCCAATTCTCTCTGTCTAAGTGTTCCGTCTCTCGCTTCTCTTAAACCAATTATTCTTTCTTCAAGTTCAATTACCTCTATAGAGTCATCGCTATTGTCTCTCTCTTCAAGTGTTGTGTCTATAGCGTCCTGAAAGTAGTTGGCTTGAATTTGTAGAGCGCCGTTGTCGCCAATTCTTGATTGTGGATCTATAGTGTTTGATGGGTTTATCACACCTTGGTACGCTCGATTTTCTTCGTCAGTCATCCCTTTTATGTATGGGACGTCAGAAGTTGTGTCTACCATTGACATGCCTTCAACGGTTGCGTCTCTATCGTATTGCTCACTCACGATATCACTCATCAATTTTTTAAATTGTGTGACTGCCTCTTGCGATACATTAGCGTCATTATATTGTAGAACACCGGCAGCGTCACGTTTTAGTACTATTTGTGGTGCGCCTCGTTTATTTCTACTTGTTATTGGCTTAAAAGTTATGTTGTTGTTCTTAGTCCTACTAACAAGTAATCGTAACTCAATCGCCTTATGAGTGTGTGGGTTAAACCTGAAACCATCCTTATTAAACTCTCTACTAATAAAGTCTTCGATAGATGGTGTTACGTCGTTTATAGGTCGGTTAGTTGTGTATATAAACCGAGCCTCAGGGGCTGATCTACTCCTTTGATCCTTTCTAGTTATTGTTACTGTCTTACCATCATCACTGTCTATAAAAGATGTCTCTGCTTTTCTTTCACCACGTAAACGATCAATATACTTCATCCTAACCTTAACAACTTCCAGCTTATCAGGGTCGTCGTTGCTTAGGAGATCCAGTCTCTCTTTGGCGAGTGTATCATACTCGTTGTCCAAGGCGGTGTCACTCATATCATTATATTTTGAGTACTCGTCACGATCTTGCATTTCAATGTCATCGAACCCTCCTTCAGCCATTTATATACTACTCAATGTTTTGAATGTCACTCTCTGGTATCCACGAATTGTGTTTACTGTCGTAGCCAAGCCACTTAACCAAAGCCATCTTCTTACCTCCCACATTCTTTCTCTTCACTATCTTCTCAACTTTATATACATCGTCTTTCTTATCAACAGCTGACAACTCTTCCTCATAAAACTTACCAATGATGGGTTCCCCTTCATGGTCCTCTATCTCATACACGGTAGGGTCACCACGTATGACCTTTGTCACTTTGAATAGCTCCTCAGTGAAGTTAGCCTCGTACCCTTTCGCGAATATGCTCTTGTACTTTGATATCCTGACAGTCTCACCTACTTTAAACTTTGGTAGTGGGTAGTCACCGAAATGGTGTCCGAACAACGTCGTCCATACTTCGTTTTCGTTTTTGTTGCTCACATCTTTAGGTTTCATAAGTGTGGTACTATGTTTAGTATTGTTGTAATTCTCAACGAGCTGGTCCAAGATATCAATCCACTTGTACGTTCCCTTACTGTAGAAGTATTTCCACATAGACGTCTTGAGTGTTCTATTAAACCGTTCCACGACTGCTGCCTTTTTATCAGAGTTTGTGCTGAAGTATTTCACGTCGTGTTTATCCAATAGATCCTTTACACCAACGTTGTAGAATTCCTTACCATCGTCAAACTGAGCCAGCTTTGGATACTCACCAAATCTAACCTTAGCCTTCTCTAGTAACTCTGTGACAGCCTTAGTCATGTTTTTCGTATCTTTCCTGTAGACAGGTATTGCGAAAGCATACCTACTAAGGACCTCAGTGGCTGTTAGTATCCAGTAGTATCCGTTGTTCTTGTGTTTGTACTTACCCATGTCGACCAAGTCCATCTGTATCTGCTCACCAAGATAGTCAACAAACGTTTGTCTAAACTTGTGTTTCTTAACAACTGGTTTGTACCTGGTGTACTGTACGTGTCTTGAGATTTTAGCCAATCCTTTATCTTTGCCCTACTAACGTTTAGACCGTCTTCTTGTGCCTTTTGGTACAGCCTCTCAGCAGATTGGTAACCAGTTGATGGGTTGTAGTAAATATCTCTTAGTTCTTGCTCCATATACACTACGTGATGTGTAAATCTAATAGCACGTTACCAACGTTAACACTGTTATCGTCCTGATCTGTTATCTTGAACTCTAGTTGGTTGATGACTCCTTTGTTTATTGGGATTTTCGACCCAACACCAAAATGTTGTACAGAGCCTTTGAGTGTCTGCGTGCTAGTTATTGGCAGTACTGCGATACAGTCACTTTTGTTACCATTAACTATGTTATTAGATCTGTCCACGATACTAGACGTTACTTGTATGTATTTCAGTCCTCTGTTAACGTTCACAACGTTAGGACTGGTTTTTGTGGTGGCTATTGTAGTGTTTTCGTCAAATCCTAAAAGTTGTCCAAATTTAAACAGTTCTATTTGTTGATCAGTTGTTATCGTACACGTTGAGTCATATCTATTAGCTACTAGCTTGACGTCTCCTAACTCTCCCAAGTCGTCGGTGATCATTTTAAAGGTGTGATACCCAGTGCTAAAAATGTGGTCACTACTGTTATAAGTTATCTTGTTGTTAGCTGTGGTTACGTTAACGTAATCCCAAAAGATAACCGCCTTCTTCACCAATATGTGAGGGTCCGAGTTAGTTGTTAGAATTGACTCTGGTAGGTCTATAGTTTTCGTTGAACCACTAATCAATACTACTACTCTCATATAACGTACGGTATGTTATGATGGATGCGTTCAAGAGAAAGTATCCTTATGCTGATAAGAATAGGTTTTTTCTTGACGTTGACGACAATATGCATATACATATATTCTTCGTGACGAAAACCAATATTGGTGACGTTAGTGTAGACTCAAGTAGGTTTAAGAGTAACCCGGAGTATACTAAGTATCTAACTATAAACAAACCAGTGGAGACGTTAAACAAACCAGTGGACTTCGAGACGTTGATCAGACGTTATTATGGTGAGAACTATGACAAAGCGACTAAGAACTCGAGAGACGCTATCAAGAAGGCCAAGTTGGACTTCGTAAAAAATTATCCTTACGCCACACTGACCAAGTTTTGTTTTGAGCCTATCCAAACACGACAAGGTGACGTGACAAGGGTCGATGTCTACTTCGTCAACAACGACATATTGTCGACTAATATTACCAACGCTATATTTAAAAATGACAAGAGTATGTGGAAGTGGCTGCACAATAGCAAGTTCCCAATAATATGGCTCTCTGGTGGAACTATCCAACCACTATCAAAAGGTCGCAAGAACCATTGGGGACTTTGGGATGGCTATCCAACGGAAAACGTGTTGAACTATCCAGTGAACAACTTTAGAATCTTCGTTAATCAGAAGAGCTACTTTCTCTCAAAGCTACCAATCTTACAAATCGTCACGTCAAAGACAAAGTCAAAGTGGGACGACAACGAGAGCTACTATAGGGTTGTGTTTGCAACGTATTGTGCAAGTTTCTGTTGCGGAGTGTCGTTGCAACACTTGTCACCCTCACAAGAAGTCCACCCTGTTATCACAAGTGTGATGAGGTTCCATCTGTACTTTACTGTTAGAAGACTTCTAAGAAGGATGGAAGGTGGTGAGAGTATGAGATCGATAAGTAGAGAGTTTGACGCTGGAGAATTGTATGGTAAAACAGACAAGATCCCTAGAAAACATTACTACCACGGTAAAGTTCTTGCTGATGGTACAACAGGTGAGGAGAGAGTCTTCACGATTAACGACGTTAAGAACGACTACAAACGATACGTTCCTCTGGTGTCGAACGGTCTCACCAACATTGGGCGACAATATCTAAATCAGTCTATAGAGGCCTTCGTTTACTCTACACTTGGCGCACAAGCTAGGACGCGTGTGTCAGTCGTTGGTGGTTCTGCAGGCAGTCTAGAGACTCAACAAGAGTCTAGAAAGCCGGTGGAGGATAGCGTTATAAACTATGACGTGTCAACGTGGATTCTCAACATGAACAAGTCGATTAGAGACACTAACGTTGTCCAAAATCTAGCACTATCACCGTCTACATGGTTAATGCCAAGTAACGTGGTAATCCTCAAAAACAAAATCGCTGGGTACAACAACCTGCTAAAGACTGCTACACAGAGTATGAAGTTTGGAGTAAATAGTGGGCTAAACTACGCACCAACGATGGAGGTTAAGAAAGTTCACCAGGAAGGTGGAGAGCACCTGGAGACACTTGACAAACAACCAAAGGTGACGCATCGTCTGACAACACCAAACGTGGCACACCAGGAAGGTGGAGAGCACCTGGAGACACTCGACAAGCCACCAAAGGTGGCACATCGCATGGCAACACCAAATGTGACACACCAAGAATATCGTCTGGAGGTGACACAAGATAGCAACGCGACAGAGTTGTGGCTAGTTCTAGGGGCTTCTGCTGTGTCTGGCTATTTAGTGAGCAAATATGTGTTATAGCATAATGAGTCTAAGTTATGGATTTGAGGACAGAGACTACGAGAGCGACAAAATATTAAGAAGAGCGAAGAGACATCTAGACAATGACCCTAAACTAAGCGTGAGCGGTGGGAGGATGTCTGGAGATATAGATATGGCGCTCAGGGCACTAAAAAACATAGCAGATCCAGTCGATGATTTGGACGCTATCAGTAAAAAAGTGTTGGAGTCCGTGTACTTATCACAATACTTTAAAGTGCAGTCCTATAACGTTCTACTCGATTTTAACATCACAAAGCACACCGCGAACACGGACATGACGCAGTTTTACCACAGTGGGACAAATAAAGTGAAAGACATTGGAAACACACTAGTGCAAAGTATTCAATCCTATGGTCCTATTATTGGTACTGACAGTGGTCATAGCTTCCTATCCCCTACAATAACTCAATATCAACTAGAGGTTGGAATGCACTTTAACTGTCCACGTATGCAGTACTGTGACATATCCGTTTTCGTGGTATCGAGGTTAGCCAAGAGGGTGTCTACAGCAGATTGGGAGGCGATTATCTCAAACGATGATGGTTCTTGGGACAAGTTCATCGGATATAAAGGTGGTACAACTGATAAGTTGTCGTTTGGTGGTGGCCTCCCAGCAAAGGAGTACACGTGTACAATACCAAATAGTATCGACACCACTAAGAGACACATGATATCAATACATTGGCAGATGGGTAACTCGCATGTTAGAGTCAACAACATAAGGTCGACAGACTCAGACTTCACAGCTAACTACAACGAGATAGGGTATCCCTATGGAACAATATTTGCAATACATCGACCAAAATCGTTGCTCGCACCCTACGCGTACCCGTCTCTGATAGAGTTCTACGGTATGAAGATAGTCTCTGGCTACATGACGAACCGAGACGTGCTAGTAGTTGGTGGGAAGATGATGGATGAGTATAATATAAAGTAAGATATATGAAGAAGAAGTCAGTTATTGTTTTCGATCACATATCAAAGGACATGTCAGAGGAGGAGACACTAGAGCTCAAACGCTTGTACGCGTACTACCACAAGCTAGAAGCCTGTTACAAATGGAAATATAAGAGGTTGAAGAAAGTTAGACTATCGTTGAACATGACTAGCATAGGGTTAACAACAGTAGGGATTGTAGCTGGATCGGTAACTGTTAACCCTATAATTATTGCTTGTATTAGTGGTCCTGGCGTGGTCATTCAAGGCTACTTGGCTAAGTCCAATCTGACGAGTAGAGTGGAGCACTGTAAGTTCGCACACACTAGCTATAAAAAGATACTGACACAACTAAGATCGTATCTTAGAGGTCTTCCTTACAACGAGTCAATGTTCCTTTCAGACGTTAAAGTGTTGGACGATAATGTGACTGACTTATGCCCACCAATCAACGGAATGGTGAAAAGGTACAACTAGGTCCCAAGGACAGTGCAAAGTTTTATATAATTATGTATCATTAAGTTTAATGCTATGCAGGATTAAAGATTGCTTGTTTATAAAGCTGCAGGTTGATAAAGGTGATAAGTTGGACAGAAAATTATGACTATGTCTATGGATAAAATTTCACGGGCTAATGCCCTATGATTATTGGGAATAAACACAACATCCTAATAAGAAATATTGCTGCAAAATTATGAAAATAAATTAAATGACGATCAACAATAAATATTATAAAAGTACATTTTAGTATCCAGACAAGAAAGAAACAACAGAAAATAATGCTAGTCCAGTGTTTTGATGACGTTAAATTAGCGAAGTACAAAGAACAAGAAATACAAGATTGATTTTGTAATAAAAAGTGCCATATAATGGACTACTCAATAACCTCGACTGTTTGGACTTTACAGTAAAATACCAAACCTTGGCCACTATTGCTTGGCCAATACAGCAAGATCTCGGTTAGATATTTTACCATAAAGACCTCAGTCTTGGTCATTAAGTAGTTAATATTAAAATTATTGTTTACGTGTCAAAAATCCCATCCCTCGATCTTTAAAAAAAAATAAATTCCCTGTCTCAGAAAAAGTCAATCAGTCAATATCCCATCAGTGTTCCCCCACCCTGGGTTAACATTGATAGCCTGATATTTACATCACAAAAATTAATATCTCTAGTGAAGGAACATGGGCTAATATAATTATTCAGGCAGTTTCAAATGCTCTTAATTTTGTCAATTCATATTATTAGAACAGCACCAAATTTCTCCAAGGCTACAATTATACAGCCAATAAATGGCCAAGGAACAAAATTATGTTTCAACAACAGAAATGAATCAATCTAACAGTATAACACTGTGCTTACAGTATGTGCACAACAGCCCCAAAAATATAATAGTCGCGACAATACAAAACAAAGTAATACAGACAATTTCTATAAATTACAAGCTGTCAAATCGGTACTCGTATTAGTGCTGACTGCTGAACAGCTCAATACCCAAAACATATCTACGATTGTATTTCTAAAATTCTATTAAGCCCAAGAATATACAATAAAAATTTCCAATAATCAAATGCTGTCATACTAATATAAACACGAAGTAAATACAGAAACTACAGACCGCTTTACAAAAGTGCAGGAGTCTAATTTCTAACAAAATAATCTCGCAGGTCATTCTGTATCCATTGTGTTCCATTATAAAAAGACAGAGACTCGCTACGCTTACCTGTCGGCCTGTCCTGATGGTTGAAAATATGCTGATTCATGACACAACGTGATAGAAATATCCTGAATATCAGACCTTTATTTTATATCCAGGCTCGTCTTCCCCTAACAACCAGTCCTTTATCATAGTAACTTCTAGTCCTACATCATATTTAATACTGTAAGTCCACAAAATCCCTGTTTTGAGAAGAATATATCGCTCCTTGGGTCGGCCATTTCGATAAATCGAAATTTCAGCTCGCGCGTGCGCAGTAGCGTGTTAACATAAAACCGGGGGACTCATCTTATATATTCGAGACATATTTAAAGTAAATTGAAGTCAAAACACCACGAAATAATAATGTTGCCACCCCCCGGATGTTAACACGGTCACTCGATCACTCTATATATATATTATATATATATCGTGTGAATTTTCGCCACTCATCACAATACTGCAAAGTTTAAAAAACTTTGCACTAATAAAGTATACGAGACACAAGGGGGGTCCGGTTCCGACCTCCCTTTAGACACAGGTCTACACATAAAAGACGCATAAAAGACGACGAAAACTGAGGTCCCAGAATGGGACCTCAGAGTCACTTATAATATTACACACAGTGTATTATATATGACGAGCCTTGTCAAAAATTTCAGTTTTGAGAACAATTCAGTCACGACTATTAGAGATGGAGACAACATATGGTTCCATGGAAAAGAAGTCGCTAAGGCACTAGGGTATAAAAACGCGAAGTGGGCTATCAGTGTACACGTTGACGATATATACAAGGTCAAACGAGACGTGTTTGAAGGGGGGCGCGAATCACGCCCCCCTTTAAATTTGCAACCAAACATGATACTCATATCGGAGCCAGGAGTTTACTCTCTAGTCTTCTCGTCGAAACTTGAGTCAGCCAAGAAGTTTCAAAAATGGGTATTCACAGAAGTCCTACCGTCTATTAGAAAGACGGGTCAGTACACACAATGCAACCAGTTATCAATAATGAACGAGACAGACTTGCATTATAATATAGTTAAATATATTAGGGAGTATCATCCAACAATAGTCATCCCAGGGTTGGGAGAGTACCAAGACACATCTACTAAAAGAATAGACGGATGGAAGAAGGGTTACAGTGGCGGACAACCAGATTTGATAGTTCCGCAACTACATAAGAGATACAATGGATTTGCTATAGAGCTCAAAACACCGAAAGGTAATGGGGTTATTAGGAATAACCAGATGAGGGTATTAAGAAGACTAAGATCACAAGGGTACAACACATTATTATCCTCAGACCAACATGAGATAATACATTTCATAGAGACATATATGAGAGACTCCAGGGTTCTGTGTGAGTATTGTAATAGAAGATTTAAGAGTGAAACCACACTGTCTAATCACCAAAGATACTTTCACAGAATACTCTATCTGTGAGACGACCTGTTAGACGACCTGTTAGATGATCTGCGAGATGACTGTGAGATGGTCTGTGACGAGATATCACGTATGGTATAGATGACTGACAACGAGTCCGTACCCATTATAACGTCGACAACAAAGGTCAAAGACCCCAAGAGAGTAGAGGCAGGCAAACGCTTGGCTGCTATATCTAAAGCAGCCAAAGAGAGGAAGATGAGAGAGAGAGTGATAAGTGAGGACGATAGTTTTAACTACGGATACGTCATAGGCACTATAGGAGTGGTAATAGCCGCTGGCTCACTGTATTACACGATTAGTCAAGACAAACAAGTAGTAACCGAAGAGCCTAAGACCGTTGTTATAAAACCATCACGTAAACTCGACAGCCTCGATTAAAACATATCGTATAATATATGGCATCAATAGACAGAAAAGAACTGATGAACGAGCTATACGACGCAGCCCTCGTGACTGCTGGAGCCGTAGCCGTATCCATGGCATCGAAGAAGGTACTAAAAGAACCGTTAGGCACTCCTGAATCAGTGAAGGGCACCCTCAAGTTAGCGACTGCTGTAGGCGTTTCAACGCTACTCGTTAAGTGGGCGCAGAGCAAGAAATACTTACCTATTGACCCGTTCTCAAAATAACACAGCGTAATATATAATGGCTAGTGCGGTAGCAGGTGGTTTGTTCAACGCCATAGCATTCGCAGGAGCCGGGTTTCTATTCAGCAAGCTAAACCATACAGGCTACGAGACAGAGATAAAGAGACACAACAAAGCATTGGAGAGTCTCGCAAGAGCGAAAGAAAAGTTCTACGAGAACGAGATTCGTCAGAGAGATAAAGTTCAGGAGTTAAGACAACAGTTGTCAGATGCTAATGCAGACATAAATGACACGAACCACGCTCTGGATCAACTAAGACAAGTACTGACGATACAGTATGATGGGAAGACATTTAGTAAAGAGCCTGAGTTATCAGACTATTATAAACCCTCTGGTGAGATGAAAGAATACCAAATGATATTCGTCGGAGCTATCGGGATACCCGTTGGGTACTTGGTGTACAGATTGATCTAAACATAACTATACATACAGCACTATAGTTATGAGTGCTAGAACTTTGAAGGAGATAGCGATGGAAGCAGACGAGAAGCTTAAACACGACGCACTGGAGACAAATACACATAACGTATTGGAGATACTTTTCGAGAACCAGAAGAAACACAACGAAGCGTTGACTGTACTATGTAAGAACCTCATTATCCAGGTAAACGAGACCAAAGAGTTGAGACTACTATTGTCAGACACTCGAGATCGATTAAGACAGATCATGACGACACAGCACAATGGGAAGACATTCAGTAGAGATTACAAGTCACCTAACTATTACGCATTCTAGAGCGACACTTAAGTTACCACACTATAGTCTAAAGACACGTGTAGTATAGTAACTTAGATGGTTGACGAACGCACAATGAGAATGTTCTATGCTGGGTACACGTTGGACGAGATCGAGACATCAAAAAAGTGGAGTGGTACTACATTAGGGTACACACTGGACGAGATCAAGAACGGAAGTAGGGACGCGAGACCAAAAAAGTGGAACGACACCACGTACTGTTACGAGTGTAGTAACCACAGAACCCAAGTCGAAGACGGTGTGTTTAGTTGTGACAAGTGTGGAGAGACTACCTATGAACGCGTGAGAAACTTCGTACCTAACATTTGGATGTACAAGAAATCGACTCATAGTTATAGTAAGTGGCTAGAGAGAATGTTGACTAGCAAAAGACTAGTTAACGAGAATGACATACCAATAGTGGTCAGTGATTTTATAGAGATAATATGGTCTCTTAAAAGAAACAAGTTGATTGTCAAGAATATATCGAAATACATTTTCTATGTCATAAGAATATGCTCTAGAAGAGGTATAGAGTTGAGAGGTACATGGTTTTAACGACCTCAAACCTGGTAAGGTCAAGGTGCGATTCGAGCACAACCTGTATAACGTAGTATACAAGGATCTAGGTTGGGACAGGAGAGGAGATCCATACTACAACGAGTGGATCAGAAAAGGTCTAGAGAAATAAAACATATAGTATTATATAATGGGAAGACCTAGAATTTACCAAACCAAAGAAGAAGCTTTAAGAGCAGCAAGAGCGCAAACTAAAGTCTGGATGAACACTCACAAATGGGTGTGTGAGACATGTGATAGGCCATACCATGTGACCTCTAAATATAAACACCTAAAGACCAAAAAGCATTTGAGGAATTTGGAAGTGTGATTACATTGTACTAGTATAGTAAATTTTAAAACGACTCTTTTTAGGTAATGGTCTAAAGAAATAAAACATCTCCTATAGTATATAGACATAACATGTCGAGTGGGATGGAAAAAACGACACGTCCTAAAAATGACCTAGAGACTAGTCGACATAACGTGTCAAGTATGATGGAAAAAACGACACGTCCTAAAAACGACACCCCCACGGTAAAGACCAAGAGTGGTCTTCACCGACAACAAAGTAACACTGGACAAAATCTAACATCACTTTTAGACACACCAACACCACAACCAATAAAACGTCTACTAAAACCAACACCACACAAACGCAGAACGAGGCCAACACCACCACCACGACCAAATCGCCCACAACCTGGGTACAGACAAAAACTAAACGAGTGGTACGATTGGCTAGTCGAACACACACCAGAGTCAATACGAAAGCCAGTCTCACAAGCCTATAACACGGCGAAAGACAAAATCACTAGCCTATACAAAAAAGCAGCGCAAAAACGTCCTACAAGAGCGCCACCACAAGTACCGACAGATGTCGAACATTTTTCACCACCAGAACACACTGATAAGAACACGCTCCCTACAGTCACACAAAGGCGAGTAGCACTCAAAGGATACACTAGATCGCACAACGTTGAAGTGATAGATAATAAGGATCCACTATCACAACTCAACAAAACTAGAGTAGCTGTGGTTCTAACTCTAAGGAAAGACCTAAGACAACTAAGAGGTATAAAATACAACGAGACACTAAAAGTGACTCTGGAGAAACAATTAGATGGAGATAGAACGACGTTTAAAACCGCGTTCTTCAATAGTGTCACTAAAACAGTAGTTAATAGTAACGGCATATACGAAACCACAGGACAGTCAAGCGAAGAGATAGTAAATCGTATAGCTGTATGGCTATCAGAAGGGTCTGGGTGGACTATAGACAATATAGACGACCACTATATAAACGTAGTAGTGTACGAACCTCTAAAAGGATCCAGCTATATCAAACTACCGTTGGAATTGAGGAACTCATTGAAGGGTCTAATCAACATAAAGAACAATGACGACAAGTGTTTCATGTGGTGTCACATACTACACAAGAACCCAGTACGCGAGCACCCAGAGAGAGTGTCAAAACATAAGAAAAACACTAACACTGTAGACTACGAGGGAGTCGACTTCCCAGTATCAGTTAAACAATACAATAAAATAGAGAAGCTTAATAATATAAACATCAACGTATTTGGGTACGAGGACGAACAACCATTCCCCGTCTACGTATCCAAAGAGAGCAACAAGGACCATATGGATCTACTGCTAATAACAAAAGACGAGAAACAACACTACGTATACATTAAGGACTTTAATAGGTTTATGTATAATCAAACTAAGCACGAGCACAAAAAGAATTTTTGTAGGTACTGTCTACAATGCTTTAGTACAGTCGACATACTAAAGAACCACGTAGAGAATTGCATAGTGGTTAACGGAAAGCAAGCAATTAAGATGCCAGAAAAAGGAGACAATATACTAGAGTACAAAAACTTTCACAAACAACTAGAAGTACCATTCGTTATATACGCAGATTTCGAGGCTATCACAGAGAAGATAGACACGGTGACACCGTCTACAGACAAGTCATACACGAACGCATACCAGAAACACACAGACTGCGGATACGGGTACAAGGTAGTCTGTTGCTACGACAACAAGTACAGCAAGCCTGTAGAGGTGTTCCGCGGTAAGAACGCAGTTAGAAAATTCATGAAGAAAATGCTAGAAGAAGTCAAATACTGCAAAAAGACAAAGAAGGAACACTTCAACAAGGACATGATAATGACTCCCACCGACAAGATTGACTTCAAGAAATTAACGAAGTGTCACATATGCGACAAGAAATACACGATCGCAGACACAATAGTCAGAGACCATTGCCACGTCACTGGTAAATACAGAGGATCAGCGCACCAACTATGCAACAGGAACTACAGACTGACTGATAAGATACCTGTCATATTCCACAATCTAAGAGGTTACGACAGTCACTTCATAATGCAAGAGATAGGGAAGCTCGGACAGAACATCAACGTTATACCCAACAATATGGAAAAGTACATGGCATTCATGTTAGGTAAACATCTAGTGTTTCTAGATAGTTTCCAATTCATGAGCTCTAGCTTAGACAGCCTAGTTAACAACCTACCAAAAGACTGTTTTCAAGTATACTTCAGAAGTATTCCAAGGTAAGGAGCTAGAACTAGTGTCTAGAAAGGGTGTATACCCATACGATTATATGGATAGTTTCGATAAGTTTAGCGACGAAAGTCTACCACCAAAAACTAAGTTCTATAGTATGCTAAACGACGAGAACATATCGGAGGAAGACTACAAACACGCACGAAACGTGTGGAATACTTTCGACATGAAGAGTATGGGTGACTATCACAACACATACCTAAAGTCTGACGTATTACTATTGTCCGACGTGTTCGAGAACTTTAGAAGAACCTGTAAATGTTACTACCAATTAGATCCATGTCACTACTTCACATCACCTGGACTATCGTGGGACGCCGCACTAAAGATGACGAACATAAAACTAGAGTTGATGACTGATATAGACATGTTCCAGTTTATCGAGAAAGGAATGCGTGGAGGTGTGTCGTATATAGCGAATAGATATGGTAAAGCCAACAATAAATACGTGAAGAACTATGACGACAAGAAACCTTCAAAGTATATCACATACTTAGACGCTAACAACCTATACGGTTGGGCTATGAGTCAATACCTACCTAATGGTGGATTCAAATGGGTCAAAAACACACATCTGTCCAAATATAAAGACGACTCTAAAAAAGGACTGATACTAGAGGTCGACCTGGAATACCCTAAAGAGCTACACGACCTCCACAACGACTATCCATTAGCTCCAGAGAAGGTAAGAGTGCACGACAACATGTTATCAAACTATTGCAAGAAGATACAAAAGAAATTTAACATATCCATAGGAGAGGTAATGAAGCTAGTACCTAATCTAAACAACAAAGAGAAATATGTCGTACACTATAGAAACCTCCAACTATATAAGAAACTAGGAATAAAAGTAAAAAGAGTACATAGGGTACTAAAATTTAATCAGTCACCATGGTTAAGACAATACATAGACTTCAACACGGACAAACGAACTCAAGCGAATAATGATTTCGAAAAAGACTTCTTCAAGCTAATGAATAATAGTGTGTTTGGAAAGACCATGGAGAATCTACGAAAACGTGTTAACGTCGAGCTAGTAACAAGTGAGGACAAACTGAAGAAACTCGCCTCGAAACCAACCTACATTAGTAGCAAAATATTTAGCGATAACTTAGTAGCCGTGCACAAGATCAAAGAAACACTAACCCTAAATAGGCCAGCATATGTGGGTATGTGTATTCTCGATCTATCAAAAGTACTAATGTACGACTTTCACTATAACTACATTAAAAAGAACTATGACGATAAAGCCAAACTACTATTCACTGACACAGACAGTCTAACATACGAAATTGAGACGGAGGACATATACAAAGACATCTACGCTGACAAAGACATGTTTGACTTTAGTGGATACGACAAGTCATCTCCATACTTTGACCAAACTAACAAAAAGGTTATTGGTAAAATGAAGGACGAAACGTCAGGAGTCCCCATCGTCGAGTTTGTAGGTCTAAGATCTAAGATGTACAGCTACATAAAAGAAGACGGGAAAGGTGGGAAGACCGCTAAAGGTATCAAGAAGAGTACCATTAGAAAGAACATAAGACATGATAACTATAAGGATGTCCTAATAAATAGTAAACAAATGTCTCACACAATGAAAACTATAAGAAGCGAGTACCACCAATTAGGAAGTTATGAGATTAACAAAATATCACTAAGTTGTTTCGACGACAAAAGACACATTCTAGAAGATGGAATATCTAGCTACGCCTATGGACACTACAAAATAAACTAAAAATATACCCAAACAATATGTCACAAAAATTGAATCAACAAAAGATAAATTTATAATTTAAGCAATTTAAACAATTTTCAAATTTAACCAATTTAAGACCAACATGTAGACCCTACACGGCTGAGCCATGGCAGTCACAAATTTAACCACACACAAAGAACATGGGGTCCCAACACACCTTTCCAAACTGTGTATATTCCTAATGGATCCAACTTTTGGAAGACCGTCCTTGTATCGCCGTGTTCTACGCTACTCTTCAGGGATCCAGCGCTCACACATGGTAATGATCGCTGGATCCCTGAAGAGTAGCGTAGAACGTGTGGAATCAGTGGAGGAAAAGATAACGAGACTCAACAAAGAGTTGTTATTTATCTACCAGGTTAGAGAGATCAAACGACGACTCTTCGCTAAGACTAGCTTAGAACGTGATGAACTAGACGAGAGGTTTAAACATACTGTACTCGGGAAAAGGATGACCAGTCGCAAAAGAGAGTTGCGGCTTCTCAGTCGTCTCAAATAGCTCAAACGATCGACACAAAAACGATATAACATGGGGGTACCAACGCACTTATCCAAATCGTGTAGATTCCAAATGGATCTAATTCCTGGAAAATCATATAGATTCCTAAAAATAGACCACGCCCTTTTTAAGACGTCTCGGCCACGTCCTTTTTAAGACGTCTAGGCCACGCCCCTTTTTTAAGACGTCTCGACCATGCCCTTTTTAAGGCATCTCGACCACGCCCCTTTTCTAAAGGAATTCTTGGAATTATCTCAAAAATAATTCCAAGAACTTGACCTTGAAACTTGACCTTGAAATGGATCTGACTTTTGGAAAACTGTCCTGGTACCGCCACATTCTATACTACTTAATTTAACACGTTTTCCGTTGGGTAGCCATCCCAAAGTCCCCAGTGGTTCTCGCGACCTTTTGGCAATGGTTGGATAGCCCCACCACCTTGCCATATTATTGGGAACTTACTATTGTGTAACCACTTCCACATGCTTTTATCATTTTTGAAGGTTGTGCTGGTTATGTCTGTGCTAAGGATGTCATTGTTTCTGAAATATATGTCGACACTCATGATCTTACCGTCTTGCAAAATATTTGGATAGAACTCGAATTTGCTTAGAGTAGCGTGAGGGTACTTTTTGATGAGGTCTGCCTTTGCATCGTGTGCGGCCTTCGATGTGTTAGCCATCGCACGTTTGTAGTACTTTCCATAGTAGTCATGAAGGGCTTTCTGCATATAATATACCATATGTTATACATAATGCGAAAGTTGACGGTACTCATTGAAGGCGTGGAGAAAGTTGTGTCCTTTGACAACAGTGTGATGATCACACACGATAACCCATACATTATGGTCAAGACAGCCACTGTGTTTTGGAACTACAATAACGTATTAGATGGCGACGCCCCTTGGCTCTCCGTGATGAGTCACCCTTCGAGGGATCTTAAAAGTATGATAACGAGTGGAGGGTACGCCAACTTCGACGCACTAGTCAAAATCATAAAAGAGGAGATTAAAAGACATAGTGGTACAGACCTTGAGATAGAGAAACTACCGTTCACAAGTAGATGCAGGGTCAAGGCTAACGCCCCACTCGATCTTAGGCACCTTGGACCTCTATTTGGTTTCGCGAGGGACAGGGTGATTAAGGGTGACTCACGGTGGCACACTAGTCCAAACGAGGTCGACATGAACAGAGGTCTGAAGTACATAGAAATCTTATGTGATATTGTTGAGACGGAGAGCAACGTGGGTATTGATGGGAAGCGAAGCAGTGTGATCACAACGTTGCCAATACCCACTGAACAGTCTTTGAATGGGTCAGTGCAACGCCATGTGGACATTGAGTCAAAGGTGAGTATTAAAAAAGGTGTCTACTCAAGTATGACATTTCGTGTCAAACCAAATAACGACAGTACCAAAATTGGCGCGGTGCTATTGGAACTGTATATTGTGTGAATTATATGGAACTCGGTGTGGAGACAGAACAAGGGTTGCGAGACATCTATTATAATCCTAAGACAGGGTACAGTGGTGTAGAGAGGCTGTATCAAAGTGCGTTGGGAGACGGATTGAAAGTGACTAGAAAAACAGTGAAAGAATGGTTGACAGCGCAGGACACTTACACTAGGTACAAACCTATTGTGAGAAAACATAAATTCCGCGCGACTTTTGTTGGGTTTCTTGGTGAGGAGCTCCAAATGGACTTAGTGGACATGAGTAAGTATTCAAAACAGAATGGAGGATATTATTGGATATTGACAGGTATTGAAATATTGAGTAGATACGCTTTCGGCATTGCAGTTTATAGAAAAGACACTAAGAACATGACTAAGGCTGTTGGAAAATTGTTGGTTGACTTTAAAGATCGGTTTGGAACCATGCCTAAGTTAGCACAATTTGACGATGGACTCGAGTTCTACAATGTTGGTGTGAAGAGTTTGTTGAAAGAACATGGTGTTGAATATTTCAGCACTAAGAGCGATAAAAAGGCCGCTGTTGTTGAGCGTTTTAATAGAAGTCTGAAGAGTATTATGTGGAAGTATTTTTATACCCGTGGAACGTACAAATGGATTGACGTTCTTGACCAGTTTGTGAGCAATTATAATAGCAATGTGAACCGCAGTATTATGATGAAGCCGAAGGATGTCAATAAGTCAAATGAGGGTGAAGTTTGGACCACTTTGTTTGGTCACCAATTTGCAGACAACCCATTGCCAAAGTTTAGAGTTGGCGAGTCAGTGAGAATTAGTAAGTACAAGAGTGTGTTCACAAAGGGCTATGAAGCCAACTTCACTGAAGAGCTGTTTAGAGTGGTAAAGGTTATTCGTGACGATCCGAATGTGTATGAAATTGAGGACGTGAGCGGTGAACAGATTATTGGTAAATTTTATGAACAGGAATTATCGCTGGTCAATAAGAAACATGGCGACGATGTGTACAGAGTTGAAAAGGTGTTGAAAAGAAAGAAAGTCAGAGGGAAGAAGATGGCGCTGGTTAAATGGTTGGGTTACGAGAGCAAACATAATTCGTGGATACCAGAAAGCGATATTCAAAATGTGAGCTAGTGTAATATGGCTGAAGGTGGCTTCGACGACCTTGAGATGGAGAGATCTGACGAATACAAAGATGTCACTGACGACGAACTAAAGTATAGTCTCGAAAGAGCCACTCAAGATCGCAAACTATCTCGGAACGATCCAAACGTCACAGTCGATGAGAAAATTAGACTAATTAGAGTGGAGAGTGGACTGAGGCGTGAACGTGATGTAAGATTTCGTCAACACATGAAGGAGGATTTTAACGATATTACAACGCGGGTTAATGACATCGTAAGAGATCGTGAAGACGTCGCGGGGAGTGCGCCATTGTTAGACACCACACACGCAGAGTACGTCGACATACCTGGACTAACACCAATCGAGAACCGCAAGTTGAGCGCGCTACTTAATCCAAGTGAGAGTGTGATGTCTGAGTCAAGAATAGGCGACACTGGTACGTTACAAATAGAGATAGATCGCTATCGAGACTTGATAAATGAAGCGAACAAAAGAGTAGCAGAGCTTGCAGTGAAAGACCTCACGACTGCAGAGAACGAAGAGTTCATCGATCTAGCTGAAAGAATGGTTGGACTTAGACAGGCTAGAGACATGGTTATTGAACAGCGAGAAATGGAGGAAGTTAGAGAGCAGCAGGAAGTCGACATTGACAGGTTGCAGAAGTTCAAGAAATGGGTTAGAGAAAATATGGTTGGGTTGAGTGCTTTAGCGATTTCAGTAGCTGCGATTATAACAACCATTATTATCGCTGGGAGGTCTAATGTTATGAAAGGCGCTATGGTCACGAGGTCGTTCGCGCAGGCCGTTAAAAACGCGATAATGAAGATGGGTCCATGGGCTGTTGGATTAGCAAACTTAGTTTATGACGCGCTGGTGACAGGCGCAAAGGGCCTCGCTTGGTTAGCTCAAAATCTGTGGGTGTTCGCGGTGACATTCGCGTGGCTTGCGTACAATTATCTAAATTAAAAGCAAACGTGACTTATGGACACCAGAAAGTGACGTTCAAAATGTGAGCTAATGTAATATGGCTAGAGATGGGAAAGTCTTCGACGAGATTGAGATGGATAACCTTGCTAGAGCTTACACTGATGACCAAATAGACGTCGAACTTGAAAGTGCCACTCAAGCTTACAACTTACTTGATGATAAGTACCCCAGCGGTGGCATGCCACACATCGAACGTGTCGAGTACGATAAATTGTCTGAGAGAGTAGACAGACTTCAGGACGAGCAAGAGAGAAGGTTTCGAGAAAAAGAGACGTCGTTCATTGACACTGACGATGGTAAGACGGTGACAGTGAGGGGGACTAATACAAAGGTCCCAGCGGTGGAGTTCGTCGAGCAGGAGTCATATGGTGACGTCAATGACACAAGTTTCGATATGTCTTTCGAAAAGTCGAGCGAAATTGAGAGGAGACTTGGTGAACTAAAAGCACACAACAAAGAGGTGATAAAAAATCAAGTAAAAAGAATCAAGCTAATAGATAGGAAAATACGTAAGTTGTATAAAAAAAGACTCAGTCATGATGACGCATCAAGGAGCGTAGTCAACAGGTCACAGGTTACGAAATCGGGGTCCATTCTTTTCAAACCGATAAACAAAGATGGCAAACAAGGGGCACCCAAACGAGTTCTAATACCTAGGAAAAAAGGTTTGATCTTTAGTAAAGATGCGAGTAGTAAAAACGCGATCGAGCAGTTCAAACAGCTAGTTGATCAAATCCCTGAGAGTGCGGAAACAACAGCCGTCACAACAGAAGTAATCCCAGATGACTTCCCAGTAATTGAAACAAAAGTGGACTCTGTCGACATACGTGGGTTAACACCAAACGAAAACCGCGAACTGGATGGTGTGGTTAATCCAAGCGATAGTGTGGTGCCTGAGTCAAGAACGGGTGACGATGGCGCACTGCAAGCGCAGGCAGACCACTTTCAAGAAACGATAAATACAACATCAGACAAACTAAACGACGAGGATGACGAAAGCGTTATCTTTGGGTTGACAGAGCGTATTGTAGGGCTTGAAGAAGCGCGAGACAGAACCCTAAGACAGCGCGAGCTTGAAGAAGTTAGAGAGCAGCAAGAAGTTGACATTGACAGATTGCAGAAGTTTAAGGAATGGGCTAAAGAAAATATGGTTGGGTTGAGCGCTGTGGCAATTTCAGTGGCTGGAATTATAACAACTATTATTATCGCTGGGAGATCTGCTGTTATGAGAGGCGCTATGGCTACGAGGTCGTTCGCACAAGCTGTTAAGAACGCGATAACGAAGATGGGTCCATGGGCTGTTGGGCTGGCTAATTTAGTTTATAATGCGTTGACGTTGAGTGCGAAGGGTCTCGCATGGTTGGCTCAAAATCTGTGGGTACTTGCGGTGGTACTTGTGTGGTTTGCCTATGATTATTACAAGCTAAAACGGTAGCGATAAAACATATGTAAAGTATATGAACGTCACGTCAGCAGAGTTGAGTCCTGGTTTTAGACGAGCGACTATGGGTGTCATAAAAGGGGTGAGAACACAACACGTAATCACGTTGAACCCTAATAAAGTCAGTCCTGGCGAGGAACTTTACGTTGACATACCAAAGCTCAAGGTTAGTAGCTGTTTGGTGCCTGGATCGTTGGGTCTAGTGTTCGACTTTAAGAATGCAAACGCCAAAAGCTGGTTCTTGAATAATGTTAGCAAGTTGTTGGTTGAGAAGCTTGTTGTGAGACTAGCTGGGGAAACTGTGTATGACAACAATGGGGAAAATTACACTGGTGTTTATCGCGACCTTTGGGAAAGTGTTACTGCGCGAGACCAAATGATTGACTATGGTATTGGTGGTGAGAACTTGAGAAAGCTAGTTTCTAAGGATGACAGTGGTGCGACGAGTGGGAACGTCGCTAAAGTTAGTGACGCGTTAATGTTTGGTGTGATTGGGACGAAGCAGCGGATTAAGCTTGGTAAGATTATGAATGACCACGGGTTGTACGCTCCTTTTAGCATGAACAACAACTTGCAGTACGTGATCACACTTCCGAAGGCCACAGACATCATGGTGGCACAATCCGGTAGCGCTGTGGGCGGATACACTCTGGAGAACCTCGAGCTTGAGTATGAGACGATTGATAACCAGGAGCTCGCTGACGAAATAGCGTCGGGCTATGCAAGTGGTCGTAGTTTGTCGTATGAGCACGTCACGTTGATGAAAACCACTGAATGGGACAAAGGTACGACCATTGTGAACGAAAATGTCAATCTGCCAAGAAAAAGCATGAAGGCGATTGTGTTGCTATTCACGAATAAGGTGCGAGCAGACAGTGAGGAGTTTCTTTACCCAAATATTGAGAGTGTTAGAGTCACAATTGAAGGTGTGCCAAATAGTGTGTACTCACAGGGTATTCCAAAGTCGAAGTTCTACGCAGAAGCGAAACGATTGTTTGGGTTGGGTGAAGAACACGCTCAGTTCATGACCATACAGAAGTTCTATAAAGATGGCTTTGCGTTAGTCATCGACTTGAGGAGTGTTCAAGATAATCGCAATGTCGCCACTGGCAAGAACATTATAAACACACAATCCGGTGTGCTTCTTGAGATCACTAAGAAAGCGACGACTGCAAATGTCATGTGCAGGGTGTTTGTGATAAGTGATGGGTTGGTCAACTTTATGAACAATGGGCTGCAATCAATCCAGTATTAAATCAAACGTGAGTTAATGGAGGTTCCGTTTAATATGTTAATCGTTGGTATGACAGCTTGTGGTAAGACACATTATTTGCTAGAAACATTGGAATCTGAGTACTTTAGTAAATTTGACTACATTGTGTTGATTTGTCCTACTTTCGAGTGGAACAAAGCGTATCAAGATTGGAAATATGTAAGTGACCCTGATGTGCTAGCGATAGACTGTGCGCAGGATAATGTCGACGCTGTTCTCAAGTGTGTAACAAATGTTTTTAAAGGCACTAACACTCTGATTGTGTTGGACGACTGTGCGAGCTCTCAAGATGTCAAGAATAGGACTAGTCAATTGGTCAACTTGGCTTTTAGCGCGCGACATTTTATGCTGAGCGTTATTGTCATCACACAACAACTGACGTCGATCGCAAAACCGTACAGAGAAAATATTAGTAAGCTCGTTTGCTTCTACTGCCCAAGTAGGAGTGATATGAAGGTCGTTATCGACGACTACCTTGGAAACATTAGCAGAGAAAAATCGTCGGCGATTGTGACCGCACTAAAAAATAATAAGTACGCTAGACTCGAAATCTCACTGCGCTATCCGTACAGTCACGAAGTTGTTATTCCGCAATAAAATATGGGTATAAGTAATAGCGTGATGGTAAAACGCAAAAGTGAGGAAAATCCCACGATTGAGGAATTAGTCGAGGACACTGAAGCCGCTAGTACTTCGACTGTGGAAGACAATATTGACGTTAGGAGATCTGAACTTATTAGACTGTCTGGTGATGGTGTGGTGAGTCAGTCCGAAGCGTACATTAAAAAAGCGTCCGCAAAAGTTATTGATAAGATATGGCGCCAATACGAGTTGAAGAGAATGGAGATCGCAAACGCTTTTCTCACCGACTTGCTAATCAGCAAATTCGCCAGCTTACTAGATGGGTTGAACGCTATCGAGAACCCTGAGGAACTAAATGACGAGTTGCAAAAAGACCCGTTACTAAAGAAAGACGTTGAGAGCATTGTCGCGATTGTGACACCATACGTGCCTTTCTTGGGCTTGTTGTCGGGAGGAATTATAACGTCGAAACACGTGTACGATCACCATTTTAGAAAAGAGGCGACAAACGCTGAAAATAGTGAACAAACGGACTAATCTATTATTAACAGGTGGCAATAACCTAATTTGCATAACAGGTGGTAATTTTATCACGCGTGAGACACTTTTACGACACATAAATTTGTAAAAATGTTTAAACGACTATTTTTTTAAATGTGATTTGACAAATTTGTGAAAATGTTGAAACGACTATTTTTTAAATGTGATTTGACAAATTTGTGAAAATGTGATTTAACAAATTTGTGAAAATGTTGAAACGACACTTTCTATTTTTTAAAATGTGATTTGACAAATTTGTGAAAATGTTGAAACGACACTCTCTATTTTTTAAATGTGATTCGACAAATTTGCGAAAATGTTGAAACGACACTTTCTATTTTTTAGTATGTGAGAGTGGGCTCGTACCACACTTTATTTTTTTAACACGCGAAAATGTTGAAATGACACTTTCTATTTTTCCTAAATGTAATTTGTGAGAATTTTGAAACGACACTTTCTATTTTTTAAATGTGGCCGAAATGGTGTCAAATTTAGTATAAACTTGGTATTGTTTCGCTAGTCTCGCGTGTGTTTGACATCAATTTAGTAGAGAACGTGCGAAGGGTGTCTAGATTGACTAACGATCGCTGTAGTAGTATAGTAAGTAGGGCTGAGAGCTTATTCGACTTCAAACGTGAATATAAACACCAAAACATCACCAAATTTGTCGAATCGTGATTTGGCAAATTTGGTGATGTTTTGGTGTTTATATTCACGTTTGAAGTCGATTGGGCTCGCAGCCCTACTTACTATACTACTGTTAACAATTTTGATACTCAAACCTTCTTTATTCATTTATTCACGAAACGTTTTTACTTAAAACTGAAATCGGATTAAGGTGCTGTTATACAACGCATTTTTTCGTGACCTTTTTTATTATAATCTCATTTATACTGCTAAAGAAAACTCCTTAACTCCATTTGTACTTTCAATAGAACATACTATTTGCGACACGATAACAAATAATCGGTGAAGATAACAAATAATCGGGGCCTCGTTGATGAAATAACTATATTACTAGTTTATATGGCATACTGTACAGCAACCTTTTAATATTTTTGATTGGTATTTGAATCATCTCTTAGTTGGACTTATTCTGTTAATGAACACAAAGGTCTCCTTACTTCTTGGTTTCTCCTTGCTACGTCTACATGACTTCGTGGCCTACATATTGTTTGAAAGTGAAATTCACTTTCAAACAATATGTAGGCCACGAGTCAATAGAAAATATAGCAATTATCGTTACATACAGCTACCTCGATAACTACAATCATGGCCAAAAGTTGTGGGACAGTGTTGTTGAGTTCTTGAAAAATCAAGCCCCCCCTCCCCCCATCAATGTTGTATTTTTTGGTGTTTCAAACGACAACGCACACATAATTCTCATATAGTTACATTTTATTCAACATTGTAGGGGGGAAGGGGGGGCGGGGGGAGTTCATATGTGATTATAGAATTTAGTAAAACTTGAGTAGGTAATAAATGCGACTGTCCCAGCTACTTTTGGCCAGGATTGAACTGAAAAAATTAACATTAAAAAATTGTTGAAAAAGAGATTGAATAAAACAAAATGAAACAGCACTATATTACACAATTACTTACATAGTCGTCAACTAAATAATGAAATTAAATGAACAAAAATAATATGGATTGGAGGGATATATGTACGTTATATTTCGAAAAAACTAAACCGTTAAAATAATAAATCCGTTAAATCACTAGTCACTAAACCCCTATAGATCACGCACTGTATTTACTAAGATAGTGAATGAAAATGAATACGTTAGGTAATGAACAGCAGAGAGTTGTTTACATTTTTCTGTATTGATCGGGCGAATACCGAGATGATGAATGTCAGCTGGCGATTCTTCCATTTTTGGAAGCAAATTCCAGAATCCATGCAGCTTCGAGTTAAACCGTGCGCTCACTGCTTTGCCAAGTTCATTTTCGACAACAGTGACATTTGATCTGTTCGGTTGTCAACACTACGTACTTTCAATAAATATAATAAACTTAACAGTGCTCATGTACAGTGCTCGCCTATATATGTTGTAAATACATAGAAAGTTTTGGCGCATATACGACTTTAATCTGCGAAACCTGTTTCTCAATATCTCTGCGATAATCTCACGTATATTCCGTGCCGAGTACACTTCGTTTTCATGTATTTACGACAGTTCTCACCAAAGTGTGCTGAAGTAATAACTCACCTTACTCTACTTTTAGATAGGATTGTGGTGAGCACTGTCAGAAATCACGCTAAATTACACTTGGTCGACGAAATATCACACTTGTATGGAGACGTAAAATAGCTAAGACAAATGTAATATTTATTGGTTTACTACATCACATATATAATACGAATTTACATACATTCCACTGAGCACTGTTGCTGAGAACTGTTGCGTCGAGCGCACATTTTAATAATGTTAATAATAACAGGTTCATATCATATGTCATCAGTATTTGGTTCTATAAACTTTTGTTTTAACCATAATTTCTATTCGCTTTGGCATACTTTCAATCGTTCGATCTATTACATCGATAGGCATGCTACGCAAACATTCAATCACTCTTTCTTGAAATTGTTCAAACGACTCTGACACGATATTTCTATTTATGACCTCCTCACGTAAACGACACTTCGCAAGATGAAATATATTCTCAATGGGATTGATATCTGCAGACCGAGCAGGAATTTTAAGAAGCTCCGCCTCAAGGTCTGGCCATTCTCATTCCAAAACCTGAAAAGGTTCGCCTACTAGCCTGATGCACTAGTCTGCTTTCTGCCATGAGTGACTTTACACTGAGATGTCCCTTTTCTTTCCTCAAGTTTTGGAGGCATCGTAACAGTTCCCGGACACATCTTTTGTCAATTAAGTTTCCTTGGTCTTCCGGTTTTTTGCACTTCTACGCCTTTCCCGACACTAAGTTTTCTTGCGCATATTCTCTGTGCAGATGATTTTGAGATTTTACACCGCTTTGCTATAACTCCAAACGACAAACCACGTGCCTTTCGCAAACATCGTGCAAACGCTTTTTGCTCTGCTGATATTGCATTTTTGACCAAATTAATGGCTCAATAATACCTTGACGTCACTAACGATTTCCCACAATCTTTTAATTATTAACGTAATTGTGTTCTAATTGAAGTGGCTTACTTCGCAATTCGGATGCATATTGTTATCATGTACATTTTCATGTGACGACATTGTTGACATTGTTCATTTTTATTCATTTTGAATTGTGTTATTATTCAGACAATCATGGCCAAAAGTTGGGACAGTGTTGTTGAGTTCTTGAAAAATCAAGTCCCCCCCCCCCCCTCCCCCCATCAATGTTGTATTTTTTTGGTGTTTCAAACGACAACGCACACATAATTCTCATATAGTTACATTTTATTCAACATTGTAGGGGGGAAGGCGGGGGCGGGGGGGAGTTCATATGTGATTATAGAATTTAGTAAAACTTGAGTAGGTAATAAATGCGACTGTCCCAGCTACTTTTGGCCAGGATTGTAGTTAGATGATTATCTCCCTGGTAGTGAGAAGGTTGCAGGTTCGATTCGCACTCAGAAATGGTCTGAATGAAAACGAACTTCAGTAGCAAAGATTACGTCTCATAATTTTAACTCAACATAAGAAACAAACTGCTGTGCTGCTGAAATAATGAATAACATGAGTAGGTAACGTTTTGGGCGAATGCTCTTTGTCCTTTATCCTCTGCGCAGAGGAATCATGTAATGCAACAGCTCTCCGTCTTGCAAAACTCTCTTTCGCGGACTTGGAAGTCTCTTCGCAGGAGAGAGTCCTTCATCAGAGAGTGAAACGTAAAGTGATATAATGTCAGTTTCACTCTCTAACGAACGAGGAAGGTCGTTTCACTCGAAAGTTAGACTTCCTAGTTCATATTCACTATTTTGACAGTACAGCAACCTTTTAATACTTTTGCTATTTGAATCAGCTCTTAGTTGGACTTCAGAGTCTGTTAATGAATACAAAGCTTTCCTTACCAATCGCGCCTTCTCCTTACTTCGTCTACTTGACTTGGTCACTGACAAACAAACAATGGTCTACTTTGCATCACCGACAGGAAATTTAAGAAGAGTTGTTCTCTTGGTCTTAATACTTTCACAGTGAAACAAGCAATGGTTTACTTTGCATCACTCTCGCATATTTAATAGCAGTCTTCACGTGATTTTGACGTGTCATTCTCAGATTTTCTTTGGGGGCATGGGAACGAGAAAGGCTCATCTTAACTATTCTCAAACATTTTGAAACCTTTTTATTCATTTATTCGTGAAACGTTTTTTACTGAAATCTAATGACATAGTTACTTATAATAATCATCTGCAGCGATATTCTTAAAATATGGGCCAGTCAAGCCTTGAATCAGCATTATTTATTCCTCTCTCAAACACGAGACGATACAGAATGATGCTGGATGAAACGAAGAGGAGAACACCAATGTTTTTATTATATTTTAGATTTTGTTTCACTACTTTGATATAATTTCGGTTATTGCTACGTAATTGGTGATATATTATTATTGTTGAAATCGATACGATCCATTGAACCGTGCGATCATGAGTTTTGCTAGCTAGGCAGAATTGTTCTTTATTACTGGAACTGATTCTTCTTCCAAGCTGCTGTTTCTGTCGTCGTTGCCGCGTACACTTTCTTCAAAACCCTTGTTGAATGTCGAACGCTGATGGATTTGTTGGTTTTATAGTTGACTCACCATCTCCGACACTTTACATTCGATCTCTTCGCCCACGCGTCTACGATTCTTGTGTTCGACGTGTCGTATTTGAAAGTATTTTGTGGATCCACCCACGTATTGTATTGCAAGTTCAGGTTGCTTCTCCGACCGAGTAATTTCTATATCTGTCCAGTAGAGTGGGACTTGCAGCAGTTTGGTAAATGTTCGATGATGTACTTTTATCTAGTAAGAATATTCTGTCAATTTATGTTCGTATTTGGGATACAACAAGCTCCTTAAATTAGGAAATCTTGATATGATCCATTGAGCCGTGAGATCACGAGTTTTGGTAACCTGGCAGAATTGTACTTTTTTGCTGCATCTGATCTTCTTTCTGTTGCCGTTGCCGCACACTTTCTTCTAAATCGTTGTCAAACCTCAAACGCCGAATGTCTTGCTTTAGTTGATTCACCTAATTAACATCATCTTTCGCGTCTTTATTTTCGATCTCTTCGCCCCATGCTGAGACGTCTTCTTCAGTGTCTCCCGCAGTCAAAAATTTCTCTTCAATCGCTTGTTTCACGTCCTTGATCGTCGTCATTATTTTCGAACTCGAAATCTTCTGTCGACTTCATCTTCGTTTGCAAGTTTAGCGTAAGTTTAAGGATATATTTTAAGAATAACACTTATTGGTCATCCGTTACCTCATTCTCGTGAGGTCTCTCTATCTCTAGATCGAACTGGTATTAAATCACCAGTACTTGTAACCCGTTGGAGATACCGCGTGTTGCGAATTTCCCTCCCCAAGCATCAACGACAAGTCACAATTTACACAAACAAAAATCACACACGACGTTTCGTGTTTCTCACAAACAAGCACTAACACCATCGCACAGTCACTTCTCACTCTTGACTTTCGGTATCGAACATTCCAATCTTTAATCCAACATAACGGTATCGGATTAATTACTCTCAACTCTTCGCCCTACACGTCATGCGTTGCAGTTCACGTATCATTACGAAATTAGTTTCAACACCCGGCCGTTTAGCTTCAGTTAATAAATTATGAACGCTACCCGAACAGTTTACGTTTCGCCCAGTTTCAACAAGGTTAGCAAAACTCGTGAACGATCTGAACGTTATGGTTAGATATGGTTAGGCAATCTTCTTTTTGGTTATAAGGTTGAGAGTTGAATTCTCAGGAACTTGGAAATTGTCTGAATGAAGACGAACGTCAGCCGCAAAGATTACGTCTGACATGAATTTTAACTCAACTAACAATATAATGAAATGGTATTTGAATAAAATAGTGACATATATAGAGTTTGTGAGTTGGATAGGGAATGTAAAATATGAATTAAAAGTACTAAAAGGTCGCTGGTGTACTGTTCAAATACTGAATAGGAGGTGTAACGTTTTGAGCGAAGGCTCTTCGTCCTTTCTCCTCTCTCCTTCAAGGCCGCGAAAGAGAAAGTGGATAAGCGCTGAGGAATGTAATACAACAGCTCTCCTTCTTGCAAAACTCTTTCGTGGACATGGAAGTCTCTGCGAAGCAGAGAGTCCTTCGTCAGAGAGTGAAATATAAAGTGACATAATGCCTTTCACTCCAACGAAGGCAGAATTAAGGCGTTCACTCGACGTTAGACTTCCTATTTAGTATTTTGACAGTACAGCCTTCCTTACCCTCAGTGTTTGCCATAACGTCAACCTTTTAGTATTTTTGATTGGTAATAATACAAAGCTCGCCTTACCTCTTGTCTTCTTCTTGCTATTCACATAAGGTTATCTTCATTCGTCTTAATATTTTCACAGTCATGAAACAAGCAATGGTTTACTTTGCATCACTCTCGCATATTTAATAGCAGTCTTCACGTGATTTTGACGTGTCATTCTCAGATTTTCTTTGGGGGCATGGGAACGAGAAAGGTTCCATCAATCTCGTACCCAGAGCCTGCGATCCCCCTGTCCTGCGGAGGGGAAACAGAGGCTCTGGGGATCGGAACTCCGATGAAACTCGTCATTTGATTGGTTGATGCTGAGCTCTCGCACCAGTTTCTTTAGGAGCTAATTGCTCATTTTCGAATCGCGTTTAAAAATAAACAGTTCTTTTCAGAACTATGGCTGGTAAAGATTTATTCGATACACCTGCAACACATAATTATACACGACAGACTCAAAATACAATTGAACACATGAAATAAGTTAAAACTTAAAACTATTATTAATATTATTCTCGCTTCGTCGCCAAACAAACATCAATCGTATGACTCGTCTCGTATTATTCTTCGCAGTTTCGCCTCAGAACTTTAAAATTATATTAGAGACTACAAGGTCGATGTAGTTTAGCCAAAGTTCTTGACAGAAAGAACAATTCCTTACATTTTAATGTGTTCTGTGTAAAAGCCGATCACTGCCGACGGCGACGCGGACATATAAAACACTCTCGTCAATATCCCAAAATTGGGTTTTTGTTCCCAGTCTTCTGGTTCCCAGTTCTCTATAATTTGCTACTGTCATCGACGATGTTTAGCTTGTTCGAAGACCAGGAAAAATATTTGTTTACCGATAAAGAATGGCCCAGTATGTTTTACAAAGCTCTCGGCAAAGCGTTGCGATACAAATGGTCTTTCTTAGCTTTTCGCTAAATCGTCAACCGTAGGAGGGGTATCTAGTACGTATTCCTTATAAGGAAGCGCAAATAGAAGGCATTGACGAGCAAATAGAGTGAATTAACGAGCAAATAGCTGACACGTTCAAACCTCGTACCAGCCTCCTTGTTAATTGGATTGTAACCGACCCCAAAACAACAAAGGTCCTAACCCTTTGGCAAACGTTTTCTTGAGAAATAAACCACCCCCAAAGCTATAGAATATATCAAAGGAAAGTTAAATTATCTATTTACAACATACGTACAGCTTTATCCCGGTAGCTAACTTAGTTCTCTTTAAAAGCGCGGATAATTGAACATGCCAAAATATAATTTTCCTAATACGGATACCATCTTGTAAACAAAAACACGGCTGTCTTCGGCGAACGTTTTCTTGAGAAATAATCAACTCCCAAAGCTACAATATATATTAAAACAAAGATAAATTATCTGTTTACAATATGCGTACAGCTTATCCTGCTAGCGAACGTAATTTTCTTAAAAAGAGTGGATAATCGAACATATCGTAACGTGTTAACAATCCCACATCCAGTGGGCTGGTACGAGTGCCATGTATTTGTTCGTTAATGCCTTCTATTTGCTCGTCGGTCACTTCATTATATGGAATACGTACTAGAAGTACATATGAATTTTGGGGACTTTTTCATCGGAGTTCCCCAGAGCCTCTGTTTTTTGGCTGCAGGCCAAAAGGAACGCAGGCTCTGGGAACGAGATTGTATTCTCATGTGAAACATTTTGAAACCTTTTTTATTCATTTATTCCTGAAACGTTTTTTAATGAAAACTAATAGCATAGTACTTATAATAATCATCTGCAGCGATATTCTTAAAATATGGGCCAGTCAAGCCTTGAATCACCATTATTTATTCCTCTCTCAAACACGAGACGATACAGAATGATGCTGGATGAAACGAAGAGGAGGAGAACACCAATGTTTTTATTATATTTTAGATTTTGTACTTTCACTACTTTGATATAGGTATCAATTTATGCAGCTAGAACAAATCTCGCTTTGTTCTGTAAAAGTGCGCAATGTGCTTCTGGGTTATACTAGCGACTGAATTGAGTCAATTTAAGAGTGTCAAACTTGTGTAGTATATCTGATTTTTTATACATAGTTTTTATGAATTCTCATCACAGCCCCAAGAAATACGACTAATATGGTATACATATTGTAGTAGCGCTTCTACTTCGAGTTCATGACGATTATTAACAAACACGGAATTTGTGATACACCATAGTGACAGGATTATTATTATTATTATTATAACTTATTTACACACACACGGTAGTGTACTAGTTTCCTGATTTTCAAAGGGCCGTGTTCACAAATCTAAAACTAACATATTTATAACTAATGCATTTATAACTGATAACATTTGCAGTTTAACCATTCCAGGACAAAGCTCCTCGATTAGAAAATCAATTTTTAAGGAAATTTGTGCTGGGCTTAGATAAGTAAAAATTTCGATTATTGCTACGTAATTGGTCCATTGAACCGTGCGATCATGAGTTTTACTAGATTGGCAGAATTGTTCTTTATTACTGGAACTGATTCTTCTTTCAAGCTGCTGTTTCTGTCGTCATTGCCGCGTACCCTTTCTTCAAAACCCTTGTTGGATGTCAAACGCTGACGGATTTGTTGGTTTAGTTGACTCACCATCTTCCGACACTTTACATTCGATCTCTTCGCCCACGTGTTTACGATGCTTGTGTTCAACGTGTCGGATTTGAAAGTCTTTTGTAGATCCACCCACGTATTGTATTTGGGCGCAAATTTAGGTTGCTGCTCTCACGATTTCGTTTCGACCGAGTTTCTTTCAGCTGTCCACTCGAATATAGCGATTGGAACCAGTTAGGTAAACTTCCACTTCTTCCATTGATGTCCAGTTCCCACCAGATCTCACCGTATGCCAGATAACTTGTTCAAGGTAATCTTAGTTCGATAATGCTCTTGCATGTAGTCCTCAAGAATAATCAGTCAATGTATGTTCGTATTTGGGATACAACGGACTCCTTAAGATAAGAAAACTTCAAGGAATCTTGAAACTCGGAGTCAACATGATACGATCCATTGAGCCGTGCCATCTGCACGTGTTTTGGTTGCTTGGCAGAATTGTACTTTTTGCTGTATCTGATATCTTTTCCTTTCTAGCTGCTATCTCTGTCGCCGTTGCCGCATACACTTTCATCAAAACCATTGTCAGATCTTAATTGCTTCACTTGACTCATCTTAACACCATCTTTAGCGACTTTATTTTCGATCTCTTCGCCCCATGCTGAGTCGTCGTCTTCTTCAGTTTCTCTGGCAGTCATAATTTTCTCTTCGATCGTTTGTTTCACGTCCTTGATGGTCATCATTATTTTGGAAATCTTCTGTCGGCTCGTTGGAGATGCTACGTATCGCGAATTTCCCTCCCCAAGTATCAACGACAATAAACAATTCGAAACAATTCGTGTTTCGTTTGAATCGCTCAGTTTAATTAAAGTTAGTATTTAGTAACCACAATGGGGTGTCATTGTTGAACAAAGTATACAAAGAAGTTGAAAGGCTTTTTTGATGCAAATTAATCAGAAACGCTGGATATTATCCAACCAATTATCATGACCTTGTCGCGTAGTTAATCAAACACAGTACGATGGTTGTCTAGTAGTTGTATGCATTTCAAATGTAGTTAAAATGCAAAACTAAAACGTAACACTATAACAAAACTGGTTAACATATATATCTTCGCGTAAAAGTGTGTTTAGTTTTGAGATTATAGAAGTAAAAAAAGTAACAAGTAAAAATTAAAATTTTATTATCAGTTGGGTACTCTGTGCATTTAAATAATTTGAAATTGTTGTTGTAGAGCTTTGCCTTGTTATGTTAAGTGTTAAGAGCATGTGTATAAATAATATATACACTGCTGTAGTGAATGTGAGAGAGCTTGAGATGTGAGAGAGTGAATGTGTGAGAGCTACAGCAGTGTATATACTAACACATCCAAACATTACCGATATATAGTGACTGCCGCATAGGCAGTACATATATCAATCGATTCAAGATCATTGTAACCTTCGCTCTCAGTCTCGGTTGCTCAATGGTTAAAGCGTCTTACCGGCAATCAGAAGGTTACAGGTTCGATTCCTGTCCGGGATTTTTCTCAAAAATAGGACTGGATCGAGGTTTCTATTGTATCTGATGCTTGCATATTTGCATAATGTAACAATTTACATTACCGAGAGATCATTAGAAGCTCCGAGTTTGCAAGCAATTAATCAAACTGTGCGATCGCAAAATGGGTTTAGTGTCTGGCCAATATACGGTTTCTTCGTTAACATTAAATGCATAAAATCTTGAACCTAATTTAACGTCTCATATTAGGCTTCTCTCACTGGATAATTAGAGCCAACGGCGGCCATTCAGGGACGAATGTCGCAGAGAATGTGTAGGTAGGCCATGAATAGTTTTACCCAGTAATTTGAAAAATGTCTTCTGGTCCTCTTTATAGTAAAATTATTTATTTTGTCGATGGTAAGAGCACATAACCCAGCAAAAAGCCTCATAGGATCCTCAGTTGGTCCCTTAGTAATGGCGGACTTCCGGCTTCATTTTCTGAACAATAGTTGCTCGATCCGTCTTCTTTCGAAATCAGTGATGATCTCTCGTTAATTTACATTATGCAAATATGCAAGCTTCAAAATCAGCTCATCAGATACAATAGAAAGCTCAATCCAGTCCTATTATTGTTATATATTCCAACACTTAGAACCTGTAATTTAATCGAGTGAAATGCCAAATACTACTTGTCATCCCATTTGTCCCCTCAGGGGGTCAACACCGTTCTCCACTGTCTTCTCGACACCGTTCTCCACTGTCTTCTATCACCAACTCTCTCAGATCCACCACTTTACCATCATCTCAAACACAATCCATCGCTTTCTCGGTCTCCCTCTCTTCCTTGTTCCCGTCTCCCTGTGTTCCACTGACCATCTAACAAACTCGTCCTCTTCTTTTCTCTTCACGTGTCCTAACCACCTCAGTCTGCTTTCTCTTATCTTCTCTCTCAGTTCCGTCACCTTCACTTCCTGTCTTGTCTTCATTTCTTATTCTCTCCCCTCTTGTCACTTCTCTAATCGCTCGCAGTCATCTCATCTCCGCTACTTCCAGCTTCTTCACACCAAAACACGCTTCTCTGAAGGGTTGGATAGCAAAATTTTCATGACTATTTACTTAAAAAAATTAAGATCATCATTTAAAATTGGAATCTCGGCATCAGTTCTCCTTAGTCATCATTGCACATTAGCTTTTATTATTGTATTCCTCTCATTGTTTTCCTTGGACTCCTGCTCTGTATAGGGAGATAATAATCTGAAAGTTACAGTAGGATCTGTCGGTATATCTATTTGGGTTTATTATTAAAACTTGTCTCAACGATATGCTGGGAATTGGGTTTTATCTAACTTTTTTTCTGCCTGGGTTGGGTAAAAGATTTTCTTTACCCATAAATGGTTGGGACGGTTAAATTTCTGATCTTAATTAGGTGGGTAAATTTTCCAGCACCTAATCTATTTCTCATCGCCCCACACCCCCCTCCCTCGACCATAAATAATGACCAGTCCCATATTCATAAATGGCAGACAATTTAATATTATATTATATATATATAAATTGACCCTTATGACCTCGTTTTAAAGTAAGAATCCTTTTCAATTTCGTACATGAAAACGAGTTCATAAGGGCCAACATAAAATGACTTATTAACCAAGTGTGTGGTCTGTACGGTAAAGTATTTGCAACTGAGGTTTTCGTACAAACCAAGCGACGAAGGAGAGAGATTTATGAGATAAAACCGAAGGAAAATACTTTCCAGTACAGACAGAAACTACGCATGTAAGGGGTATTTGTCTTATGACACCTAATAATGAAAGTTTCGATTGATTTAACAGAATAATTTCAATAATATACATGGTTTCTCAACAACTCATTATACAATGTGACGTATGCAGTGTGTTATTTACATATCAAACAGATCGCAATATCTCAAGAACGAAGAGCGATATGGAAAAACTAGAGATGGAGTTCCTTTATCATTTCAAGAGTTCTTTCAAATAAAACAAACTTAATTTTCATTTCATATACACTTTAACTGAACACATAGAAAATGAAACATATTCTGAAAAATAAAGACATCCTGAGAACTCAAGATATGAGTCAATAACAAGACGAGATTATTGAAAAAGTGATATTTCGATTTTACTACAAAATCATCATCAGACTAAGTGATTACAAAAACGTGTGTGATGACATCATCCACAAAGAAGAAAAAGGAAACTTATTTATATTACAGATGTTAATTAATTACTTGTGGTGAAACAAAGACAGAAAAAACATGAGGAAACTGTTTATATAACTGTTTATAAACTGTTTATATAACTGTTTATAAACTGTTTATATATAACCCTAGCGCCAATGTGAAAAGATATCTTACGTTTATAAGGAAATGATCGGGCTAGGGTAACCCGGGACTAGGGTGAAGTATACTCGCGCCGTCGAGCGTGTACGCGGGAAATTCGAGTGTAAACATGGCGGAAAGAAAGAAAATTCTTGTTCTATTATCGATTTTAATATCTCTACTACCTGTGCTTACTTCTCTTCAGTTAGATGGTATTCTTCTTTGTTATTCAATCATGTCTATAACTGTTAAACAACTAACACTCCTTCATGCGGCTCTACATTCCAACTGTGCCCTACCTCGACGACTTCGTCGAAGAAATTGACATATACGAGGCTTGCGAGTGCATCAAGAGGCCTGATACCTCCTAAAAACTTGACCCGGTTGTCCGAGTTGTCCCTATTGTGTTTATAAGGCAAAAACATATCCCTAGTGCTAGGGTTTCGCTAGCTAAGTGATAGGGTGACCCTACTAGTAGCGTAACCCTAGTTTGCTTATAAACGCAACATAGAAAAATAGGTACGCAATGCGTACATGTGTCTATTGCTATTCGGGTTAGAGATGAAATAACTTGGCTTAGGGATGAAACAAACGATCATGTCTCATGAGTTGGCTGCCACATGGCATTGCCCACAGACTGCCTATCTCCCTGTGTCAAATTTCCATTTACCGGGCCTTTATCATAAAATATAAGTAATAAATACACACTACTAAATTAGTTCTTGCCTTGACAAGAAAATCTTTACTGTTTCGAACACTCACTCGAATACAAGCACAGGGAGCCCAAGCTTTCTTTCAATATTAATTATAAAACATCAGAATTTCCATAATATAGAATAAAACAGAGAAACACATCACAGGCGTGATACAAGCCTCCCTGTGATAGTTGCACTCGCAAATATCACGCGCCTCCCAAAAATCACGCAAACGTCACAAAGTTCTCCATAAAATTTCTAAATTACTAAAACTGCCGTGACCAAAAAATCAGAACTTTGTAGCAAGAAAGTAAAGTAATACATATTCAATAGAAATAGCAAATAACAACTACTATCATGATTCATGACAGACAGTCTACAATCTAGCCTGCCTGCCTACTTACTGTCTACATCATGTGTAGTCTACATAGCTATACTGCATATACAGTTGAAGCTCTCGTAAGCGACCACCCTCGGGAACTGAAAAAAGTGGTCGCAACTAGAACTGGTCGCTTACGAGAATTTGACCGAGAGATTGCACAATGCCGAAAGAATTACCTATACGTCTACACAGTTTTTAAATTGATTTTCTTTTAATATGTACTTCAATGTTTTAACACGTACTGTCTTTAACAAAACAACTTTAACCAAAACCAACCCTCACCCTAACCCAACTAAATGCAAATAAACATGACTGACGGATAGCCAATCGGCGCGGCAACAATTAATATATTGAAAATGTTTACGTATTGTCAGTGAAATATCCCTTGATAGAGGATTGGCTCATGGACTTAAGCTGTAGGTCAACTAAAACATCTTTAGCCCGTGCAACTAAATTGGTCATGGTTTTTGGATGCATGTATCACTTCGACTTTTTGAGACAGCGTAAGACATTTCCTGGAGTACTGCGAACCTTCTTTGCAGTGTTTTGGCAGTTTTGCTGATCCTACAGGGTTGTTTTTCTTCCTCCCGTCATTTGCACTGCTCTTGGAACAGAGGAAACAGTAGCCAACAGAAACACCAGCCTTCCAACCAGTTGTCTCTTCGCTTGCGGGAATGGAGCAATCTTTCGTCTTGTTACACGCCGGTTTCTTACAGGTCAAGCAGATATAATCTGTAAGACTTGAACAGTTTATGCAGTGTGACATTTCTACCTGCACCGTGCATGCGGCCGTATGCTGTCATATAGAAGTCACACGGAGAACTAAATTAAAATTAGCTAATCATCTGACACATTTTTGTCCATTTGCGTCACAATCAAAACAAGCCATGCAAGTGTCGTCGCATCAGATCTCATTACTTCTCAGAGGATACACGCAACACACATGGCGAACTTCGAGACCATAACTGTTGAATCTTTCATTCGTGGATATCATGTGTATAAAGATGAAGCAGCTTGGATTCCACAGCTTCAAGAAGAACAAATTTTGAAAAGAGAACCGAACAATAAAAAGGATGAAAATGCAGTAGCTGTAGTCAGACATTTGCCTTCGCACGTATCTAAGAGAAGAGCTACAGAATTAAATCACTCTAACACCGCAGACGAATACGAGGGCGAAATACTCGGTCATATTCCTTTGCGAATGTCAACATTTGTGAGCAGGTTCTTGAAAAGACTTACAAATAAAGGAAAGGTGGTCATAACGGGTAAGCGAGTAAATCGAGGAGCTGGTTATGGTTTGGGAAATACCGTGCAAGTACATTTTTTACGGGGACAAGCAAATGTCAATACCTTGGCTGAAATCTAAACTGCAAAATCTGGGCTATGATGTTTCTACGTAACTCTAAATGTTGCATGATTTTCATGCTACAAGAAAGAAAGGATCAGAAGAAAACAGACATTTTTATTCCGGCAACCAGCCGGAAACAGCAATACTTTATTGACATTTATAATCACGTTAATCTATTAAATGTTATCAAATATCATTGTTACGTATGTGCTTTTCAGCGCAGTCGCGCAGTGTTGTCTAAAGGGTCTTTCAAGGTTGGTCGCTTATAAGAGCTTAAAAACAAAGAAAAAGATCAGTTTGTTAATCTGAAAGGTGGTCGCGGTCTCTTACGAGAGTGGTCGCTTACGAGAGCTTTCAGTAACAGAGTTTAATAGGGAATTTGAACGGGGTTTCGTGAGGGTGGACGCAACTAGAGCTGGTCGCTTACGAGAGTGGTCGCAAGGAGAGCTTCGACTGTATAATCCAAAAATTCAACTGATCTGGTGAGAGGCCTGGGTCTTGGGCCCTCCCCTTAATCCCTCCCCTTAATCCAGCCATGCTACAGCCTGAATATACACCTGTAATTCAGTCTGTGAAAACTCGCACGCCGCTGAGCTACTCAGATCTGAGTTGTAGATTTGATTGTTCAAATCACAATCCTTGACTTATTCCAGTTACAATTGGTTCTCTGGGAATTCTTGTGAGATCAAATAATCCAATCAAATAAACAATTATGAATCATATGCGTATTAAACCACTCAAAATCTACTTCTCAGATCTGAGTAGCTCAGCGGGGGGTCGAGCTATCGTGCGAGTTACAGGTGTATATTCAGGCTGTACACAGGCTAGTTTTCTTTGGCAATTGGCAATTTGACAAGTCTTATTTACTCGTGTGAACGAGGAAACATGACAAGTTTTTTCGTTGACAAGTACACTTGTTCAAAAGCTGGCATGCCATCTTTTGAACAAGGAAACTTGTCAAGGAAAAACTTGTCATGTTCAAAATGTGCCCATGTAAACGGCGTGTCAAGGAAAATGTGACAAATGATTGCCAAAGTTCATACCCAGTTCCTTTATTTGTGCGCATAAACTATCATGGCGTTCGTTCGTTGGACAGACCATGATGGGGGTTGCTAAAGTATACCAGACTTTTAGCCAATGTATATATAACAATTATGATGATACATGGATGATCGTCAAGCTCATATCCTCAGAAAAATATTTCTCAGTCACCAGCAATCAGAAGGTTACAGGTTCGATTCCTGTCCGGGACTCAGAAACATTTTTCCAATGATATGAGCTTGATGATCGTCATTGTATCATCATAATTGCAATATATACATTGGCTGTGAACACCTTGCAACCTGTAGCTTTCTGATTACTAGTGAGACTTGAATTATAGAAACAATATATAATACACATTATCCATATATCTTATGTCACATCCTGTCATTTTCATTAATATTCTTCTGCTTGTATATATATATAGATGTAGATTTCCATATTTTTGTTAACCCGTTGAAGGCTGTAGTATATGACAGCCGAAAGCTGAAAGATGGAGAGCGAAGGTTACAATGATTTTTATTTTATTTTATTTTATTTAACTTTGCCTTGAATAATACGTGATATTATCACTGATCTCAAAAATAGAACTGGATCGAGCTTCTGTTGTTACAAAAATGAAGCCAACAGCGGCCATATTGGAGTGACCACCTGGCATCACAGACATGTTGGGGAGGATTCTGACATTTGCTATTTAACTTTAGCAAAGGAAACATACTCGCTGGACAATTATTAAATGTCAGAATTCTGCCTTTCCTCTCCGATTCACCACTGTATTCGTAATGAGGTCACTCCAATATGGCCGCCGTTGGCTCTAATTATCCAGTAAGAGAAGCCTAATATGAGACGTCAAATTAGGTTTAAGATTTTATGCATTTAATGTCAACAAAGAAAATATATTGGCCAGACACTAAACCTATTTTACGAGCGTCGCATTTCGATTTGCTTGCAAACTCGGAGCTTTTGATGATCTCTCGTCAATTTGCATTATGCAAATATACAGGCTTCAAAATAAGCTCATCAGATACAATAGAAAGCTCAATCCAGTCCTATTTTTGAGATCAGTGGATTTTATAGATCAATAAATCTAAAATTAGTTACAAGGCTAGGAAAGCCGCAACAGCAATTGCCAATTACTGCGGATCCGTTTTAACATATATGATTACTGAATATATATATACATATACACACATACATACATACATACACACACATATATATATATATATATATTATATAATACAAAAATAATAAAAATATATTATAAAACTTAATTGCCTCAAATAATACAGAAATTAGCTTCTCATAAGTTAGAAGATATCTAAAAGCAACACGTAGGGGATACCCAAAGAGTACGGATGTACGCGGGTCTTCATGGTTGTATGTAGAGAGTAGGGCACAGTGGTAATATTTACTTTAGTCTAATTTTGAAAGTGGATATATAATTGCTTCGAGTTATTTCTTGCGGCAGCTTGTTCCATATTCTTGTAGCTCGTATCATGTACGAACGACCATATGTACACGTCCTGTAAAATCCCTCACTGAAGGTGTTTCCTTCGGATTTCTGTTGTGATCTGGTGGGTCTACTAGGATTGGTTGTCTTAGGAAGAGTGGTTTTGTCAAATTTAACAATTCCGATGATTAATTTAAAGAAAAATACCATGTCTAAATATTCGTGCCAGTATGTTAGAGGAAGTACACTGCAAAAAATGCACTTTTGACTTTGTGTTAAATTAACACAAAAGTTTGTGTAACATTGTGTTTTTACACAAGAATCCGTGTTGGATTAACACAAATTATGTGTTAAATTATCTGTATATTGAGTAGAAATAACACAAGATTTTGTGTAAATTAACACAATGATGATCTCTACACAAAACTCTGTGTAAACAATTACTCAAAAATGTGTGTTAATTTACACACTTCTTGTGTAACTTTTCTTTTACACAAATTCATGTGTAGAATTTACACAGTTTTTGTGTGGTAATTAAATTTACACAAATTATTGTGTAAATACTTAGCCTTTACACAAACTATGTGTTAAACCTAAATCAAATTTACACAGAGCCTGTGTTAAACTCGTAAAAATTATATTTACACAATATTTTGTGTAAGTGTAAATTTGTTTTTACACAAAATTACTAATGAATTTACACAGCCAATGACAAAGAGCCGCTTCTACAGGCTCAGGCTGTTCGAAATATTTACGATTTAGGATTTAATATACTTATGAAATTACAATTTTCCACAAAGTATTTAACTGAGTTTAAGTTGCAAGCGTCTCGTTTCCCTATTTAAAAGGCACTTTGCTGTTCCAGAATGCTTTTCAATCCTCTAACTGCAGATTCAACTGCTATGTCATTACCGCGCAGGCAATTTGCTATTGTCCAAGCTCAATTCCACCAAATCTGCTGAATTCTTCACTATCGCATTTATGGCTGGTCGACTTATCTAGTCATCTATTTTGTTTTAATAATACACAAAGCTATACATCGAGCTAGATTGTCCACAGTATTTTCTTCATCGTACGATTCTGTGCCCAGAGTTCCCTCTGAATCTTCAATCGATTCGTCTCCAACGTCGTTACGATGCTTTCTATGAATGTAAGATTTGCTGAGGACGCAAAGTTCCTAAACGTTTGCGGTTTGGCCGCAATCACCACGTGTAATGGCAAAGTTAGGTTCATGACTGTGCAAAAACTTTATATGATGAAGCAAATTACTAATTGAAAGTTCTCTATAAAAGTTGCACAATAAGGACAATGAAACATTTTTAATGCTTCAGATACACGAACGAAGCTCAGCGAATTCCCACAATACGACCTATACGGATCTTTTCTGAAGTGGTTCATAAAAGCTATTTGCGCCTATGTTACTTTGTCCGTAAAATTCCCATGGTTTGATAACAGGTAATTATTCAAAATTTCCGGTTTTTCTCCTAGAAACTATATTATGCATTTTTATCTGATGATGTAATCTACTCGAATTACAGATTAAATCACGTGATACCTTATGGCCAATCAGCGAACGAACCAGAGACGCGAACTATTCAAGCATTCAACAGTATATTGGCCTCGTGTTTGTCTTGTCTTCTTTATCCGTGAATTTCATATTCGTGCTCTTGGGAATTTAGGTATTTGTGTTTCAAACTTAGTTGTATTCTGAAAATGGTGAAAACACTTGAAGATGTCGAACCTGGCTGGAAAATCCCCTGATTCGCCGAGGAAAATCCCCTGGATTCGCCGAGTATCAACAGATATGGTAAGTAGCTTCGCCTTCGCGTAAACAAGCCGTGAGATTTGTGAATTCCGTAGGTTTTCTAAGCGGGTACAGGAGTGTTGTTGTCTTTCCCAAATATCCAAACGCCAACATATTTACGTGTATCGCTAGAAATGCCAGTATTTTGTTTGTTGAAATACACGGTTTGAACATTGTAATTGATCAGGTTTATATATTAAATATATAACTTAAATCTCGATTGTTTATTCCATATGTAGAAAACAAAATCGACGGAACATTTCGCTGGAATTGCTGGTACCTATTATAGGTGACAGGATGAAGATTCTTCAAACCTTGCAGTTGCAAGTGCTCAAATCGGGAATCAGACTCGGATCTTATGGAAAGTCATCAATGAAATATTGATTCTCGAAGTCCTGAAGTGGCCAGCCAAACAAGTAAGATCTTAAGCTTAAAAATATCAATTTGTTTCTTGAAGTTGCTGCATTTCATTTATAACTCAAACTTTGTTTGTATATTATGCTATATAGTCTTGAATATTTGATTTTAGCCTTTACTTTATGTATCAGTCAAATCCAAGCGCCCCCCCCCCCCCCCCTGGGCCTTTGACATTTTTTTCCAAAATGCTGCTTATTCCCCACAGTGGGGATGAAATGCAGGTGCAAATGCCCCGCTGTGGGGCAAATCTGTGGCAAATCCCCGGCCCCGGCAGAAACATGGAAGCAATAACAGCAATTTTCAGTGTTTTCAAATATCAAATTATTATATAAATACTATTTACAAAGGCACTGGTGTTACCTACTAGTTATGTCACTCTGCTAAATTTATCTGCTGTAGACTTAAGGCTTAAACTCCTCCATGATCGAATCACACTCGAACAACATGCAATACTATGGGGGGAGTGGCAATTCAATTGCACCTTTTGGTTCCCCAAAGGGAACGAGGCTCAGATTACTGTATTATCTAATGCCCGACCACCGAGCAAAGGTTTGGGTTCAAATTCCCCACCCCGGAATTGGTCAACATATCAAATGCCCGGCGGGGGGGGGGGGGGGGGGGGGGGGGATGGGCATGATACATTAGGAATACGTTTTACACATTTTTTGTTAATAATTATTATATTATAATGGTTATATTAAATATAACATTTGGCATTTACACTTTTTGTCAGTAGATGAATGTTAAAATAGTTGTAGTAAATTTAAGTGTCTGAGAGATATTAAGACTTGTCTATATCTCACTAACACTCTGATTGTTACAACTTACTTTAACATTCATCTGTAATTAAATGCTAAATATTATCTTTAATATACCCTTATGTTTTGGCATAATTCAGCTGTATATACCAAACTCTCACCCAAGTTCTAGGGCAGGAGACCCTCCCCCCTTGTGAATATTTTTAGAGGGTGTAAAAGCTTACAAAGGGTGCCAAAACTGGCCCTTTCTCGATATACAGTATGAGCAACCGAAATTTAAAATTATTATAACATCAACCCAAGTCAGTTTTAGGGTTAGGATTTGGGTTAGGATTAGGGTTAGGGTTAGGATTAGGGTTAGCGATTGTTTGAATTTCGGTTTGTTCATATATCGAGAAAGCGCCCAAAAACTGCACAAATATTTATGAAATAAGTTGTGTCTTACACATGCTGTGATTGGTCAATTATCGTGTTTATATCGGGCTATACAAATACGGTGTGACGTCACTGCATATTTTAGTTAGTCTTATTCTATAAAATAAATAGAAAATAGCTGTCATGTGTTTATTATAACCTGATGCAAACATTTGAGAGAGTTTGGTCAAATTTAAAGTACTACAAATTCTACCAAAGTTTCATGTCTGCATCAGGTTATATAAACATGGTTGCCATTTTCTAAATCTTATCCCGGCATTACCACCATATAACAGAACTCGTGACTAGGCTCTCTGCAACGACTTCCGTAGCTCAGTGGTCACCACTGCACTAGCATCGCAGGGTCGCGGGTTCAATTCCAGCCGGAAGGCCTCGAAGTTGCATTTTTCGCAACTGGTCCCGGTTTGGTCTTAAAAAAATGTATGTATTCCAACACTCGAAATTTTCCTTCACCATAAATCCTTTCAACATATATTATATATATATATATATATATAGATTTTCGCTTACCTCAAAACTGGTCTGCTACAACTTGTTTCATCTGTAAAAGAATCTTCAGTGCCTGAAGATTCTTTTACAGATGAAACAAGTTGTAGCAGACCAGTTTTGAGGTAAGCGAAAATCTATTATTTGCTCTAACTATATGTTGTTGAGCACTCTTTGCATTTCGTAGACCAAAACCTACACGTATATATATATATATATATATATATATATATATATATATATATATATATATATATATATATATATATATATCAAAAGTTCTACAAGGTGATAGTTAACAAGGGCAAAGCCCGAATTAACTATTGCTACATTGAAATTAATAGCAAATAATAAAATTGGTTTTGTAAAAGCAAACTTGCTCTTCAAAATTATTTTGAAGAACAAGGAATGAGACTCGTGGAAGATTTACAAACCAGGCCAAAGTCGCTTATATCAAGATGTACAAAAAAATATTTAAATCGGTTTCCATTATGAAATATGTCAACTCTATCAATTTGAAAGTGAGCAGTTCTGCAATATCTTTCTTGTATATAATTAATTATATGTTTTCCTAGTTAGGCAGTTGCAGCTTGATGCTTGTAAAGTTGTAAAGGCTTTGCTGCAAGCTGCATTAAGTTTTCAATACTCAGAAAAACTCTGAGCTCCAGAGAGGACTCAAACCCGCAACCTTCTGAAAGCTAGTCAGATGCTCTAACCATTGAGCCACTAGAACTCAGATGGCAGAGCAAGGTTAAATACGGTATTTAAACCTGGGACGAGTCTTGACGTTATCACAAATACTTGTTGGACTACAAGTCGTGTTGTGACAGTCAATTTCCAGTCAAATGTTGTTAGTTAAGTTGGGTATTATTTGTGATAACGGCAAGACTCGTCCCATGTTTAAATACCGTATTTAACCTTACTCTGCCATCTGAGTTCTAGTATTCAGAAGGTTGCGGGTTCGAGTCCTGTCTGGAGCTCAGAGTTTTTCTGAGTATTGCAAAACCTAAATATTATGCAAATAATATAATATTAAATATTAAATACAATAAAAAGTTAGTGAAACTTAGTTTTATATACCGAGTGCTGATTTTTTGTTTTGTTTTTCTCACACAGGAGGCAGCTGATCCACCATCAGTTTTAAGTGAAAGGTCTACAGACTGTCCAGCGATAATTCTCAGGGATATTTGAGTTTCCAAGATGAAATTCTCATCACAGAAGAAAATACCATAATATGTTCTATTGGAGGTAGTTTAGTTAATGCGGTATTATGTTTCAGGCTTCAGTAAAGTGTGCGAGCGCCGCTCGCAGGCACATTTTCGATTTGTGCAGGAGGCACAAATTTTTTTGTTGATTTTTTGCTAATTATTAAAACTGTGTTACTAAAACTTGAAAAGGAACACATATTTTGCAGGGACATTTCTATGGCGTGCCGATCTGGACAAAAATACTTCTGTGAAATATATGACTTGTTGTGTGAAATATATGACTTGTTGTGTGAAATATATGACTTGTTGTGAGATATATATGACTTGTTGTGAGAGATATATGACTTGTTGTGAGAGATATATGACTTGTGAAATATATGACTTCTGTTTGGCAAATATAATACTTAATCGACGCCAGCGATTGGTCAGCGGACAATAATCATGCAGACTACTTCATATTTATCTCTGATGAGTTGATGATTCAATGGCGGAATTGGGTCTTACTAGCGAGCACTTGTCTTCTGGACCATCCTTTTATTAGTATTAAGGAAACCCAACACAACAAAAGATCCTAACCCCCCGCCTAACGGGTTTTCTAACCCTAACCCCCCACCTAATTAGTTTACTAACCCTAACCCGTTAGGCGGGGGGTTAGGGTTAGGATCTTTTGTTGTGTTGGGGTTGGGTTTCCTTAATACTAATAAAAGGATCGTCCAGAAGACGAGTGCTCGCTAGTAAGACCCACTGTAAGACCCAATTCCGCCATTGAATCATCAACTCATCAGAGATAAATATCATGAAGTACTCTGCATGATTATTGTCCGCTGACCATTAATCGCTGGCGTCGATTAAGTATTATATTTGCCGAACAGAAGTCATATGTTTCACAAGTCATATCTCTCTCACAACAAGTCATATATCTCTCACAACAAGTCATATATTTCACACAACAAGTCATATATTTCACAGAAGTATTTTTGTCCAGATCGGCACGCCATACATTTCCAACTTCTAAATTCTGCTCGCAGGCACAAAAAGATACTAATGAGGCCTGTTATGTTTTATGGCAGTTTTTATGTTTAGTTACCTGTAGGAATTGCAAATCTTTGCATATATTTGCAGAAGTGCATGTTACAGTTCCAACATTTTGTCAATGACATTTAACATATAGTGACAAAGACTCTTAATTAAGCTTCATATTATGTCTTATACTTTTAGTTCTAACTTTTACCTAGGCTTCGCATGACTATGTAATGGAATGTTGAAAGGCAGAAACAATTCTAGATGCAAGTCACAGAGCGGGCTGCAGTTTACATTATTCTATCTTTCAACATGGCCGCTGTTATGTGGTCATGCAAAGTCTCTATACTCATACTCGGTAGGTTTTAATAAAAATTAAATATATTTATTTATCAAATTTATATATGATTTAATAGTTTTATATGTTCTGAAAACCTCCCCTTATATGTAAGAAAATAAAATGTATGCTATTCTATTTAAAAGATTACATTGCTATAGTGTGGTTGATTTTAGTATTGCAAATTATAGCTTCACAAAATATTGTGTTACTACATGTATGGATGGATATTGCCTGCGTAGATTTACCGCATAATTTGTGTAAAATCTACACACACTGTGTGTAAAATGTAATTTCTACACAAAATAATGTGTTATTATGGATGCATTTTACTTGTGTAAATTTACCACATATTGCGTGTTAAATTTACACACACTGTGTGTAAAACCTTAGTTCTACACCAAATACTGTGTTAATATGGATGCATTTTACTTGTGTAAATTTACCGCATATTTTGTGTTAAATTTACACATCATCTGTGTAGAGATATTACACAACATAAAGTGTTAATATGGATGCATTTTCTACACCATATTTTGTGTTAAATTTACACAGCATTTTTTGCAGTGTAAGTTTGTTTCAATTAGTCTGTTCTTGTAAGTAGTTTCACTTTTGAATGGAAGACTGAGAATATATTTTGTAGCACGACGTTGAACTCGTTCGGTTGTTTTAATCAGTTCTACAGTTTGAGCGGCCCAAACTTGCGTCGCATATCCAAGATGTGAACGGACAATTGCTAGGTAGATGGTACGTCTTGTAGAGATGGCGTTAATATTTTTACTTGTTCTCCTCACGTATCCCAGGATGCTGTTAGCTTTGGATGCTTGTGAGTGAACCTGCTTTTTCCACGTTAGGTCAGAGGAGATCCATACTCCAAGGTCTCGTTCCTGTGAACAGTGTTCGAGTTTGGTGTTGTCCATGGAGTATGGAATCGTGACGAGTTTCTTTTTTCTTGACACTGTCTGAACCTTGCATTTAGACTTGTTAAATGCAAGATTCGATGACAGTGACCATTCGTTGACACTATGCAAGTCCTGTTGTAGTAGAGTGTAGTCTGCTTCAGTTGAGATACATTTAAACAATTTTGTATCATCAGCAAAGGTTGCTATAGTTGATGATGTTACCGTGTCTGGAAGGTCATTGACATAGAGAAGAAAAAGCATTGGTCCAAGGATGGATCCCTGTGGCACGCCAGAAGTCACTGGTAGAGGCGGAGATGTTGTTCCAAGAACTGTGACTTGTTGTTGACGGTCTGTGAGGTATACTTGGAACCAGGAAAGGAGGTTGCCGTGAAATCCAAAGTGATGAAGTTTTTCGATGATTTTCTTGTGACTTACTTTGTCAAAAGCTTTGGACATGTCAAGGTATACTACGTCAATCTGCTTTCCTTGATCTAGATGCCTTCCAATTGTGTCTTGAGTTTGGATAAGTTGGGTTGTGCAGGATTTGCCTGGAATGAAACCGTGCTGGCATCCATTGATAATATTTACCAGGTAGCTCCTGATGTGGTTTAGTACACACCGTTCCAACACTTTGGAGATAATGCACAGTAGGGAAATAGGTCTGTAATTTTCTACTAGTTGTTTTTGTCCTTTTTTGTAGCCAGGGACGACGTTGGCTAATTTCCACTCGTTTGGGATGACACCAAGACTGAGTGATTTATTGAACAAGCGGCAGAGAGAAGGTGCAATTTGGAAAGATAATTATTTTAATACTCGGCCTGGGATTCCATCTGGTCCTAATGCTTTTTCGGGATCTAAGGAATTTAGCGCGGTAATGACTTGACTTTCAGATACAGTTATATTGTTAATGTTTTCAGAGAAATTGTCAGACGTGGTTGGTTGGGGAGTATTGTTGATGTGGTCTGCAGGTGACAGATCCGGGTTGAAATCTTTAGTGAATACTGATGCGAAGTAACGATTAAACATGTTAGCGATGTTATACGGGTTGTTGGCAACGTTTAGAACCATTTTTTACAGCGTGGGGGATAATACTTGATTTCACTTTTAATTTAAATAATTTCCAGAAACGTTTTGGGTTTAATTGTAGACTTCGGTCAAGAGAATTATAGTAACCGTCACGACTTTCTTTGAGTAGTCGCTTGACTTTCGATCTCAGTTCTTTGTATTTGTCAAGCAGGAATGCTGTTGGAGAACTGGAGAGTCTACGTCGGACTGTTTCTTTCTTTTTAATCAAATGGAGTACCTCACCTTTAAGCCAAGGTGGGTTTTTGTTGCTTTTAATTTTTTTCATTGGGATATAGGAATTAACAGTAGAGAGAAATGTGTTTTTCCAGCTCGACCAGTCTTTGTTTATATCGCCGTTTTGTGAAATAATTTGTGAGAGGTTTTGACTTTCAAGAGCTCTACGAAGACCATTATAATCTGCTCGATGGTAGTCGTATACTAATCTGTTGATTTTTGGGGGCAAAAGTGGACTCATCAGTATGTCGAATGTGATAGAATTGTGGTCAGTAATAATTCCTGACACGGTTGGAGAAAGAATTTCGCGGATGTTCACTTTTTCAGGTGCGCTGGTGATGATAAGATCTAGAATATTGTTGCCTCTTGTGGGATAAGTATTTACTTGCGATAACAAAAAATCATTTATTAGTTCAGAAAATGCGCTTTCCGTTCCTGTGTTTCGCCATTGGAGACTTGGAAAATTAAAGTCACCTGCAATTATGATGTCATTATAATGATCGCGAATCTCAACAAGAAAGTTGTTAAATTCGTCAAGCCAATTATCATTTGAATTTGGAGGTCTGTAGCACGAACAGACTAACAGTTTTGAATTTGAAGCCGTCGTAACTTCAACTGACACAATTTCAACATTACAATTCGTAGGAATTTCGCGTACGCTTGTGAACGAATCGTTTTTAATTGCAACAAGTACACCGCCACCTCTACCATCTCTGTCTTTTCTGAAAATGTTGTAACGTTGGTCAAGAATCTCACAGTTCATAATATCTTTATTTAGCCAGGTTTCATTTACACATACAATTTCACTGTTTTCAGAATAAACTAAATCTTGAAAGCGATGAATGTTGTTATTAATTTCCGTGCCTTGTATATGCTGGCTTTTTAAACTGCGGGCGTTAAGAAGGAGGCATTTCAATGGTATTCTGCTTGATTTTATTTTGCTTTTCCTGGACGAATGTGGAGGTGTTATGGAGGAGGGTCCAGGGTTAGTTTCTACATCACCAGACAGAATAATTAAAATAGATGAAATTGAAGCATGTATTACCAGACGAAGACCTAGGATTGCAACAGACGAACTATTCAGCGACTGCGGTTTAACGGTTACACGGTTTTTATGGAAACTGAGACGTAAATGTGAAGTAGAAAATTCTTCTGACATATAAAACATTTGACTGTCGGAGGTACTTGATTCATTAACTCTTTTATACTTATTATAGCCAAGTACATCACCTAGGGCCAGAAATAAATAAAGAATTAGCCAAAAACTCCGGTAGCTGAAAATGAAATGATTGAGCCCCATGCTGTCGCGCCGGCGTATTTAAGTGTTAGACTCTTAACCAGATATCTAACTACTTTGTTTGGAAAGGCGAAGAGAGAAATTGTTTCTTTGTTTTGTTGAAAGTTACGAGGAGCTTGACAATGACAGGGAGAACCCCGCCGCGGAAACGTAATAAATCGATAATCCTGATAAAACCCAAACTTGAACGACCAAATAAAACAAAAGTTAAACGAATGTAGATTAATGTCAAGCGATGAAGAATGATACGATAGCGATGAAGAATGATACGATAAAAAGTTTGTAGAAACCAGCGAAGTGGCGCAGCATGAGGTAAACAAAAGGATTTATACGACCAGACGGTAATTAGATATTCGAAATCCAAATGGCCGGACCAGTATAGACTGCGAGATGCAAACTTTGAAATTCAAATTCTATAAGACTGAGATTTCCTAGAATAATATAACTTGAAAGAAAACCTCTTGTTGGTGGGAAGGATAATAGATATGAAACAATGTGCCCAAAATTTGCGCAAGAAATTCAAATTTAGCTGTTGCTAGGAAACGTCAGATGCGTTAATACAAGCCAACGGTCAAAACACCAAAACGTTAAATAATTCCAAAATTCACTGATTGTTTTGAAGAAATAGTTTAACAGCAGGAAAGAGTACCAAAACCAAATAGACGGGGAGGTTTTTAGCTCACCAAGTGCTCAGGAAAATAAAAAAAAATGACAGATACAGAAAATCACCAACTCCAAGATGTAGACAGGCCAAATGATCAATTAAATAATCCAAAATAAAAATCACGGGATATAATATTACGTTCCAAAAACTCCACAGGGAAGTTACGACAATCTTATTGGACTGCTAGACCAGGAACAACATGAGAAATCCGTTGTAAATATAAAGTAAGCATCGTTAAATAAGGGACGGTTGCCACCACGTCACCTGATGTAATGGTTCGATTGATATATGCACTGCCTATGTGGCAGTCACTATATATCAGTAATACTTGGATGTATTAATATATATATACACTACTGACAGACGATACATGGACGATCGTCAAGCTCGTATCCTCAGAATATAATGATTCAGAGTCCCGGACAGGAATCGAACCTGTAACCTTCTGATTGCCGGTGAGATGCTCTAATCAAACCAGTACATCATTGTAACCTTCGCTCGGTAGCTCAATGGTTAGAGCGTCTCACCAGCAATCAGAAGGTTACAGGTTCGACTCCTGTCCGGGACTCAGAATCATTATTCTGAGGATACGAGCTTGACGATCATCCATGTATCGTCTGTCTACTCCAAGCTCTCCCACATTCACTACAGCAGTGAATATATTAACACTTGAATTGTAGGTTAGAGAACATCACGAAGGCGTGCCAATCATCTCCACATTGATTGGAGCACTTAGGGAAGAAATACAACACGAAATATCTGATATCATTCAACTGAGGTAACTCTTGTGTTTGTTAATGGAATACTCCAGCAGTCCAAATACAAATGTAGTTCATATGAAAGATCTTACTGACTTTAGTTTATTTCCAAAGTTTCAGCATTCAAATCAATTAAGTTAAGAAGATATGGCTAGTTGAAGTTGGGGAGTTATTTCGACGCCATATTTGTTTCTCAAATACGACATCACTGAGTGCTTCCAGTTGCGTAAACGTTCATTAGGTAGGGTTAGGTCAAGAAATAAGGTCCAGCGACCCAGTGGCGGCCCTGCCAAAAAGTGGAAGATTATAATGACAAATTACGGCTTAAATGACATTGGCAACAAAATTTAAGTTTTTCTAATATGAAAGAACTCGTATGAAATGATAGAGTAAGACTTTTACAACTTTTCCGTATTTTACTTGAAATAAGATGGTCTCTGACGTCAGGTGCTTGAAATTTTACTTGAGATGGTCTCTGACGTCAGGTGCTTGGTAGAGAATTTTCACTCATTAAAAATGTCTTATATATCTCAGTGATTGCTAAGTTTACAACGTTCATTATCATGAGGAGTTATTATACGCACATTTTCAAGTAAATTTGTGGAACAAACTTGAAGATGTACCCTGCACCTGACGTCAGAGACCATCTCATTTACATATCAAACAAACTGAAATATTTCAAAAACGAAGTAAAATACGGAAAAGTTGTAAAAGGTGTTTCTCTATCATTGCTGCCGACCGTAGGGAGGCAGCACACTATTCTTGACGCTTGCTTGGGTTCCTATGCAATTCGTACCTGAATCTCGATTTGTGAAAAAAATTGGATGTCTGTTTGTCGAGATTTATGACGTTTTATGACGTAGGAATCATCCAACAAAATTACATACTCCAGAGGGTTGAAGCAATCCGAATCATCCGAATGAACTTGCGAACGTCACAACGGCCAACGGTGCTACCTCAGTTTCAACGAGGAAAGATTCTCTTGTCAAGGTAAGATAGTAGTGCGAACTTCAATTTTCATTGTGTTTTGGTCGAGGTTTATCAGGATATTTCTCCGAAGAATTCATGGCTGTTATCTTTTATTTTTAGGTGCATACTCAGGAGCCATTGTGTTCGCGCTGATCAGCATTCTGATCAGACGTTTATATCTACGTGTGCCTATCACGTATATTAAATCAAATCAACCCATTGTCAATTGTGCTTGTCAAAAACGAAACGAGCCATTGTATTTGTCAAAAACGAAACGAGCAGTTGTGCTCGTTAAAATCAAACCAAGCGAAGTCATTGTGTCCGCTAAAAACAATACAAACGAAGCGTCGACCGCTAAATTCTAGAATACCCGTCCACTAGCTTTCGCTATTTGCATCTGTTGACAGTTAGTAAAAGGGTCAAATTACGGAAAGTTCATCATATACAATTGCTTCGTTCTATTTTAAAACCCCATTTAATTTGATAACTATTATTATTATTTATTTTATTTGTTTATAACTTTTTTTTATAACTATCAACAAGTACACACAATATAAACCTTCGAGATTATATTTAAAGAGATTTTAGAGCAACCTGGTTTCTATTTCTGCCTCGAATGCGGTTTCAAAAGTTGACGTGTATTCCGTAGAATATTTGCTCCGCGTCGACATAAGAAGAACACATAGATAGTCGTCTTTATTCTTGAATATGGCAAATATAGAAAATGTAGATAACAAGATAACAGATATTGAGCATGCAGAATAATGCACAGTCCGTGTTACTGGTGTCCATATCAGAAACAAATTCTGATTTGCTTAGTTTATCAACTGCTATTGTGTTCATATTGAACACTAATTCAGTTTATCAACTGTATAATTAGCCTGCGTGCAGTCTCTACATCGGAAACGATGACGAAACATTCATCGGAAACGAAACAAGCTACTGTATAATGTCAACAGTCAACTGTTTTGTTATACAACTGTTTTAGCTTTATGTTCAACTGCATTTTTATTGAACTGTTCAAGTTATACATCTGTTTAATAGTATACATGTTCATGAACTACCATATTGCGATTGAATAGATGTTATATAACTGTTCAAGTTATACATCTGTTTAATATTATACTACCCTGGGTGCCAGAGGTTCTTCGAGCGCGGAAGAACCTCTGGCACCTCAGAGTACCTTTGGTCCAGCAAGCTTTGTGTGAGCTTCATATATATGTAGAGCTCACTGCTCTGGTCTTACCCAACACCATAACCGCATGGGTTCGAGGCTGTACCATCTGCAACTTTGACTTTAATAAGCCAACCACTTATTTTTGCAATTTTGCACAATGTCATGACTGACTTGGATTTCAAGGCAGCACTTCCCTTGCGATAGTAACTTCTAGTTTTACGAGTTCTTTCATATTAGACAAACTGAATTTTTGTTGTCAATATCCTTTAACAGCGACATTACTGATATATATATATTTGATCGTCCTATTTAGTCAGAACTAATTTACGCCCTCCCCCCCGATGATCGATTCTTCCGGACCACCCATCGGCCTCGTGCGAATCTGCGATTCATGGTGAAGAATCATTAATGATTGACCTGCAGTTGATAAGAAATACGGTAGCTGATTTACCAACGTTAACTTGAGGTGGAAGGAATATGTCTGGGTATTCACAATTGTTTAACATTGTACTGTATAGTGACAATATGGAAGTTATTATGGTAAATTGTTTGCTACTCAAGCTTTTAACGCAAACTCAGAAAATGTTTCTGAGCCGCAGACGGGAATCAAACCCGCAACCTTCATGATCTCCAGTTAGACACTCTAACTATTGAGCTACCAGAACTCAGATGGCAGAACTAAGGCTACGTTGTGTACTAGTTCGTACGTGCGACATACGTCTGTATATCTTATCAGAAACCCGCAACCTTCATGATCTCCAGTTAGATGCTCTAACCATTGAGCTACCAGAACTCAGATGACAGAACGAAGGCTACGTTGTGTACTAGTTCGTACGTGCGACATACATACTACTAATTCAGCAGTCTCGATATGTCTGTATATCTTATCAGAAACCCGCAACCTTCATGATCTCCAGTTAGATGCTCTAACCATTGAGCTACCAGAACTCAGATGGCAGAACTAAGGCTACGTTGTGTACTAGTTCGTACGTGCGACATACGTACTACTAATTCAGCAGTCTCGATATGTCTGTATATCTTATCAGAAACCCGCAACCTTCATGATCTCCAGTTAGATGCTCTAACTATTGAGCTACCAGAACTCAGATGACAGAACGAAGGCTACGTTGTGCACTAGTTCGTACGTGCGACATACGTACTACTAATTCAGCAGTCTCGATATGTCTGTATATCTTATCAGAATATATTAAATGTGACTTGCAGCTTGTCGAGCCTTCGTGGGCCCCAGACCCAAGACAAGGGCCCCGTCTACCTCTGTTACGTCACTGAGTGCTTCTATCTCGTATTACGTCTAAGAAGCTCCTCTACTTTCCCGCATGAGGAACTAAATAATTTATTTCCACTGTCCTCTAACTAGCACTCACAACAGCTATCACTATGTGAGCGACATCAAAACAACTCCACTGCCGATAAAGACGCGCTCAGTGACGTCAATTTTCAAAACAAATATGGCGTCAAAATCCCCAAACTTTCAACTTCAACTAGCAATATCTTCTTAATTACATTGATAGGAATGTTGAAACTTTGGGAACAAACTAAAGTCAGTAAGATCTTTAATATGAACTTTATTTGTATTTTGACTGGAACACCAATTTAACATGTTTATAAACTTGGAAACTCCAGACAGGGTTCAAACCAGTAAAACTTTTGGATGAGTGAGATGCTCTAACTATTGAGCTACATGGATTAAGATGATGAGTGAAGGTTACATATATGTACAACCTGTAACCTTCTGATGACTAGTGAGATACTCTGACTATCGAGCTACATGGATTAAGATGATGAGTGAAGGCTACATATATGTACAACCTGTAACTTTCTGTAAGATGCTGTCACCATTGAGCTACATAGACTAAGATGATGAGTGAAGGTTACATATGTGTACAACCTGTAACCTTCGGATGACTAGTGAGATGCTCTAACTATTGAGCTACATGGACTAAGATGATGAGTGAAGGTTACATATGTGTACAACCTGTAACCTTCTGATGACTAGTAAGATGCTCTAACTATTGAGCTACATGGACTAAGATGATAAGTGAAGGTTACATATGTGTACAACCTGTAAGCTTCTGATGACTAGTGTGATGCTCTAACTATTGAGCTACATGGACTAAGATGATGAGTGAAGGTTACATATGTGTACAACCTGTAACCTTCTGATGACTAGTAAGATGCTCTAACTATTGAGCTACATGAACTAAGATGATACTAGGGGCGGATCTAGCATAAAATCTGACTGTAGCGAAAACTGTGACGACACCTATCTAGGGGGGTACGGGTGGATTCTCCCCCGGAAAATTTTGAAATTTTAAACCCTGGAAACACCATTTCCTGCATTTTTAGCAATATTTCCAACGTATCCAACACCAAGCATGAACCAAAAATTTAGGGGAAAATATGGAACAAAACAATAAAAAATTAAACCAAAAATTTTGCATTAGCTGTTCCACTCCTCACCATCATGTACTTACCTTAATATTTTTCGTTTCTGAAATCAAAAGGGTTATATTCAAAGTTGATACTTAATGATACAGTTCTTCTGTACAAAACAGCAAAACTGCATTAAATATACTGAATAGACATAGTTATACTCTGCATATTCTTGCACATGAAAAATGGTTGGCAAATGTCAGTATAATGTACACATAAAATATGTGATTGGATTTCTGGCACTGTCAATATCAGCTGTCGATACAGAGTCTTTTGTTCATACAGTATACTGTATTAGTATATTCTTCAAAGGCTTGTGGGCCTATTAACTCATTAAGGGGCAAGCAGGCATCAGGGCTCTTCACTGTGCCAGATACTAAGTACCAGATCAAAAAAAAACAATCACATCCATGTATTGCACTAAATAGGAAACTCAGTCAACTTCACTTGTACCGGTACTATTCTGGTACGATGCATCAAATGCTTTTCATCACCATGTACACACGTAAAAACGCACAGCTTGTTTTTGCCTGTCAACAGGCAAAAACAAGCCTGTTATCGACAGGCTAGAACATGCTTGAGCTGGCCAGCAAGAACATGGCTGTTGACAGGCTTGTTCTTGCCTGTTGACAGGCTTGTCCTTGCCTGTTGGAACAGGCTGTTTACGGCTTGATGAATGAACAGGCTTGAACAGCGTTGTTGAAACAGTATGTTTCATGCATGATAACAGCGTTGATTTAGCGTGATGAAATAACATCCAAGAACATGGTTGTTCTGACAGCGTATTTCAGGCATGATATCAATGCTGTTTTTGACTGTTGAACTCGAGATTTTCTCGTGTTTACTACGCGTTCTTCTCGCGGGGCCCCGTGTATCGTGTGTTGCCATGCAACAGCACGACGAACAAAAAATATTGACAACACCTGAAAATATATTTGGGCTTTATTGCAAAAGATAACAAAAACATTCACAAAATAGGCAAGCTTACAATACTTTTTTATACAAAAATACCCTGTAATATAATCAGTCTTCGCTTCCACAAACATTAAGACCACAAGTCATTCTTCAAACGGCATAGGCCACTGCTTGCCCGTCTCAAAAGTTGGTTTCGCGAATTTGAATTGTGGTCATGTTGTGAACGCGATCCCTAGCCTTAGCCATAAAAATAGAAACTATAAGATCTTGCAGTGTTAATCATCTTTGAATGTCAGATATCAGTTTCACATTCTGCAGTGCATGGCCTGGTTCATTCACGTCGATTTTTTCAGAACTTGGTCTAATGGTCTTGAATACGGGTAATAGAGTAAAATTTCCAAACGTGCATCTAAAAATATATAAAAAATAGATAAATACAGAATGTATAATATTTACGATTTTACGATCCATAAATTCAAACCACAACGACGTCGATGTAAGTTAAGCTTAAGCTTTATTTTATATCATTCTGCATGCAGAGACTTGACTAGTATATTGTTTTTTACGTGTTCTCTTTTAAGTTAATACATGTGCATCCTGTCGGAAAAGGCAAATCTCAAACTTTTTTCCCATTTTTTAAATACTTCCCTTTAAGCAAGAAACTAGAAAACTTTACCATAAATAGTACTTTAGAATATCTTTTGATTGATATATAGATCAAGTTTGTGCGTTAAGCATTGTGCAAACAATATCTAATATCCTAAAACACTTGTGGAAAGTCTATTGGCCATTATAATTATTTGACGAGCAATGGTGCGAACATTTTGAACATTTTAAAACGTTACACAAAACTCACAGACTTGAACTATACATCAAATGAAAACTTATGAAATTTCTAACAACATACGTACATGATGTATTTCAACAATCCGTAGTTCGGAAGTTATTCACCATTTTCCTTCATGGGCAATAGCCTCGTTTTCACTTTCGCGAGTGTTTTCTTAATTCCGGCAGAATCGTGAAAAATTTCATAAGAATTGTTCACTTTGTGATAAAAGCACCAAACTTTGCACAATGATAGTTTGGGACATACTGAACAATATTGGATATGGACCCGAGCGAAATCTATCTCATAACTGCAATTAGAGCAGGTTTTCATTTTCGCCACCTGGCTTCCAACATGGAAACGAGGCTGATACAAGATCTTCCAAATATCTGCTATATTTACATATGTAAAGCGGCATAACATCTAAGAATCGAGAAGCAATGCAAAACAAACATATATGCTATGTATTAAGATGGACCACGCGATCCATCTATTTTCATAAGAAATATACTGGGGACTGAAATGATGCTTTTCAAGATGTCAAAAAAGTATGAAACATGCAAGCAAACTCAGGACTTATGTCACACGCAGAGACAAGGAAGCGGACCCTAGTTGATGAACTTTACAGCCTTGGATTGTCCATTTCATATGATAGAGTTTTGGAAATCTCGACAGAAATGGGAAATAAAGTTTGTGTACGTTACGAATCTGAAGGAGTTGTGTGTCCCCAAACTGAATAAGAAGGTATTTACGATGGCAGCTGTGGACTATATTGATCACAATCCCAGTTCTGCGACAGCACAGGGGGCCTTTCACGGAACAGGAATATCGTTATTCCAGCACCCGAGTGAAAATGCAACTGGTGAAGAACGAGACGTTATCAATGTTGAGAATACAAACAAAAAGCGTCTTTCTCAACTCCCTGAGTCGTACACTACCATGCAGCCCGTCATTCTTCCGAAGAAGGAACCGCCTGTCCCACCCCTCCAAGGTACGTTCGTAAGTAGCTGTCTACAAATGCCATCTGCTTTTGTCACAGAGTACAAGTGGCTGGACAATGTAAGAGATCGCCTTAACCAAGAAATCACCAAGGATATCTTGGATCTATCATGGGCAGCCTATCACGCAAGTCATCTATCTGTTGACCGATCTTTGCAGCTGGATGTGAGTTCATTGATGCCACTGTTCCAAGAAGAAGCACACTCGGCAGCCACGATACGCCATGCCATGGATGTGTAAGCCAAGCTGTACGCTTTCTCAACCCTGGACAAGTGCCTGTTCTCGCCTGCAATCAACCGTTATATGCAATTGCAAAGAAGATCCAATGGAACTGGCCAGTGACGTATGGTGAGCATAAGCTTATAGTTATGTTTGGGGGTTTCTACACCGAACTTGCCGCACTGAAGGCACTTGGAACCTGGCTCGAGGACAGTGGATGGACTAGTGCCTCAGTGCAATCAGAGGTGACTACTCCGGGAACTGCCGACTCGTTTCTAAAGGCATCCCATGTGACACACACACGACACACTCATCAGGTGACCGTTAGTGCGCTAGATATCCTGATACACAAGGCATATGATTGCTACTGCAAGAATCTCCCTGAAGGAGTCGAACCTTTGGCGTTCTGTCGATGGCGCGTTCAACGAGAAACTGAAAGTCCCCAGTTCCTTTATTGGTCACTGACCATGAAGTTTCAGCTAAAGATCTTGATATTCGTGAGGTCATTGCGCGAAGGAAACTTCCAACTGTATAAGGAATCTTGTACAGCTCTTGCTCCATGGTTTTTCGCACTAAACCATACGAACTATGAAAGATGGCTCCCAGTGCATATTCGTGATATGATATCCCTTGATAAGGAGATACCATCAGTAGCTGCTGAGTTCAAAAAGGGACATTTTGTTGTGCAGAAATCACACCGTGCCTTCTCGTCTATTCCAATTGACCAGGCGCATGAGCAAAACAACAAAATCGTCAAAGGTGACGGAGGAGCAATCGGTCTGACTGAGAACTTCTCCCAGTTATTGCGCTGGATGGTCTCAGGACCGGAAGTCTCACGAATCGTCAATAAATTCATATAATCTGAAGAGCTGACAAAGAAACAACAACGTGAAGGTCCAGATTATCGTCACCACGAGCAAATGGCTGGGGTTCAGGCAGCGTTCCTGAGGCAGGTGAAGTCCTTATGCAGCACAATCGAAGAAATGGGAAATCCCTTTCTCGAACCAAGCGAAGATCTGCTAGCGGAAACGATAAGAAAGATCGAGTAAATGGGCAAGTCACAATACGAGGCGTTCGTGACTGAGACTCGAAAAACGGACCGTCCCTATATGAGCCAATCAAGAGAAATAACTTGGCATTGTTCAGAAGTCTCCCTCCATGCAAAGAGAAATCTAAGGACAAAATGCAAATTGCATCTCTTAAGAGCAACTGCTCTCTATTTGCACGCCTGTGTGTTTCCTGTCAAGTTCGCGATGGAGATTTGGATGGGTTCTTATGTCACGAGAATCAGGGTTTTCCTCCTGTATTGACTCAATTTGGGGAACTCAGATCTGGTACGAAATTAGACCTGCTATCTTGTCTTGAAAAGATCAGCCCTACATAAGCAGAAGCACAATCAGTAGAGGTTCTGCTGTTGGATGGCGCCGCAGTTGTAAATATGCTGAATCCTTGTGCTTCAAGGACATTCGAGGAATACAGTCAAGGTGTGTTTCTTCCGTATGTGAAAGGTCAGCTTGTGAATGTCCGAAGAGTGGATGTAGTATGGGACAGGTACATCGCAGATAGCCTGAAGGCGACAACCCGCAGCAAGAGAGGGAAGGGAATACGCTGGCGTGTCAAGCCTGACACCAAAATCCCAGGAAATTGGGCAGCTTTTCTCAGGATCGAGGAGAATGAGGAAGAGTTATTCCACTTTCTTGCTGATCAGTTAGGCACGGTTGGAGCGGAACATGGTCAGGTCGTGTCCACAAAAGGGAGTCTGTAGTGTGCAACGGAGGAAGAGATAATACATCTGACCTGTCACCATGCAATCACGAGGAGGCCGATACAAGGCTCTTGCTCCATGGTGCTGATGCTGCAAAGTGCAGCTTTGAGAAGATAATGTTGCGGACTGTTGATACTGACGTTGTGGCAATAGCCGTTGCAACATTTCATGACCTGGCTTTGCCTGAGCTTTGGGTAGCATTTGGGTTCGGGAAACATTTTCGATATGTACCAATACATAACATTGTTTCTAGCTTGGGTCAGCAGAAATCAATAGCTCTTCTTGCATTCCACGCTATTACCGGCTGTGATCAGACGTCCTCATATTTAAATACGTGGGCAAAAAGACTGCGTGGGATGCATGGTCAGTATATGATGACGTTACCGAGGTTTTCCAGAGACTAAGTACTGCCCCATCGCTACCAGCCCTTACTGATGGTACTACTAGGGCCCCTTACCCAACCCCATTCGCTAGGAAGAGGAAGTTGGGGTGACATGCACTTCCAAACACTTCCCCCAACAATGACCGGACTGAAACACCGCCCTTTTTGCGTGCTGTAACAAGGCATCAGCTGTTGGCGGTATATTATCTATATCTCTTCCCTTCCGTGTGAATAGGTCCTTACGTGCGGTGTTGACGGAGGTGCATGTACTTGTGTGGTCGTACATGATCACGATGTAACGCTCAAGGATAGGGCTCTCCCTACCCAAGCGTGGGAACCATTATGGTCAACTATTCCCCATGCATCACAAAGCTACCAAGAACTCTTAAGGTGCGGTTGCAAGAGTGAGAAAGGATGCGCTGGGCGGTGTAAATGCGTTCGTGCCGAGCTTCCTTGCACAGCACTGTATCATTGTGGGGGAATGTGTGACAGGCCTTAATATGTGAGGACATTCCCCTGGAACACTGTACACTCTAGAAGGAAGGACATTAGAAGCGTAGTGAACATTGCGGCTCATTTTAACAAACGTTTAGTTAGGAGTGTACAACACATGATTCATTTCAAATGCACCTTTCAATAGTTGACTCAGTTTCTTTGTGATAAACCTGCACATATGACCTGAACTTTAGGTTTTCTGTATTTTAGGTATAGCTATAAAAGTTGATTCTATAAACATTATCAACAAATGACAGGAGCCCATTCCTCCTGGTAAAGACTTATAAATTTTGTAGCATCAACGTTGGTTTGAATTACTTAATTTTCACTTGATCTACCACGTTCCCCTGTTACCAATCATGCACCCAAATGAAACAATGTAAGCCATGTATGTATTATCGCGGTTTTGAGAATAAGTTTACTTTAATTCTTATATATTTTATTTAGTCTATACTCGTTTTGTGGGGGGTATAATTCGTGATAATATAAATATTTTCTCAGCCTCGTTTCCATGTTGACAGATCACGTGACACTTCTTAAGTCTACTCATCAAAGATGGCTACTTTGCATTGCATTTCCTTTTCTTTAGGTGTTTAGCTGTTTTAAAAACGTAAATGTTGCTGATATTCAGAATATTCTGCATCAGCCTCGTTTCCATGCTGAAATCCAGGTGATAAAATATGAAACCCCTCTAATCGCAATTAATGGATAGATTTCGATGGGGTCCATATCCAATATTGTTCGCTATGTGATAAACTGTCATTTTGCCAAATTTGATGCTTTTATCACAAGATGAACAATTATTTCACGATTCTGCCTGACTATCAGCTTCGTGCCTCGACTGAACCTGAAACCGAAGTGACCATGTAATTACTTAAGTTAACTTACTGTATGTCGTTGGAAAAACTTGGAAGCCTTTTTAAAGACTGACTTCCGCCTTGGAAACAGGAAAAGACTTTAACTGGAAATATTAATCGAGCTAAAAAGGCAAAGTGCCAAAGAAAAATAACCGCTTACAGTACCTCTTAGTCTTTGACACGTTGGCAACTTGGCACAGAATATGGTTATTTTCGGATCTGCCGGTGAATTTCCACTCAGCCAAAAATGCGTTGTCGTCTATAATCTCAATTTCCATTCGCTAGTCAACCTATATATGTATATATATAGTGGCAGTCGAAAACAATCTCCAATGCCCAAGACAATGTGGAAAGTGTCAGCCTCTTTTGGCGGCGGGATATCCAGTTCTGTTTCTCCGTCTTTCTTGGTATAAATGTTAGGAATTAAACCATTAAATTTCGTGAAAACAGCAGCACAAAAATATTAAAACTGTCTTGTTCAAATTTCGCTCTCGGATGGCGTGGATATATATGTATTCAAAATTATTCCTGATTATAAACTGGTTCAAACCGGTTGAGTACTCACAACAGGCATGAACAATGCTGTCGAACAAACAACCTTGTTCGTGCCTGTTGGAACAACATAAAACTATCATGTCAAATCAACAGCCATGTTCATGCATGATACAACATGTTGTCAGAGCATGATGAAATAACATCCAAGAACAGCAATGTTACAACAACCATGAACTTGGTTGTTGTTATGAACAAGCATTGTCGATTCGCCAAGCTGTAACATATGTTGTAACATGCTTGAACAATGCTGTTATTTCAACAATCATGTTCTAGCATGTTAACAGGCTGTAACAAGGTTGTTGAGCCAACAACCTTGTTACAGCCTGTGAGATTTTTACGTGTGTAGTTGTCATAATTAAATAATTATACATGTAGGACTAGCCAACTAGGTAGACTGAGGGTAGTTCAATCAGACAAATTTAAGCTGCCAAATGGCTGAGCATTCACCAAGAATAGAATAAGATAGTAATGTACATGTACTGTAGCTAGAGATTTGGACTAGTGAGAGTCAATTGATTTGTCAATGAATAGTCGATTGTGATTTGACTGCATAAATTCCATTTCCCACTAATCTATAAACTACAGGTACTACATTATGAATTTAATAAACACCACAGCACTAGCAAAGGGCAGGCAACAGAGTTGTGTAATAATGTAAAGAACATATTTGTTGAATTGAATTGCGTGTATTGCAATTTGTATGCGTGTTTGTACTTATGGGCCAGAAACCATCAGCGGATTTGCAACAGTGATAACGGCAAGAATTAACGGCAAGTACTTAAAGTAACACCGCGGAAAAACGTGTGCGCATGCGTAATGAAATATTATTGGCGCGTCGTTCGGATTAGATCTTGACTTGGGTTTTGAATATTACAAATGAGCGATTACGAACCGTAAGTACAGTATTAAACAGTAAGTGTAAGCAATAGTTTACTAACCGATTAACCTACTTTAAACTTATGATATGGAGTGTAAAGATATTTTACAGACAGTATACTTGTGTTTTGAAAACGAAGTGGCTATTCGTACGGGGACTTCCATTTGCTATTTGTATTTGTATTTGCATAAGTATTTGTTTCAGAGGTTGTTTATGCCACGAATGTGTCTGACGTGCCACAGGCTTCCCCCGTGTACAAGCATTGTCCTTATATAGTTAAGTATATTGTATATGTCATCGAAGCAATTAAAATAACCAAAACACAATTAAATATAATATACCTGGTGTAGTTTTGTTCTTCTCTTCTATTGCAGCCTCATACTTTGTAAGTTTTTAGCACATTGCTGGCTTAGCGGTATGATGAAATATAAAGGCTGGAAACATGATATCCAAACTGCCAACATTCGATGCAAGATAAAAACCAGTAAATCCATAAATATCCTCTTGCCCTTTGAATTAATGGCAACAATTGGCCAATCGGAGGATGTCTTGAATCACACAATGGCAACAGTTGGCCAATCAGAGGACGTATATAGAATCACGTGTCGAGCTCTGGGGTTAGGTAGGACTTTGAATCACGCAATGGGAAAAATTAGCCAATCATAGGACGGCGCTGTCCTATCTCAAACAAGCACAGTTACTTTTGTGACAAAATCGAAGCTTTGACTGCGTTAAAATCGCCGCAATTTTGCATTTAGATTTGCGAATTTTGGATTCCAGTCCGATATATGGATGGATTACTAATCTTTGTCAACGATGTGAATTTGGAGGATATTTATGGGTTTACTGGTTTCTAATCTTGCATCGAATGTTGGCAGTTTGGATATTGTGTTTCCAGCCTTTATATTTCATCTGTATATGAGTGGAGCAAGCATACCGCTAAGTCAGCAATGTGCTAAAAACTTACAAAGTATGAGGCTGCAATACAAGAAGGAACTTTCTACACGAGGTATATTATATTTAATTGTGTTTTGGTTATTTTAATTGCTTTGATGACATATGCAATATACTTTACTATATAAGGACAATGCTTGTACACGGGAAGCCTGTGGACGTGTCAGCTGATATCCTGCAAAGTAGAGATGTGTTAGGCACATGATGAGTTTGATGTTTGAGTCAATTAAGTTCGGCATTAAGTTTTATGCCCACAACTCTTTCTTGCCGGCGGCCTAAAAGTATTAAATCGATACTCTTACTTCTGATTCGGTTTTCTCAGCAAATATCAGCTCCCTTGTAACATAATATGCACAGGGGTCGAAATTAAGAAAATTTTCTAGTTGCCCAGTAACTGCGATTTTAGGTTGCCCACAAAAGATTTAGGTTACCCACTATATTAAAGGCCCGAGTCAAAATGTTGAACATTTCATGAGTCGAACACTTGTATAACTGTATACGAGTCAAGAGTGTGAATATAAAGGACAAGGCCATTTGTCCTTCAATGATGTGTCACAGGACAAGGCCATTTGTCCTTCAATGATGTGTCACAGGACAAGGCCATTTGTCCTTCAATGATGTGTCACAGGACAAGGCCATTTGTCCTTCAATGATTTTAATACACGATGTATATCAAATATTAAATAGGATAAATAATGAACTATTAAAATGAGCAAAAATGGTGGTCGCAGAGCAAACTTTCTACTATGGAAGTGGGTTATTTCGAAATTCTTGCTGTCTTAGGGAGGGGCTCACATATTCAACTCAAGATTGATATAATCACTCATTTTTGCTTGTCAATCTTGATCTCTCTTGTTAGAATGAGAAAAAATGGCAGCCACTACTGTTTTTGCCTAGTAATCTAAGTAAAAATCTAGTATAATCTCACTGTGACAATCGATTTTTCGCAGCCATGAAAACATCTGCTGAAAATAAGAGAATCCGATTCACTCAATTTCACTACGAGTGAACACTACACGTGTCTAAAGCACTGTTGTCAATGGGGAAAAAAACAACTTTAGACAGTCGTAGTCTAGGCGTTCAAACTGATAAGTTCTATAAATTGTTTCTTTACACTGGCGCAGAAGCAAGGCTGAAATGCACAAATCGAATTTTGTATTCTGGTGCATAACTGATATAGTGAACTGTCGAAATCTGAAGACTACTTTTCTAACGTTTCAAGCAAAGGCTTTGTTTTATTTCATGTACAAGAACATTTCTCTTTTCGAAAATAGTTCAGGAAGAAACCAAGCGTATCATCTATTTTTGACACTCACTGTTATTGGACACTGGAAAAATCCGTATTTGGTTGATGATGTCATATGTTTTTCTAACTGCCTTATCCTGTGATGCTGCTAGAAAGCCCAGCGCTGACCACTGACTATCGCTGCACGGTATTTAAAATTCCATATCACGCCCATCGCAGTTCATTGTTATCAACATGGAAAAAAGAACAGGTCATCAATTCTAGTATTCGCAAACTAGATGATAACGACAAAGTCTCAAAGATATTCTTCGAAGAAGCATACCGATGATGGTCGATGGAAAATCGAAGCTGTCCTTGGCCTGGCCATACTCCTTTTATACCAGAACTTTTTGTGTAATTCTTTTTTTTTTCTTTTTACTTAAGGAGAAGTAAAAGAGGGAAAATGGATACCAGCACCAATGAGGACACTGAGATTCCCATGCTAAAAGTAATACTTTATATATGTATATACCTTATAGATAAGATTTTCTTATCACCAGTAATACTTGGACAAATAGATTGTGCGAGGTTCTTTATTTACAGTATTGCACAAAATTGAAGTTCAGTCCTTTTTGTGAGCGAAACTACACGTGTGCGGTAATTTACACGTGAACAAGTTTACGCGTGCGAATATGGCATGGGTGACAAAAAACCACAAGCTTGACAACACAAAAAAGTATTATATTTATACAAAAGGAAGAAAACAACATTACTGATAGTGTATTACACTTTACAACTTTAAAATAGTTTGTCAATCGTCCTACAGACTACAATATTATTTATCTGAATCAATCAGAAATGTCAGAATCTTCAAAAAGTGTTCAAATTGTGACCCTCCATGGAAAACGTACGCACGTTCTAACGCCTAATTAACATATTGTAATTTATGTAACTTAAATTAGCTTATTAATGTTAATATTTTGCAACTGAAAAGCCCCTTAAGGGGAGTGTCAATAAAGTCAATCAATCAATCAACGCCGTTTAATAAGCCGTTCAAACGTTAAACGCCGCTTAGTAAGCGTTCGAATGATTAGCGTTCAAACGCCCTTCGAATGTTCAAAGAGCGTTCAAGCCTGGTTCACACTAGCGTCATAAGCATTAGAATAAGTGAAAACAAAAGGCAAAACAAAGGAATGAAGCCAAGCCTGCGACATAAGGATCGTCGTAAGCATAAGAACATAGCCTGAGCATAAGTCAAGAGCAGAACAAAAGAGGAAAGAAAGAAAAATTCTCGTTGTTTTGTCTTCGTAAGTCTCAGAGGAAAAGTCATGCTTTGTTTTCGTTGCTTATGCTTATGTCACTAGTGTGAACCAGGCTTCAAAGAGCATTCGAATGCCGTTTAACGGGCATAAGAACGCTGTTCAACAGTTCCAACAGTTGTGTTTCTAATGCCGCGTTGGAACGCTACAGAAGCGGCCGTTTGGATACTTTTATAGTCAGCCGTTCCATTCTTATCGCCAGATTGATTATATAGCCAGATTAATTATATAGCTTTTGTGGGAAACCGTCCAAACGCATGGGTTCCACTATAGAATGGCGTTCGAACACCGTTCGAATGCTACTAGCACAACACCGTTCATACAGCGTTTGAACGTGGTTTTTTACCTATTTGAACGCAATTTCGATCAAGTACGTTTTCCCATGGAGGGTCCAGGTGCGTGTTCGACAATATGATGCCTTTCACGCGTGCGACAAATAGCACGCGTAGTTGGGTTTACGCGTGTGCCTACGCGATCGCACGCGTCAAACGAAAATGACTGGAAGTTGTACCTTTACCTTAGTGTCACAAAATATTGATGCCACGGCTTTGTTCACTTTTACCCCCATTTTATAGCATGCATGCTAATAGAATAATATTATAGTACTTATAAGTAATAGCATGGCATTCAGGTCGATTAGTGATTAAATGTACCCGAAAGGGCATAAAGAATGGGTAGCAAACGTCCGGATTTCTCTTTTAAAATTAAGTGAACTTCTTCGTCCTCACATCGAAGGCAAAGAAAATAGAATGAACAAGCTATGGCCGATTGTATCGCTGGCGCAATTTGGGCATGCGCGCACTAAAGAACAGAAACGCCTGGGAATGAAAACGTATCGTTTTCTCACGGCTAGTATGGACGGTCGAAAACGCTGGTGTGGACGCGGATATTTGTATCCGTTTTCGTTGGATCAAAAACGGAGGCATACGAAAACGGATTAGTGTGGACGTAACCTTAGTTACTAATCGTACCTAATGTTTATGGATTAGGTAATTTAGACGTTAAATGTGCCTTCGAGAACAAAAGAAACCGAGGCAGCCATGATATTATAATACTAAAAGCATGCATGCATAGACAATAGTACTAATATATATACTTGTGATTGCACTCAATCACGCTCCAGAAAAGTTGAGCACCTTTGAATATCTTACAATAAACATCTAATAGTATTACTGGTAAATAAAGCAGAACGTCTTATAACGTAGCGAAATGTCTTATAACGTAGCGGAACGTCTTACAACGTAGCGAAATGTCTATAACGTAACGGAACGTCTGTAGCGGAACATCTTAGTAGCGGAACATCTTATAACGTGGTGAAATGTCTTGCAAAGTAGCGAAATGTCTTACAACGTAGCGTCCGTAGCGAAATGTCTTACAACGTAGCGTCCGTAGCGAAATGTCTTACAACGTAGCGGAACATCTTAGAGGCGGTCAATCGATAAACCGGAAAAAACGATATTTTTTTAAAAGCAACCTACTTTTTAGCAAAGCAGTGCGAACACTTGCTATTGAACACTTGCTATTGACTATTTTAGAGTGCAAAGGAAGATCATAGGCTCATAGCAGTAGAACTGAAGTAGTATGAAACTCAATGTCTAAAACAATGTTTTCAATGTTGTCATATGTGACTTGATAGGACCGAGGTGTAGATTAACCACCATATCATCTTCAGTGACGGAATCTAGAATTTTGTAACTACTATAGGCTATAGCAATAGTCAAGTATATCGAACACAATCACTCGTATTTCAATTGAGCGTGAACTGTGCTACAACTAGCACAGATACGATATATATCTCACAAATATACATCCGCCAAACTCCGTAACAGCCTCGTGTCACGTGACGGTAATTTACTTACCTCAATGTCGAAAAACCGCAAATAATCCTTATATTTTCAACAAATTCACGGAGTAAAATCCCAACTCGCTATTACGATAAATAATCTATCCGTAAACATCCGCCAAACTCCGTAACAGCCTCGTGTCACGTGACGGTATCTTACACCTTTTGCTTAAACGTTTTGTCTCATTAACTTAAATTTATCTATGCTAGGCTTATATATAAATTGGCTTATATTTTCAACAAATTCACGGAGTAAATCGTTATATTTCCAACAAATTCACAGAGTAAAATCCCAACTCGTATCAGGAATGATGAATTTAGAATCCCTGTCGCATCATCGCACGGTAAACATCCGCCAAATCTCCGTAACATCTTCGTGTCACGTGACGGTATGACCACCCCAAGAAAGAAAGTACTAAACCCAGCCGATGACATTAGTGTGCTACTGGATATATCCAGTAGAAACAAAAAAGTGTTAGACTAAAAAATGGTGATCTTTTTTCAGGATTTTGTGCCCTCTGAGGATTTTGATATGCTATGGAAGAAAATCAATGCGGATGTGTTTCATCGTCACATCTGTTTACTTGGTAAGTTCAAAATCTCACGCATGAATGCCCAATTTGGCCATAATATGATCTTGCAAACAACGTTTTAAGGCTCTCGTCCACTCACTGCAAAAACCAGCTCGTTGCGAGTGCTTGCATCTGATTAAAAAGAACTCGAGAAAACAAAATAATTAGATGCAAGCACTTGCAGCTTGCTGCGAGTTGGTTTTTCAGGCAGATAGATGCATAAATACTTATAAATCCAACATCGTTTTTAGGCAGCAGTGGTTCTGTCGATCTCCATCAAAATGGCGTTCGAAAGTGTAGTGAGTCAACGCAGCCAATATTTCCAAGGTATACTTCAAGTAACCCCATATTTTAAGGGAGCTGGACTGGAAATTCATTTAAAAGATGTAGGTTTGCTTGAAGTACCCAAGAAATCGATGCAATTGAGGTAACCAGGCGGAAATCTGCACTGTTATTTTCAAGGAGTTAATTTGACTCCAAAAGTGGAGTAGAAAAAAAAGGTACAGAATAACTCCATTTTTGGAGTTAGTTTTACTCCAAAATTTTAACTCCATTTGTGGAGTAAACACGACTCCAAAATTGGAGTTAAAATAACTCCTGTAGGAGTAAATTTCTACTCCAAATTGGAGTCAATTTGACTCCAAAAGTGGAGTAGAAAAAAAAGGTACAGAATGACTCCTTTTTTGGAGTTAATTTTTACTCCAACATTTTAACTCCATTTTCGGAGTAATCGCGACTCCAAAATTGGAGTAAAAATAACTCCTGTTGGAGTAGATACCTACTCCAAAAATATGACTCCAAAACTTGAATTAGAGAAATACAAAAATAACTATATGCAGGGGTAAACATATAATCACACCGAAAATGAAATCAAAGCTACAAGAGTCAATATGGATTTAATTTAATTTATTAAACACTTTTAAAATTATAATAACAGTTATACTTTAATTATATTAAATAATTATTAAATAGAATACAATGGTTACTTAGTGTATAAAAATATAATAATATGGTTACTTGATACAAATAAAAACTTAAACAATGTACTGATACATCAAGATGTTCACCTCTAGTCCAACTCCTGGAGATGTTTGCTGCATTTGTTCTACTCATGAGTGTATTTTTCAGGAAAGGTACACAATATTGCTGGCCAATGCATACACAATTTTAAATATATAGTAACACCCAATTAGCAGTGAGTTCATTTTCACAACGATTTCACCCCTGCCACCATGTAAAGGGGATATACATAAGCCAGCTCACCTGCTCCAATTTGCTTGGCTCAAAAGTCCTTCATCGATTCATCAATACATTCATCTTCCTTCAAAAAAAGAAAATAATATATAATCAGCTACATGCATCAAGAACTCATTACATAGTTAAGAAATGAAACATGGTCACCAGTGTTTTAAAGTGTCTGTGAAGTGAAAAATTCGCTAGCATTTTTTTTGCTTTAACGGACGGCAGGTGCGTACGCTGAAAATATCAAGTGAATCTGCTGCATAGTCTTCGAGCTATCAACTCTCAAAGTTTGGCATAGCTAAATGTTTTTGATGAAATCTGAAACATGCGGTTTATTGTCTTGTGACGTATGCAGGTGTACTTACTATGCATAAGAAGAATGGATTTGAACATTAATGATCCACCTGCATACGTCATATACATGTACCACATATATTCAATCCCAGTCTTTCCCTATTTTGTAATGTTAAACTATGCCAATGGACAAACTTTGAGAGTTGATAGCTCGAAGACTATGCAGCAGATTCACTTGAAATTTTCAGTGAACGATCTTGCCAGGCTACTAATAACAGGCTAGCAATGCTTTTTTTCACTTCATAGACACTTTTTCACTTCATAGACACTTCAATGCAGTCTGAATCAAATATTATTCAAATTTGCAGCATAATTGCTTTACTGGTTAATTCCCATTGGCATTTGCATAGATGAGAGCAGGGTTTTAGCTAATATCCTTCCTGTAGAAACATACTGTCTATAAGTGACCACAATTTGGTTGTTGTTACAATTTGGTACATAATTAGCATATTACATTGACCAAAACACACAAGACAATGTTAGGGCAAATTTCCTTTTCACATATTTAAAGTGCCAGCTAGTATGAAATGAAAAAATCGATATTCAATAATGTGTTCCCTTCGAAAGTAGGTTTTGAATAATGATGAAATTTGTTTAATTTTTTTTTTATTATTCACCGTTGTCTAGTTATAAGCATTTGAAATTTTAGCGTGATGACGTCACAACGTGTACCTGAGAATTATTTATAAAGTGTTGATATTTCATAAAGTATGACTTGCACAAAGATGAAACATGGTAGCAATGTTGTCCTTTAAGTGCTCGACTCACCAATGATGTTTGTATAGTTACCATGGAAACATGCTAGGTTCCAGACCCTTTTACCCTTATTCCATAAAATGTAATTTTCTTGTTTTCTGGATACTTGCTGTTGACTTTGTTCTGGTTATGTATTTGGCATGACATCCTTAATATGAGAGATGACAGTGTTTGTCTAAACAATGCATCATACTAAAACTAGAGCAAGTTTTTATTTACTCTTTTCAGGGGCCTGGAGCCTAGCTTATTACCATGGTGATCACAAAAAGTAGTTTATCACCTAGATTATATTATTGTGGTAGTTGAAACGCTACTAAGTTTCGTAGTTTTCATGTGAACACTTCACAAAATATCAAGACTTTAATATTTCTCTAGTACAGCACGTCCACCTGTGACGTCATCACGCTAATATTTCAAATGCTTATTCAACTAGACAATGATGAGTGACAGGGTTCGAATTAACGGTGTGCAATGTGCAATTTGCACATCGTTTTGGCCCAAATAGTAAAAGTTGTACATCACTTTTCAAAACGATGTACAAATAGTTCTGACAAACTATAAGTTAAAGAGTGAGTGTCAGGGTAGTGCTTTGCGCGCTTGTTTTTTTGTTTTCATACGAATTGATTGCAGTGCATCGCATCGTTACAACTATAATTTGCATGTGAACTCTAGATTTATTTGGAAATGTTGAAATTGGAGTCTGATCCTGACTTCGGGGCGTTATGAAGTTAATGTTCAAGACGATTTGAACAGTTGCGGTTCGCTTGTTTGTGAACCACTGCGGGCCGTGCACAACGCGTTTCTGACGAACAAGCTGGCCCGGATGGCTTTAGACTTTAGTTCCTGAATCTTTGCAAATTCAAATGAACAAAACATCAGAAGAAACAAAATATATTTATTTACTAGTCACTCATCAAACACTTCCATTCGCAAACGTATTCGCACTGTTTCAGTAGCATAACCCGGCCTTCCACACTTCGGAGGCGAAGCGCGTAGCAGCTTCTATATATCGAAAAGATTACTATAGTAAATGATAAATTTTACGAAAAATATCACAATAATTGATTACTCAGGTATATTTACTTCTTAGAAAACTTGAAAATGGATAATTTATAAGAAGGATTGATCAAATATCGAGGGATTCGTTGGTGAACTGAAATAGGCGTCCCATAAAATGGCCGCCAAGAAGAAAACAAGCGCGCAAAGCACTACCCTGACACTCACTCTTTAAGTTAACAGTCCTATTTCCCAAAGGTTGAAAAATTGTGTGTATTTCCCGCAGCCACGCAAAAATTGCAATTAAAATAAGAAAAGCCATAATCGATTGACGATTGTCGTCGACGCCATATTTTGCGTGTTTGCTCTAAAGTGTCCTGGGAACGAGTCACTTGCCCGCACAGTTTCCCGCGCAATTTCCAGGAGTTGCCCGCACAAAATGGTGGCCGAAATTTGATCTTTGTCGCGCATTTTAGTGATTTTATATAAAACGTTCTCTTAAACCAACAGGGGCAATGGCAACCGAAAGTATCTCATGCCTATAGTCTAGAATTCCTTTTGGCAATTTTTTGCGCACCATTTCTTATATTGAGAGGGCCCGCTTGGACATCATGTTTTCGGGGGGAAAATGCACATCGTTTTTACTCAACTAATTTGAACCCTGGTGAGTGATAAAGAAATTTTTTTAACAGATTTCGTCATTATTCAAAATCTACTTTCAAAGGAAAGACAGTATGGAAACTGGATTTTTTCATTTCATAGGCACTTTAACATCAGTAAATAACCCTGGATATGAGGCTGAGTACTCAAGTAATTTGTCACAGGTTCAAAATCAAATGTAATTTTAGTGACATTGCTACATGTAATTAAATATAATAATTTTAGGATCTATTGTGTGGCTGCTTAGGTAGCCCATACCAACTCATATATTATGGATTTATAAGTTGTAACTAACTGAATGGCAAGATGTAATGAGGATATGATTGCCACAATATATAAATACTGTAGTCTGCAACAAGATAAAAATGTAATACAGTATAAAATGTAATGAGAGTCATAGAGTTGTTAACCCTTCTAATAACTAAATGGTAAGAGATACATTAATTTGGACACAACTGTCATGTACACAATATGTAAAAATGTAATACAGTAATTCAAATTTCATAATAAAATTTCATAATACATTACATACTGTACTCACCAATTATAAAGATGATTTCCACACAGCGTAAAGCGAAATATCTTTATTTTCTTTCTTCTGTCATGCATGATGGTGATCCTAGGAACTTATCCCCAAATAAGTCATGTACATGTAACTTGTTTGGCATTAACCTGTTCTCATATGGTGACTGTTGAATTAAGTCTAGAAAATTCTGAAATTAAAATTATATGTTAGTTGCTTTAAATGTAAATTTTAAAAATGTTAAAGACTGCATAATTAATGATGAGTGATTAATTTATGATAAGCATTGTGCATGTTCTATACCTAAAGATTTTATTATAAATAAATTTAACTCTAAAGTTGTTTACAGAGAAGCAAGAAATAAAACACATAGAATCCATAATCCACTACATGCAGGAATTGAGTGGCATTCTTGTAACCTGAACCTGAACATAAAATTCATATCTTGTTGCCAACATCAAATATCCCACTGAGGGAGTGGTCATTATTTGTAGGGTTTACTGGGTATGGAATATTTTAAAACTGAATTCAAACATTTTCATGACTCACTCTATCAGCGAATAAAAAATGTTGAAGCTTGTCCAAACAAGCATAATTGGTCAATTTAAAACCTTGTTGATCCTTGTGAGATCATTGGCACATCCAATATGAAATCTGGAAATACATGTTGTTGTTTTGAAAGTTGCATGGCTGGTGTATTTCCAAACTGGTGAGATAGTCTCGTCTCAGAATTTTAAAACCATGTTTCATACATGAACAGAAATACTGTAAGAAAATTGATGGTTTTCTGTTTATTCTGTCTCACTTAACACCAGAACTTTGTGTTTTTCATAGCCGTAGAAAGGATTGGAGGGCAAAATATTTCATGACCCCAGTATATCCATAAATAATGACCGGTTGCTTATGTGTATCTAACCACTGTGATCTAACTCAATGTTGAGACAGTCTCGTCTCAGAATTCTAAATCCTGTTTCATACTGTACATGAACAGAAATACTGTAAGAAAATTTATGATTTTCTGTTTATTCTGTCTCACTTAACACCAGAACTTTGTGTTTTTCATAGCCGTAGAAAGGATTGGAGGGCAAAATATTTCATGACCCGACCCAGTATATCCATAAATAATGACCGGTTGCTTATGTGTATCTAACCACTGTGATCTAACTCAATGTGTGGTTACAGTTACCGGGTCAGCTCACAAAATATTTTGCCCTCCAATCCTTTCTACTGCTACCGGTATGAAAAACACAAAGTTCTGGTGTTAAGTGAGACAGAATAAACAGAAAATCATAAATTTTCTTACAGTATTTCTGTTCATGTATGAAACACTGTAAAATATAGAATTCTGAGACAAGACTGTCTCATATATATATATATATATACAAGTATATATAATACTGTATATGCCATCAGTATATCCATAAATAATGACCGGTCCGTCGCTTATGTGTATCTAACTCGATTTGTGGTTACAGTTACCCATGGCATATATTTATTTATGGTGAAGGAAAATTTCGAGTGTTGGAATATATACATTTTAAAACCAAACCGGGACCAGTTGCAAAAAATGCAACTTCAAGGCCTTCCGGCTGGAATTGAACCCGCAACCCTGGGATGCTATTGCAGTGTCTGACCACTGAGCTACGGAAGCCGTTGCCGAGAGCCTAATCACAAGTTCTGTATATATAATATATAGTGGTGGTATCCTTCACCATAAATCCTTAGAACATGTAGTTTAATCAAGTGAAATGCCAAATATTACTTGTAATATACCCAAAATCTTATCCCGGCATTACCACCACTATATACAGAACTTGTGACTAGGCTCTCGGCATAACGGCCTCCGTAGCTCAGTGGTCAGAGCACTGCACTAGCATCACAGGTTCAAGAAGACCTTGAAGTTGCATTTTTCACAACTGGTCCCAGTTTGGTCTTAAAATGTATATATTCCCACACTCAAAATTTTCCTTCATCACTCTCTTTTAACTGCTCAAGTTTTGTTTCATAAATAATGACGCGGGAAAGAAATAATCACACTTGTGCTAGAATGAAGTGCTGAGTCAATGAGACTGTAATATATTATAATACTATATAAACTGCATGAATTAACTACAAACTGTGCAATATTTTCTTGATGTCATCTCATTCGTTTTGTAAGAATAAATATACAAAACAGAATTGTATGGACCAGTAGAAGCAGTATGTCTTGCCTGAGAAAAATAAACTTTTCTAGTCATTTAATTTGGTAAAATAAACTGAATTCTGCTTAATATTTGGGAGCAAACCAGTAAAGAAAGAATGATGAAGTAAATAATCGGCAGACATTTCAAAACAACAATTGTTTTCTCATGGATTGCGAACTTTGAATGTTTGAGAATGATATATAAACAATTTCAAACAATGTTAAGCATAGTAAAGCCTTCGTTAAAATCGAATCTGGAAAAATAACAGCTACTGCATCTACACTGATTCAAACCAAAATATTGTGACTCATGCCGAACATACAGGAAAATATAACTCAATTATTAACGTCTGAAATCACTATCCAATCCTTTATTACAATTCGTATGAAAATAAACAATTAAATATGAACAGGGAATAAATAAATGCGCATTATAAAACAGCGTTATTTAAATACTAGTCGCTGACTATGATCATACAAATACCTCGACAAATACACGGACTTACCTTCAAAAATATGACTGCAATCCTCGTCTAAGCCTACGAGTATAGGGAAGCAACGAGTCCTTTTGAAAACCATCAAAAAATACAACCAAGAAATTCGAATTAAATATCAAAAATTACCAACAATCACCAACAAATCAAACATTTCGAAATGGCCGCGTGGCTTGTGATATATATCCATGATCCTTTTCGGGGCTCATAAGCATCGTGGGGGTCGCAGGGCTCGCCGTTGTATTAAACACAAATTTTACGAAAATATAAAATTAAAATGCTAGTTTAACAAAAGCCAACTGACTGCAAATCAATTTTAATGTGCCTAGAAGTTTTGTAAAAATACTTCGGGTACTGCCGGGTTCTTGAAATTCATGTGCAGGTGTCTTCGACACGCGTTATCGGTACATATAGCTATCAGCGTTAAAATCTGACTATCTGTTTACCAAAAGGTTAATCATGTCGATTAATTTGTTGCCCTGGGGATGATTCTGAAATAGAATCTTTACACTGGAATTAAATTTTAACACCATATCTGGAATTCAATTTTTACTCCACCTGGAGTTAAAATCACTCCTGTGATAGAAGTGGAGTAGAATAATAGGAGTAGTTATAACTCCACTAATTTAACTCCAAAATAAGAGTAATTTTGACTCTCTTAGTGGAGTTAAAATAACTCCACGTGGAGTAGAATGAAAATTATGCCATCAGTTGGAGTTAAATTAACTCCAAAATAGGAGTAAAATTAACTCCGAAATTTTTACTCCACCAATGGGAGTTATTTTAACTCCCTTGCTGGAGTTAAAATAACTCCTTGAAATTAACAGTGTGGTTAAGAAGATTATTGCCCAGCAAACTATTCTTAAAAACGGCATTGTTGAAATCAAACAAGAAACCAATAATCAAACATTTTAAATTTTATTGAACTGACGTTTCGTTACTGTCCAGTAACATCTTCAGAGTGAAGGGAGTAATTTACAGCGGTTGAATATAAATAACTTAACTTATACATAACTAGGTGGTGACAGATGTGACAGAAATTACTAATGAGGCGAGAAGCGAGAGATCGGAAATAAAACAAGGAAGGTTGACAGAAGTGTACTAAATTCAACGCTCTAACCATCTCAGCTACACGGTCAAGGCGATGGAGGTCTGGGATTTATGGTTTATACTGAATTTCGTAAACATACTAGTTTACATCGGTTCAGTATCGAACAATGCTTAGTTCAGACGTGACATGTGATGTGATATTGTCACTCGGTATTATGGTGATGATATGAAATGTTCTCAAGTGAATGAGCCCAAACCGCGTAAGCAGAAAACCGTGGCTCGGTTTCGAATATATATAGATTTATACTTTTAAAAACTTTATTCAACGTTTCGGGGCTCTGCCCCTTTGTCAAGACAAACATGTTTTTTAACTTTGGTGGAGGAAGGTTCGATGTTTTTATGTTCTTATATATATATATATATATATATATAACGCGACGCCGTGCAAGATCTCAGGCAGGATAAAGAAATTCTTATTCTCCTAGTCCAGGCTGATAAGGGCAATGCCACTGTCGTGCTTAATAAGTCCGACTATCGGGAACAAATTATGCTTTGCTTCAAGACAACAAGACCTACCAACCTATCACTGATAAAAGAAGAAACCCGACTTCCAAAACTACTACAACATTGCAACGAAAACGTCTTGACCTAAAGAATGCTGGCTTATAATTTATTTGTCTAATTATTCATCAGGAAACCCGGTTATAGCGCTGCTTTCACGTTCATGACCAGATTGGTGGCCATGTGTGCAGAAATAAGCTCCAGTCGTGGTATTGTGACTCCCTGCTTGGCCAGTCCAGCCTTTCCTGCAACCAGACGCTGGGTCACACCCGAATTCTGACGGACGACGTACGCACGCACCAACACCTTGACTACTTGCAGCATTTATCCCAACCAAGTCCGAGCAGACTTGAATCTACACGAGTTGTTGTTTAGCGTAAGTGTCATCTTTTGAGTCTTCTGGTGGAACTTGACTCTCATCTAATTCACTGGCGTTGGAGTGCCACTTATGTAAAGTAAAAGTGGCATCTTCAAAGATCTCGATTGCTTGGTGTTTCAAGGCTTTAGCTTCCTCCATACAAGTACGTGTGTATCGATATAGAGCATTAGGCCAAAAAATAAAGTCTTCTGTTTCTGGTTTATAACTCCAAAGTTGACGCTGTGTCGTGGTTCTTTTTCTAAATATTCCAAAAAACCATCATGGTACAGAAATGGTGACTATTATAATCTCAAAATTTCCAGGAACTCAATCGGAACTACAATAGAATGATAAATAGAACAATGGACGAAAATAGAATGATAGAATCGGAACTATATAATAGAATGAAATTTCCAAAGAAAAATATAAAAAGTCTATTTTATTTTCTTTATAAATACAAAAACCGTAAAAATAAATCAATGCGCAATATCAAAGGTATTATGCGCGCGCTGACGAAACAGAACATTTTTATTGATTCTGCCTTTAATTAAAATTCATTATACACGGTGGCCTTTAGGCGTATTTAGCCGTTTTTTAAAGGTCCGTGTTTAAATATTAAATATTTTGCGGACTATTAAAATTACAGACAGGCTTATAAATATATACATTATACTATATACAACCATTTTGTCAAATTGGACGCGCGTAAAAACGTCTCTTGACGGATGAGTTAAAATTAAAAATTTGTTAAAATCTCTTATTTTATCTGACAATTCGTTTCAGGACGGTATGCTGTTCTATATGAAATTTTAGTTATTTAAACGAACTCCTAAATTGGTTAGGAATGGTAATATCATAAGTTGCATGAAGGAGATCTAAATTACCATTCCTTAGTTCCTTAGTTGGATTTGCAGCAGAAGATAAAGATTGATAAAGAAGAAAAAGTAAAATAGAAAATAGTCAGAGTTTCGGTTAAATTAAAATCATAGTGTGGTAAAAAAGTCTCGGTTCGGGCAAAAACATTCCGATAACGTAACGAGTTCATTTAAATAACTAAAACTTAATTAGGTCCTTTAATTAATAAACAAATTAATAAAGCACTTTAATATTGATTATATTGTTGCTGCGTAGCCTATGGCTATATTTTTCATTTTAACATTTATTGTATAATTCAGTAACATACAGTAACTAGTCGGGTACTACGGGCGACATTAGCCGCAAGCATGTAGCAATAAGCTATCCTTTTGCTTTTCTCATCCGCGTTTTATCCTCTATACAGTAGTTGGTAACTTAAAAGCCATATTAACAACCATTAACAAACTTACATCATATAAACACGTACGAACTAGGCTTTCAACCTCCCTCGTGGTCGGAGAACAAAAAGAACATACCTTGCAGCTGGTCACAAAGTGCTTTTATCGATACTCCGCCTACATTTCGCAAGACAGATCATATGATATCACTAATGCACCAAGTCCGTATAGAATTAGTTTTAACTATAAATAACAAGTTGCCCCTTCTGTGACATTTTTATTATACATATTTCAATATAACTTTATTATACATATTTCATAACTCAACAATATTTTTTTCCGCGGCTACGGCTGTTTTGTCGTTTCCTGTTCAATGAAACACTGTTTTCCCTGACAAGCTGTAATATTCCGACTCTCTGCCAGTATATTTACGACACGCTGAGCGAATCAAGTTACTCGTGGCCGGTGAATCTGCAATCTTAATTTACTTCAGATTTTAATTTTATTGCAGATTTTCTTGCTTATAGAATGACTTAGCGCGGTTTGAATAATATTATAGTCTTTCGCCCGCAGTGGAGAGTGTGCGAGAGACTATTAATTCTAAATTTTTAGACACAGACCTACTTTCTTTTCTTATCCGCATTTTATCCTCTATCCGCGTTTTATCCTCTATCCGCCTTTTCTCATCCGCGTTTTATCCTCTATCCGCCTTTTCTCATCCGCGTTTTATCCTCTATCCGCCTTTTCTCATCCGCGTTTTATCCTCTATCCGCCTTTTCTCATCCGCGTTTTATCCTCTATCCGCCTTTTCTCATCCGCGTTTTATCCTCTATCCGCCTTTTCTCATCCGCGTTTTATCCTCTATCCGCCTTTTCTCAACCGCGTTTTATCCTCTATCCGCCTTTTCTCATCCGCGTTTTATCCTCTATCCGCCTTTTATCCTCTATCCGCCTTTTCTCATCCGCATTTTATCCTCTATCCGCTTTTTCTCATCCGCCATCCGTATCCACCATCCGTCATCCGCATCCGCGTTTTATCCTTACCCTTTTTTTTTACTCAGTTAACTGCTAGATATTCGTTGAAATTGGAGGTAGGTGCCGTAGGTAGCAAACGCTAGTAAGCAAGCATAGCAATTGAGGTAAGCAATGAGCAAGCAATTGAGCAATCCTGGGTTCTGGAGCAAAGGCTAGTAAGCAAGCTAGCCATAGCCATCGAGCTAAGCAACGAGTAAGCAATTGAGCAATCCAGCCAATCCTGGGTTCTGGATAAGATTGGAAGCAGTAAGAGGTCGCCATGACAACTCTGCCAAGGCAGACCTCCCGGCACCTGTCACACTGAAAAAACTCAGTGGAATAGTAAATATTATATAGTACATGTCTATATAAAAGATTATACTCACCTGAAAAAAAGGGGAGGGTTGGGTACGGGTGAAGCAAGCAAGCAATCCACTGCTGAGAGCTATATAGCAATCAAACGTTTAGCAATGCTAGCAACTAGCAAGCAAGAGCAACCAACGAGCAGCAAAGTGGCAATGCTGTAGCGACGTGCTCGCAAGCGTGGTGACCATCGTGCGCGCCCTGTGACTTCTTAATAACTTAGGACTCCCCAAGAACTATGAAAGAGAAGACCGCTGGCTAACTACATCAGCAGTTAACCTTGCCTAAATAAATTTAACCACATTAAATAACCAAATAAATCAGGGAAAAAGTGACACTATTTGCGTTAAATAATAAAGTAACAATTCGCGCCCCATATCACACTCGTAACGCACATATAACTTTCACATTCCTGGCTCTTGTCACTCTCCACTCCACTTCACTTACATGCAAGATTCTCATTCTTACCATTTAGTTTAACATGGGTATTTTCCCACACATCTATGCCTATTTTTTAATCTGCTTCCTTTTATGATAGGAGCAAAGGGAGTAGGAAAGACAACTGCTCTAAATGCGCTAATGAGGAAAGTGAATAAAGTCGGGAAACAGTCAGGGAAAGAGTCAGTGTCAGTGCAAGGAGCTTATTTTGTATGTACTATTTTCCTTTTGCCGACGTTCACCGCTCACAGAATACGGCAAACAAAGTCAAATTTCTCCTCTATATAATTTCTCCTCTATATAATTCTCCTCTTTAGTTGTAATCCCACAGGAGCTGTTAAACGTGGGAATAGCTTAGAGTTACACATTTAACAAGAGTTGCTGTGTTTTAGGACTTGAATGCTGTAAATTGGTCTACTTTCCCGCAGGAGGTTATGGAATTGGAAAAAAGTAAGTAATTTAAATTGTTTGTTTTCATTTAAAACATGAATGCTCAAGTACTCAAGTGAAGAAGTTTGTAACTACAGTCTTTGCAAAACTTTTATTTTTTAATCAGGTGCTGTGGATCGTAGATTCTTATTTCTTGATAACATTCAGAATGCAGTGGAAAACGAATTTGCGATGCATATTATTCGTACTTATGTGAAGGATCCGGTAATTTAAAGTTTAACTTCCTTCTTGTATGGTTGGCATTGATGAGTGATTTGTATTCAGTTGGTGGAGTTGACGGAAAAAAGTTTGTTTAATTTTTTTTTATTCAAAGAATTAGTATTACCAATTGCGTATAGTCTGTGCATCGTCAAGAGCTGGACTCGTGCATTTGAGAAACAACGATCGTTTCCGTGTCCACTTAAACCATTACGACTTCGAACTGTTCTATATGAAACCAGAAGAAAAGGTTACCACACAAGTAATGAAAAAGGTACATCTGCTTTGAATTTAACAAGTGTCATGAGCTAGTAGGGTTGAGCGGTTTTGATTAAAATAAAAACCGTTAAACCGCCTGACTCTAAATTTCAATTTTTTATAGTCACTTCACGATGGACGACTGTAACGTCAATTATAATTAAGCTACCGGTATATCATTATCGACCAAGTGTACTGCTACTTCTGTATTTATATTACTTTGTTTGCACTTGTTTTAGGTGTTTCCGGATTATACAAAGAACGAAGTAAGTTGAGAATTTTTTATTGCAATGTAATGTCGCGGACGAGAAAACACCTAAGGAGCTTATTGACAAATTTGACGGATTTAAAATGTTTCTTTTGCTGTGTAATGAGCAACCTCGTACCCAGGGTCTCATCTCCGCTCGCCGCCGCCCCCCACGCTCGCTGCAAAGAGACCCTGGCTGAGGCTGGTCACGTGGCACCCAGATTCTGGGTGCTAACAAAAAAATCCATTGTGGGCAGGGTGGGAACAGAAATAGTTTGTTGCATATAAGAAAGTCGTTATTCGAAAGTAATAATTCCATTTTTTGCGCAGTTCTATGCAAGAGAGTAGAAAGTAGTTTCAACAAGAAAGTAGAAACATCATCGCGTTAACATCTCTTTATTCGCGGAGAATATCGGATTACAAAGTGTCAACATGTATCCAGGTGTTCTTTTCACGTTGTCCCTGATGTCAACCGTGTGTCAACAAAAGACTCCGAAGAAGGTTTACAAGAGCATATCAACAGAAATTTCGTCTTGTCGGCTTTGTAAGGCTACTGTAGACGAGCGTCGATGCAGGAATTCGAATCGCAGAATGATTCGAATCGCACGAAAAGATTCGAATCGCACGAATGTAGAATACCCGTCCCCCTTCGCTATTTGTATCTGTTGACAGTTAATAAAAGGGTAAAATTACAGAAAGTTCATCATATACAATTGCTTCGTTCTATCACAGGTTCTATTTTAAAACCCCATTTAATTTGATAACTATAAATAAACAAGTACACACAATATAAACCTACGACATTATATTTAAAGAGATTTTAGAGCAACCTTGGTTTGTATAAATGTTGACGCGCGCCGCGGTTTAATACCGTATGAATAGCCACTGACTTGTCTTTAACGTACTGCTTGAGCTTTATAGACGGATAAACTGGTTACTCGTCAGCGAATATAAAGGTTAAACTACTATGAGAATTACTATGAGAATGGTTGTAGCTGACAGTTGATATACCAATATCTCTCTATTGCCAATTGATCAATTGATCAATTTATCCTTCGCAAAAAGCAATCCAGGACTGAAGATGAAAAATCAAAGACTTTCCATAAGTACCATGAGTGGGAAGAATACAAAGCACATCCTTCATTAAATAAGTATATTCGAGGCAGATAAAATACTATTTAATCGAAATTTTGAACGGTATGTTTTAGTTAAGAAATTTGACACCGAGTTCGGTCACTGTCATATTTATAATGTCAACAAAACTTTTATAATATAATTTCATATTTATAATGTTAAATAAAACTTACAATATTTTCGATATATCCGTAACTTTGCCATCAATACAATTATACAAATTTTGTGAAGAATGTTCTTGGCTTTCTTTTGCGCTATATTTTACCTGGCCAGCTCCTATATTTTTTGCATTGTTCGCGAAGAAATCATTCGTGAAAGTGGCCCTGGTTCGAAATATGTTCGAAGCTTTTGACTTTTTTGTGAATTATTTTGAATTTTGTGTTTCGTTTCGTCGTTTTGTTTGGTTTCGTCGTTTCGCTTGTTTCGTTCGTTTCGTCGTTTGGTTTTAGTACATGCCATTCGATTCGACCCTCCCTTCCCAAGGTAATATTATTGGCATACATGTGTCACCCAGAATCTGGGTGCCACGTGACCAGCCTCAGCCAGGGTCGGCGAGCGGAGATGAGACCCTGGGTACGAGGTTGTGTAATGAGATCTTTGCATCTTACTTTTTTGCGATCAACATTTGTTTGGAGATTAGATTCAACAATCTTCTGCAGGCTGTGCTGCACCTTCGGCTTCGTTGTTAAATGCCTTTTCATGCTGCTTACTTCGGTAGCCTTGAAGTCATACGCCAACTTCATCTGCATTGCTGACTGGTAGATGAGTGTTAGAGTTATTACTCGGGCCTCCCCCCTGTGGGGGGAGAGCACGAGTCTTAAAAAGGGCTCTGTTTATTTGGCAATGTCGCGAAATGGCAATTCTTGCATCATCCCACTTGGGACTGGGTACGAGATCGATCTGAACCACTGCATATATTTATGCGCCATTTCATCTGGTTACCTTTCCTCGAGTGTTCTTCACTGAAAATATTTGATGTGGCTGGCAGTATCTTGATCTCACGATGCTTACAATCGCACACGCCGATCGCCGAAGACCTACGGCTACACTAAAAGATAACGAGCGATTTAGACACGGTTGGTGCCTTGGTGGTCTCTGTCTGCGATCTGAGATCTCGATAACCGTACTGTAGAGTTACCCGTGCGTCACACGTGCGTGACCGGATATCACTTCACTTCCGGGTCAAGCGGACTTTGATCTGTTGTTTTCGTTGAACCTCACAGACACTGCATTCAGAGTTCTGGACATTCTTTTTTAGGTAAATGTTATGTCATTACCGTGTATTCAACTTTAATCTTTGCAGGCTATTGTTAAGCCTTTTTGTATTGCCATGTGGCTTATCGCAGGCATATTTAGTTTATGCTTTATGTCCATTTTCAGAACTTATAGTTTCTTCATCGTTGACAATTAAATCATTGTTGAATCGAAAGGGATTATTCTTTATGAAGAAACTATAAGTTCTAAAAAAGAAGCCTGTTAATGACGTCATAGCCATGATTGAAAACAAGGAGATGGCGCGCAATGCCCTACCGTCGGCATCGTTATCAGCAATGTCATCATTCCGTCGCCAGCAGTCAGCCGCACCGTCCCCATCGTCATCAGAGCGCAGGAGGCAAGCACCCTGTCCGGACTGCAAAACCATGTACATGCTCTTCTCCGAAGGGCAGCGAGGATGGAATGCCAAGCCCCACCAGGTGTGCATTGGCTGTTACAGAGCCCGGCGCCGTACGAGGAAACCGCCTGTCGCACCGGCCGCCCCCGCGGTTAACGCGGTGGAAACAGGCCACGTGTCTCAACTCGCGACTATCCATGCTGATGACGCCAGTGTGCCCCACCGTCGGCGGCGTCGTGGTCGTCGCAACCGTGGATGTCACAAGCAGCACTCCAACGAATCGGCCTCATCCAGCCTCCCAAGCGTGGCCCTTGATCATCATGTCTTTACATCCGGTGAGTGGAGAAAGGCCCAGCTCCGTGAGCACCCCAAGGTCGCAGTCACCATCTCAGTTGATCACTCGCATCGCAACAGGACGACCCCTCGCCCCACCGGTCGCGCAGAAGTCATAGCAATCGCAGACACCGGTGCCATGTCGGACCTATGGTCGCTGTCGGAATTCCTCTCCTGCGGACTAACACGCGATCTCTTACACCCCGTAAAACTAGGATTCTCCGCTGCGAACAAATCCCCCATCTCAATCGAAGGGGCATTCTTCGCCGAAATCACAGCCGGGAGCAGCGGGAGCGTTAAAACATGTCGCTCTATGGTATACGTCAGCGGCTCTGTAAAAGGCATGTACCTCTCATACGATACGATGCTCAACCTCGGCATCCTGCCAACCAGCTTCCCAGCCGCCGCACCAACCAATCCACAGCCCACGGCCCTTCGATCAACGTCGTCCGGATGGCCACCGGAGGCTGTAATGCAGCCCACAAATCTTGCGACGACGCTTGCGCTTGCCCCCAGCGCAGCACCACACCTCCGAGGCCGAGTAGCTTGCCTTTTCCCTGCACACCCGAGAACAACGAGCGAATGAAGACATGGCTACTCGAACGATACTCATCGTCGACCTTCAACACGTGCCCGCACCGCGCGTTACCCTGCATGGAAGGGCCTCCGATTGAAATACACATCGACCCGGACGCGACACCCAAGGCATGTCACACGCCCGCTGACATCCCACTGCACTGGCAGAAACGGGTCCACGAAGATCTCCTCCGCGATGAGGCCCTGGGGGTGATAGAACGGGTGCCTTATGGCGAGCCGACAACATGGTGTCACAGGATGGTAGTCACGCGCAAACACGATGGGTCGCCAAGACGAACCGTAGACCTCTCCCCGCTGAACAAATTTTGCAAGAGAGAAACGTTTGCTTCAGAGTCGCCATTCCACTTGGCCCGCCGCGTCCCGCACAACACCTGGAAAACTGTAACGGATGCATGGAACGGATACCACAGTGTGCCACTACGCGAGAGCGATCGTCACCTCACCACGTTCATTACTCCCTTTGGACGATGGCGTTACACACGCGCGCCCCAAGGATTCCTCAGCAGCGGAGACGGATACAACCGCCGCTTCGATGAAATTCTATCCGAGGTGCAACGGAAGGAGAGATGCGTAGATGATACAATCCACTACGACACAGACCTAGACGACCACTGGTGGCGAACCATCGACCTCCTCACGAGGGTCGGACAGGCAGGAATAGTGTTGAATCCTGACAAATTCCAGTTCTCTCAGAAGACAGTGGACTTTGCGGGATTCCGCATCTCAGAATCGACTATCGAGCCCCTACCCAAGTACCTTGACGCCATCAGGGAATTCCCCACGCCCACATCTACCACCGACATCAGGAGCTGGTTTGGACTAGTCAATCAAGTAGCCAACTACGCCAAGCTCCGGGACATCATGGCCCCTTTCAAGCCCTTCCTCAGCCCTCGGTGCCAGTTCTCATGGACACCGACATTGGACGAGGCATTCGAATCATCGAAACAAGAGATCGTCAGTGCCATCCGCCGCGGTGTCGAGATATTCGACATTACAAGACGCACATGCCTGCGACCAGACTGGTCGTGCCGTGGCGTGGGCTACTTCCTGTTACAGAAGCATTGCAACTGCCCGTCACAAATCCCCGACTGCTGCCAGGATGGCTGGCAAGTAACCCTGGCAGGGTCCGTTCATTGTCATCCGCGGAGGGACGCTACGCCGCTATTGAGGGCGAGGCCTTAGCCGTCGCATGGGGCCTAGAACAAACCAAGTACTTCACCCAGGGCTGTGATAACCTCGTGATCGTGACGGACCACAAGCCATTAGTGAAAATCTTCGGGGACAGAACGCTGGACGAGATCACGAACTCGCGTCTCTTTCGCCTTAAACAACGAACGCTGCCCTGGAAGTTCGAGATCCAACATCTTCCCGGCACGTCTAACACAGCAGCAGACGCCGCGTCCCGGCACCCCGCATCATCAGGCGCGACAGGACCTAACATGGACGACCTCATAGAGGCCACACTCATGGCGGCGGTCCACCGCGATGTAGAAGGCCTCGATGCCATCCCTTGGGTCGAGATCTCCCGGGAGACGGCAGCAGACCCCACCATGTCTCGCCTCATGCAGCTGATCGAACATGGGTTCCACGAGAGCGACAAAAGTGACAACGACCTAGCCCAATTCTGGCCTCTTCGCGAAGCCCTGTACATACAAGACGGTGTGATCCTTTACCAGGACCGCGTGGTAGTGCCAGCCACCCTCCGTCGCCGCATACTCAGCCATCTACACTCCGCTCACCAGGGGGTAGCCCTGATGGGGCAGCGTGCACGGGCCATCATATACTGGCCCGGAATGACAAAGGACATCAGCGATACTCGGCACTCATGCGCCATATGCAACCGCAACGCCCCGTCACAACCAGCAACGCCACCGATACTCCCTTCTCCTCCGTCGACGCCCTTCGAAGCAGTGTTCGCAGATTTTTTTGACTACGGCGGTTGCCACTATTTGGTGGTAGGCGACCGCCTCTCTGGATGGGTGGAGATATTTGAATCCTCGTCCGGTACAGACCTGGCGGGCGCATCCGGCCTGACACGCCACCTTCGATCTTTCTTCGCCACCTTTGGAGTCCGGAAGAACTGTCAAGTGACGGCGGACCGGAGTTCTTAGCGGGACAAACGCAAGACTTCCTCCATCGTTGGGGCGTCCGACACCGTGTCTCATCGGCTTACTTCCCGCAATCCAACGGACGAGCCGAAGTCGCCGTTAAAACAGCCAAGCGCCTGTTAATGTCCAACACAGGACCTACTGGCAGCCTGGACCGAGACCGATTTCTCCGTGCTATATTACAGCTGCGTAATACCCCGGATCCCGACTGCAATGTGTCTCCAGCTCAGATCGTGTTTGGGCGGCCGTTGCGCGATGCGTTCACATTCGTCAACCGTCTGGAAAAGTTCACCAACCCTGATATTAGACCCCTATGGCGCAGGGCATGGACCTTAAAAGAAGATGCCCTACGGACAAGAATGACGCGCACGACAGAGTCTCTCGGAGAGCACTCACGACCACTCCGTCCGCTGGCCATTGGCGATCGCGTGTTCATACAGAACCAGACGGGTGCCCACCCCACGAAATGGGACAGATCAGGAACTATCGTCGAGTCCCCTGGCTGCGATCAGTATCGGGTGAAGGTCGATGGCTCCGGAAGACTCACCCTCAGGAACCGGCGGTTCATACGCGTCTTCACCCCGGTCACCCCTTCACCTTCGTCTCCAGTGTTCGCCATACCCCCGTGCGTGACGACGCCATCACCTCCGGGACCTGTCGTGGACTCAGCAAAGTGGCCCGCGTCCGACGCTAAGTCGAAGCATGACACGCCTACGTCAACGCCTGTGACGTTACCCGCGGCGCCAGAGCTACATCGCGACAACCAGATGGCAGGCGATGGCGGCCATGACGCTACCCAAGATCCACATCCAGGGAGGTTAGACGGAAATGGTGAAACCCCACACACTGATGCCTCTCCGCCCGCCACACGTCCTCGTCGAGTGACCCGTCCACCGAAGATCTATGAACCAGAATCCGGCCGGTGGATAAACAGTTAGTCAGTTGGCCCGTGCTGACACTGACCAACGGACTGGGGGGGATGTAGAGTTACCCGTGCGTCACACGTGCGTGACCGGATATCACTTCACTTCCGGGTCAAGCGGACTTTGATCTGTTGTTTTCGTTGAACCTCACAGACACTGCATTCAGAGTTCTGGACATTCTTTTTTAGGTAAATGTTATGTCATTACCGTGTATTCAACTTTAATCTTTGCAGGCTATTGTTAAGCCTTTTTGTATTGCCATGTGGCTTATCGCAGGCATATTTAGTTTATGCTTTATGTCCATTTTCAGAACTTATAGTTTCTTCATCGTTGACAATTAAATCATTGTTGAATCGAAAGGGATTATTCTTTACGTACACTGAAAATGCCGTACCTGTACGGCGTGTACGCTGATGTGTACTCGATTAAACCTATGTTTAACAATTTAATATGAAACTCAACGTATGAATGCTTTTTGAAAATATGTTAACTGTTCTAAGGTAACTGTAATATTTTTATAAACTTTGTTGCCTGTATTGATTATTGTTATCATGTTATGTTATACAAAATAAAGTCGATGCTATAGTTTATTGTTTCACATATACCAAGTCCTATTATTAAAGTATGCAATGTTGCTATCGAATTTTACCCTATTTCACTTATATTGATATTGATATTTTACCTGTAAGATTAAATGGGGCTCCAAAATGTTCTGGGTTAGCAGTAAGTTTGTATCGATTGTTCATACATGTATTATTATACACAAATGCTTACAAATGAACACACAGTATATAAATCTCTGACACCCATACCAACTATCAAGATCAAGGAGTAAAGAGTTTGTTGTTGTTTGCTGGTTTACCAGTGACGGGTCTGAATTTTGGCCTTGACTACACGGAAAGCGAGTTGGCTCGCTAACCGAGACAGTAACATAGTTAACTATGCAGTAATCTGTCTTTATATTACAATTAGCTAGCTGGCTGGCCCACTGGACTAGTCACTAGTATGTATAAAGCCTCTCAAATAATAAATATGCTAAAATTATGAATATGTTTACTGGCTCAAAATGTTATATAACTTCAAAGAAATAATGATTTTGAATTACATTTCTTTAAACTGTTTATAATAGCTTCTGACACCTTGCTATCTGCCAGCTAAATGGTTTGATTTACTGCTATGCTTTATACACTGAGAAAAAGATTAACTGATTTAATACTTGCTCAAACTAAACCTGTTTGCCAGACTGACCATATGAATTGTTATTACATGAGCACAGGCCGGCTCGCTTGCCAGGCTGACCCTGTTGGCTAGAACTGGATTAGGTCAGCAAACAGGATGGTTCGTTTGGCGGGGTAGACTTCTCAGTAAGCCAGCTTGGATACTGAGTCAACTCACCTTCATATAATCAAAGCCGTTGGCCAACACTATGTTATGGGTTTGCAATGATGGAAAATGTAACCACCCCTGCACTGACAGCTGTATCATTACATGTACCTACAACTATAGATTTGTGTATATTGAATTCAAATCACTGAATTTGCCTACAATGTCTTTCAACAAGCCACAACCTCAAGTAGCCCGAGTTAACGCCTAGCGGGCGTCTTGTTTAAACATAGTTCGTTACGATTGTTTATCTCACCGTCAATAGGTCCCAGCAATGCGTCGCAAGTTGTTGGTATCGTTACCACTGGAGGGTTTTGTACTTTATTCCCCATTGGGCTTACTTGTTGGTCGAAATTTGAATATTCAAATAGGGGATTTGTTTCGCATAATTTGATAGAGAATCACGGATTTCTTCCATAATGTTTACCATTTCTTGTCGCATTTCGTCGTGATCTTTTTTAAGTTTGGTTAATATCTCGTTGATCTCCTTGGTATAACACATGTTTCTCTTTCTGCAATCACCTGATCCAACTTTAAACCTTCGATATCTGTTCGTAACTCATTGCATCTACAAGAGCAAGGAGAACTAAAAGTGTTGTTTATACAATCAGGGTTTCACCGCTTTCTATCTCGTCTTCGGCACTTCGCAATATCGTCGTAGATTTCCAAGCAGAACATACGTTTGATTTTGCTTGCTTCTTCGCCATCAAATTGCAGAAGTTTTTTATTTTTGAGATTGAATTTTATATATAAATAGTATTTTTTGTTTAAAATGATGATAAAAAGCCGAGTGTATTAAGCCGAGCGTGTTGTAAATAAAAGAGTTTTCTGTCTGTTGAATAAACTTGTTGGCCTACACGCTACAATTGGTAGCAGGATATGGTTCTTCTTGACATATGAAATATAGTTAGTTGTGTAGAGCCGTGGCTCTGGAATCAATTTTGAATTTGTTTAATTTGAGAAGGAAATGACTTCGTATGTTTCCGAATTTTTAGGATTCGTCAACAAACCTTGTTTCAGCGTCAATGTTTGTACTATATACGCTTGAATTTGTGGCCGAGCGACGATTTTGAGCGGATATTTTGTTCTCCCTTTACCACGGACATGAAGAACTCGCCAAAACACGCTTTCAAAAATTATTCTTGAGATTGGGGTGTTATGTGACGCATGCGTGACAGCTCGTTCTACGGAGACAGCTCGTTCTACAGAGATACACCCTATTCTACGGAAATACACCCTATTCTACGGAGATAATTCATTCTACGGAGACCGTAGAAACCCGCGTTATAATGGAAGATAAAGTTGAAGGTGTAGTGGCCGAAATTAAAAGCTCGATGAGCCGCCGACTGTACGAGAGCCGTACGGAGAGAATATCGCAGTCACTTCGAAGAAAATATCTCGAAAGTGATAACTGCTCTCGAATGCCTTGAGAGACAAGTTGACTTAATGGGACTGATTTTCAATGCAGAGAAGGCATTCTCAATCGACTCCGAAAGATTTACGTCTTGGCGTAAGAATACGTGCTGTATAGACACGCTTTGTACGCGAAAGAAAAGAAAAATGACGAGCTTGATGGTCGGCAATTTATAAAAATGCGCGATTTCGCGCATCGATTTCGGTCATTTCTCTAATGTTGGAAACCGTACGAAAAATACGTTGTCTCGCTTCTTGATTCTTTCAGTCTTTCCTAGCGCTCAGGATAATGAGAAACGTCTTTTAGAACTGTAGTATGTAGCGTCGTGATATTTCCTTGAAGTTGCGCACTTGCGTGCACCAAGATCACACAAAAAAATGAACAGCTTGTTTAATCGTCATTAATAGTAAAAAAGAGTTGTTTTTTTCCCCCGTAATAGTGTTCGCTAGAATATTACGTTATATACACATTAAATTCATATCTATACGATCGATTGATTTGTTTGTTTTTATTCTGAAATCTGAAGAAGCCATTCTCAATGGCACTGTTCTCTCATCGGAAAGCCAAATTTTCGCAGACGAAATGTTGAGAAAACTACCGAAAATTAATGTTAAAAGACAAAACCTGACGTGGTAACCGGCCAAAATGTTATATTATAACGGGTTATCTTGGATGCTTGTACGGACAACCTTACAGTAAGAAGTTTTAATGAGCCATTTGATCCATTTCCACGCATAATTTGCCGCTTAAACGAATAATATTGTTTGAATAAAAGTTCGTTGAAGATAAAAAAATGAGGTTTTCTTACTTTGAGTGCCGGGCGGAATGGTCCGCTATCGCGTGAGTGCCGGGCGGTACGAGTGAGTGCCGGGCGCTGCCGCCCGGCGCCGCCCACCGTGGGCAGAACCCTGATAGAGGCCGTAACGGACATTACACTTTTGTCTCAAACCTCTATAAAGGTAATTAGATTGCGGGATTTTTTTTCACTGTACAGGGGAGAGGGGGATTTTTCCTGATAAAGTGTCAAAAACATATCTAAACCGTGAGTGGATGGTTTTGAGAGCAGTGTAACAACAGGTTTTGTCCGATATTATCTAAAAACCTACTAATTGTAGTTTAGTTCAAGAACACGAGTTCCAATGTTTAATATGTTTGAGGAATGAGCCAGCGGAATTATTCTAATTACCAAATTTTTCGTCTTTCAGATTACAGAGATTCAGATTACCGCAACCCTTTTCCTCCAACCTCCTTCCTTCAACCTCCTTCCATTTGTTCCTCTCGCACCATCTTCTCCCCCTTTCTCTCCTTCCAACTGCTTTCTTTCTCTCCTTCCTCCCCAGGAGGAAGAGGTTCCATTTCCTCTCGCACATTCTTCTCCCTCTTTCTCTTCCTCCAAACTCCTTCCTCCGCAACCTCCTTCCAATCCTCTTCCAACCCCCTCCCTCCTTCCTCTTCCTCGTCCCCACGGATCAATGAAAGCCACGTAAGTGTGACACGTAATAAACAACCACAATATTTTATTTACTTCCTATATGTCTCGGCAAATGACAAAATTTGGCTTCTGCCAAGTTTACAATATATAGCTGAATGCTAGCCTGCTAAAAATTATCTTTTATCATTACAGCAATAGAATAATAATAACAAAAATAATAATAATGGCATTTCAGTCCTACCATGGATAGTAAATAGACTGGATAGGAAACTGGCTGACTCAGCGTGAAAACCAGTTGCAATTCGTGATGTCACGAAGATGTCACGAATACGCAGATTTTGCTGAGTTTCTCTTCGACGTCTCCATATTTTCGCATTCAAGTAGCTATATTGAGATTCCAAAACGTTTCATCGTCTTACAAACCTGCCTAAGCCACGACCAAATGATCGAGGTAAATGTTGTTCGTCTTTGTTTCAGCTGTTTTCGTTTTGTGGTGAAGAAACTGACGTCGCAAAATTACCGTTGTTTTAGTTGAAATTTTGGACGCGTTTTTCACCGTCTAAAGTTGGATCTGTTCGCCTAAAATGAGTAATGGTAGTCGGATATTCCATCGTAAAGTGGCATTGTGATATTTTTTGGTAGTTTGACTATCATTGTTAGCTGTATTATTGCTAAACGTTGCGATTTATGGTGTTTTTGTTACGTCACGATTTGCAACTAGGTTTTCACGCGAATCAGCATGCTGCAAACGTCGCACGTGATCTTAGTTTCCTATCCAGTCTATTTACTATCCATGGTCCTACCAACACTAACCCATCCTACGAAAGGTACCACCAATGGAGTAAAGAAAGGCATAAAACTCAATGACTTGAGACTCAAAGACTTAAGGCCCATTTACACTACAGAATTTTTTTGGTACGGCTCGGATACAAATGGTTCGCGAACCCAAAAAATATGGCACGGATACCCGTTTACACTCGCATTTCCTTGATGTGCCAATCTGTACAAAATAATGTTTTGGTACGGGTACTGTGGGCTCAACCCTGGCTCAACTTGCTGATCAGCAGAATTACTTTCGCGTTAATACGCGTGCACGTTCTTTTGTTTCAACATGGCGGACGAAACATTTATAGAGTTTCTTTTAATAAATAAGTGTCGTGCCTTCCAACGAGAAGCTTGCAGGAGTAAATGAAAAGCCTCTACTACTGGCTTCCTCCGTCTGGCCAGAAAGAAGCGAAGGAACAGGATGTTTTTGGCAATGGCGACAATACTTTTATGTAATCTTCCATATTATAAAGTACTGTATATACGATTGTCCGCGAGATGTTTTCTGCTTCGGTTCACCCTCGGCCTCGATGCGACGATCCTTTCCCGCCATTTTGAGTCAGATGTGGTGGACACTACGCCTGCTCTAATAAATGGTGCTGACCGACTGAAGAAAGGGCTCTTAAACAAAAAAATGGTTCGGCACGGCTAATCGTTTACACTGCATATTTTATCCGTGCCGTGTTAGTTTTTACGCGTACCTGTTTTACCCGTGCTCGGACTACCTATCCAGCAGGTCCGAGTACGGATGAATCGTACACAACAGAAGTTCTCCGTGCCGAACCACTTTTTTTAGGGTTCGCGAACCCTTTTTATCCGAGCCGTACCAAAAAATTTCTGTAGTGTAAAAAAAACGTTAAAAGTTAAAGTGCCCCTAACCCGCAATTTTTTTTTGCGACAAATCTTGGCATGATTGCTAATATTTCCGTGAAAATATTTAAATTTGGGCAAATCGTTCGATTTTTTGGCATTTTGAATTTAGCTTTCGATGGCCCAGGCCGTCGTTTGAACACCTGCAGGGTATAGTCGGCAAATATCGCTATTAAACAGATTTAACGAACTCAGTTAAAAACCTAGCTTCAACTGAAGGTGTTGGAAGCTAAGCTGCGGTTTATGCACCGCAACTTATGCGCCGCAACTTATATACCTTCTCCCCAATGTAAAATGGCCCAATAAATTATCATTGTGTTTTGGTTAGTTTGCTTTGCTTTGGTCGCTATTCATAGTAACGCAACATCCCTCGCATTCGTACAATGCTCATCTGAAAGTCTTCCTTCTTGTGATTAACCTAATTTATTTTATCTTTTTCAGTTGACCCAATCAGTTGGTAAGTACAAGAATGGCAACAGAGTCTATCTATCTATTCTATCTATCTATCAATCAATGTTATCTACGATCCCATCTACCATCTAACTATACATATGAAAGAAGTTAGGCCTTGCGCACACGGTGTCGTTTTCGGAGCGTTTTCGTATTGTTTCAAGTAACGAGCTGATTGTTCTCGATTACACTCAAGGGAATCGAGAAAAACAGCTCATCACTTGAAACAATACGAAAACGCTCCGAAAACGACACCGTGTGCACAAGGCCTTAATTGATAATTGATTCATTTTTTAATTTAATAGTCTTCACGGACAAAGTGAAACTTCTAATGAAAAAAAAAAAGAATAAGTTTGGTCCGTGGAAGGTTTTCGTGATGACGTAAGTGAGTAAATAAGTAGCGAGTTATTCGAAGATCCAAAAATTTGATTCACGGAAACACCTTAAAAATAACCTATGATGCTCTCGTCTTACCATTTTCATTACTGTGCCCCAGTGTGGGATAATTGCTCTAAATCACTACGGAATAAATCTTAACAGGTCATACAGTAGCAATGAGACACCATCTGAAGCAGTCATAGCTAAATTGAAGTGGGAAACACAACAATCAAGGAGAGATAACCAAGTATCTATGTTGATGAATAAAGCAATTTAATTTCAAGGTGTCAATTTTACTCCAAAAGTGGAGTGAAATAAAAAGGTACTCCTTTTTTGGAGTTATTTTTTACTCCAAAATTTTAATTGTAAACGTTACTCTAAAACTGGAGTGAAAAGTACTCCAATATGAGTTACATTTACTCCAGAATTGGAGTACAAATGACTCCTAGAGGCAGGGTTAGAAATAGCAGCCGGCTCCCAGCGATAGCCGGCAGTTTTAGGACCTTGCCGGCGATTTCTAATTTCAACTAATTTCAAAATATAACTCAACTTTGGGTTATTGGTTGAAATTGCTTTGGCCAAGATCAAAATTATTCCGTTTCTGAATGGTAATATGGTAATTTGTTTTGATTTCTCTGTGTATATCATCATAACTTTGTCCTGTGATTTTCCTTTGCACAAATGCAGTGATGTTGCTGCAGTTCCGAAAGCTGCAGTTCCGGGCCGAAAACTAACGATCCGAATCGCTGTCCAGTTTTCCTGATCCTGCCATCTTTGTTATTATCGCCATCTTTGTAAGTTGTAGTGGTGCCCGCGTTTCGCTTTATACAGCGGCTTCATTGCAGCGCATGGAGCGCGCGCACGAGACCGCAGGCCACAGTACCGTGAAAATGGGAAACAGCCGGTAAAACATTTTGACCTACAAAAAACAGCCTACAAAATTAGGCAAATTTTATTTCGAACCCTGAGAGGAGTTACAATTACTCCAGTATTGGAGTAAAAATGACTGCTATAGGAGTTACAATTACTCCAGTATTGGAGTAAAAATGACTGCTATAGGAGTTACAATTACTCCAGTATTGGAGTAAAAATGACTGCTATAGGAGTTACAATTACTCCAGTATTGGAGTAAAAATGACTGCTATAGGAGTTACAATTACTCCAGTATTGGAGTAAAAATGACTGCTATAGGAGTTACAATTACTCCAGTATTGGAGTAAAAATGACTGCTATAGGAGTTACAATTACTCCAGTATTGGAGTAAAAATGACTGCTATAGGAGTTACAATTACTCCAGTATTGGAGTAAAAATGACTGCTATAGGAGTTACAATTACTCCAGTATTGGAGTAAAAATGACTGCTATAGGAGTTACAATTACTCCAGTATTGGAGTAAAAATGACTGCTATAGGAGTTACAATTACTCCAGTATTGGAGTAAAAATGACTGCTATAGGAGTTACAATTACTCCAGTATTGGAGTAAAAATGACTGCTATAGGAGTTACAATTACTCCAGTATTGGAGTAAAAATGACTGCTATAGGAGTTACAATTACTCCAGTATTGGAGTAAAAATGACTGCTATAGGAGTTACAATTACTCCAGTATTGGAGTAAAAATGACTGCTATAGGAGTTACAATTACTCCAGTATTGGAGTAAAAATGACTGCTATAGGAGTTACAATTACTCCAGTATTGGAGTAAAAATGACTGCTATAGGAGTTACAATTACTCCAGTATTGGAGTAAAAATGACTGCTATAGGAGTTACAATTACTCCAGTATTGGAGTAAAAATGACTGCTATAGGAGTTACAATTACTCCAGTATTGGAGTAAAAATGACTGCTATAGGAGTTACAATTACTCCAGAATTGGAGTAAAAATGACTGCTATAGGAGTTACAATTACTCCAGTATTGGAGTAAAAATGACTGCTATAGGAGTTACAATTACTCCAGTATTGGAGTAAAAATGACTGCTATAGGAGTTACAATTACTCCAGTATTGGAGTAAAAATGACTGCTATAGGAGTTACAATTACTCCAGAATTGGAGTAAAAATGAGTAAAAATAATCTTTCCTTCCCCGACAATGTGAAGAGGTGTTACTTCAATGCGGATGTAACGAAGCACACACTATATCAAACTCCTTTATTCTCACAACATATCTATAAACCTTTCTATACGAACCTCAAGCACTAAAGCACATGTACACTAACTCGGTCTTAGTCTTCTCTCTATTGTATTACGTCACACATCTTCACATTCCCCCCACCTAAAATAAACATAATCGATAGCTATAAATAAAGTACGTAGTCTCTAACAACTCAACCAAATTAACGATACTTTCGCAGTTAAAAGTATTTAGAGTTAATCCAAACTTAGTAAGTTCAGTAATTCATGACAGGTTGTCCATAACGAATCGGCTGTCGTCTGTTACGTCTCAGATTATATGGTATTAGATTCTCTGCGTGCTCATTGTTTCTTTCTGCTGGTTGACATGGTTCAGGAATCTCTGGATCAAATATTGATTCATCGAGGTCAGGTCCAGAACTGTCTGTGTCCTCACTTTCTAGATCTTCACAAACGTTGTCCAGGTCACCATTGTTCATTGTAAAGCGTTTCAGGTTGTTTGAATGTACAATCTTTCTCTTTTTGTTTTCCTGTAATGACTCTATTTCGCAGTTACTTTCGCAAACATCAACGACTTGGTAAGGACCAATGTACTTTTCATCCAGTCCTCTAGCTCTAAAATTCTTCAGAAGTACTGTATCTCCAACATTGAAGCTTTTGCTACGCTGTGAGCGATGCCTTGAATCATAACTACGCTTCTGTTTCTGTTGGGCTTGTTTGATTCTCTTCTTTACTATCTCTCGAAGGATGTTCTGTCTCTTCTTTAAATCCTCTAGGTACCTCGCTGGTCCATGGGTCGGTTTAGTGGCTAGTTCTTCTTTTTCCACGCCAAGGGTAATCTGACGTCTCTCCCATATAACATTTCAAACGGTGTTACTCCTGTGGATGATTGCTTGCTTACTCGGTAGGCTAACAACGCGTGAGGAAGTTGCTCGTCCCAATCGTCCTTGTCTTTATTAACTCTCATTCGTAGAAGGGACTTCAAAATGCCATTAAATCGTTCACAAAGTCCGTCTGTCTGTGGATGATACGCTGTCGTTCTCCTCTTCTCTATTCCAAACAACTGACACATACTAGCAACCAGATGGGACTCGAAGTTTCGGCCTTGATCTGTGAGCAAAACAGAAGGCATACCATGCCTAGCAAAGACTTGTTCAAGTGCTCGAACTACTGTCTCAGCCTCTTGGTTAGGAAGAGCTTCTGCTTCAGCGTATTTCGTGTAGTAGTCAATAATGGAAAGGATGTACTTGTTTCCTTGACGGGTCGACTTTAAGGGACCAATGAGATCTACTCCTATCATGTAAAAGGGCACTGGAACAACTTCAATTGGCTTCAGTGGCCATCGAGGCCTTGGCACAACTTTGTTTCGGGCACAAACTTCACAGCTTTTGCAGAATTCTTCGGTAGCTTTGAAAAATCCTGGCCAATAAAATCTTCTCTGGATCATTTCGAACGTTTTTGCTACTCCGAGATGGCCAACTTGTCGATGTGCTTCTTTCAAAATCGTAGCTGATGCAAATTTGGATATAACAATTTGCGATCTTTCTTTACTTGTTTCGTCACTCCACTTTCGGCAAAGAACGTTATTTTCAATCACTAATGACTCGAAGACATTGTACAATGCTTTTAACATCTCACTTGCATCCTTTGGCTTTTGATCTGGTTGGCAACCATTCAACACCCATCCCTTCACTAGTAGAATATCTTCATCAAGATTTTTTTTGGATCTCTTCAAACTCGTTCCATGACAACGTTGAAACCTGGATACTGTTAAGGTTACAGAATACCCTAGAATGGAAATTTTTTTGAAAATGGTGGTTTGATATGTCTGTAAAGGTTACCACTAGATCTATCAGCTACAAAAATTTGAATCGAAAATATTGAAAATTGAGCGAGTTATCGTGTTAAAACGGTTTACGGTTATTATCCGTGGCGGGAAAGTCAACTATTAATTAACAGGATGAATGACAGCTAATTTGTATCAAATTACATCGAAAGAAATTGGAAAAACAAACACAACTTCAACTCGTCTCTCTGGCTCTATGTCTGACAGTAAACGGAATAAAAATCCATTCTGTGGTAGTTGTAAAAACGGGCCAAACGCAAGAAAGCTGACAAAGACGTCTTTTTGGAACATTTATCTGCCAGCGACAAGGGTTCATACTTTGACCAAGACTCAAGAGACACAATGGCCAGACATGATTGCGAACATCGATAAACGTTCCGAATGGTCTTCTAGAAACGAGCAGAAACTGAAGACAAGTATGGAAAGTTTCCATAATTTCACAATGTGAATCTGATGATTTTGATTCGGATTTTAACTCAAGTGAAAATGAGGATGACAGTTCTGCTAAACCACCCGTTGGCAATTATATTGTTTAGTCCAGAATGTTTGTAATAAATGCTAGACAACTCTGTAGTGTGCAAGGAGTGCCAGCTTCCACTAAAAATACTTGAAAAAATGAATTCGAGACAAGTTTTAGGAGCGAAATGGATTTTCTCGTGCTGAAGTAAGACATGTATTTCACACCAAACATGTTTTCCTGAACCGATTTCGAAAAGAACAGGCCAGAAATATGACGTGAATACATCCTCTGTTGTTGCTTTCAAAAGCAATAGGAAAAGGCAAAGCCGCAGCAGCAAAAAATGTCTTAGCATGATGGATATTTCTTCTCCCGTTTACACTTGGAGTAAACATACCAAAAACATAGAAATGAAATCTATTGCTGTGGTGCTGGGGCCATCAGGTTTTTTCTTTAGCCGTCCGAGTACTGTTTGCGCCCTTTCTTTTTGCCGCAGACAGCAGGCATCTTCGAACTTTGTAGACAAGGGCTATTTCAGTGTACTAGTATAGTCTTTGTTTTGCAATTGCAACTCACCACAAAACAAACAATTAATATCGTCGTTGTTCTTATTGGTGGAAAGTAATTCAATTATTAGAGGGGGCGGAGAATTTGCAATAGCTGTTAAAACCGCACCGAGCTTTCACGGCTTATTTATTACCACATCAATTTTGAGTCACCTAGGGGCACTAAAAGATGTAACCTGATCGCGCGTTTTAACCGATTCCCACCAAACTTGCACAGGATGTCAGCCAACATCTGCGCTACAAAAGTGTGTCGGCGTTTTTTTTTTTATGTAAAAACTAACAGAGTTACGGGCCTTTATTCGTCAATTACTTCTTCCACAACATAGGTCGAGGAATAAAATATCCTAGCTGCTAAACCCCTCCAGCAATAAAAAATCCCCGACACACTTTTTTAGAACAAACATCGAGAAGTGTAAATATGGTAAATTAAGAGCTTTTTGGTAAAACCAAAGACCAGGTTAAACCGCGGCGCGAAGGTCATATGATTTTAAATTGATGGATATATCTGGAAAAATATTGTATTTTTAATTTTTTCAACAGTATGATAGTGTTCTTCGCATACTTAACTATAATTGGTGCAAATTTGAGATAAATCGGAGACAAATTGCGCGGGCGGTAACACATTTCGTGAATGGGCTTCCTAGGGTGTTCTGTAACCTTAAACTGGATTAAATATAAAATTTCGCCCATAGACTATAGACTATATAAATTGTCTATAAATAATTATACAACAGTGTTAGTGATAAGTATTTTATGAACATGATCTATAAACAAGTAATATTAAATCCATTTATAGTAACTAGAACGTTTATACCAATAGAAATTATGCCTTTAATTTCAAAACATTAAATTTTTAGGGGGGCTGAGCCCTATGCCAAATGTTCGATATTTAGAAATTGAAATCTAGATAAATAGGGTTTACACCGTGACTACCTACCAAGAACACTGTGAATACAAATAATACCCAGACCACAAAGAACACCAGACCACCAAGAACACCAGACTGAACCAAGAACACCCAGAACACCCAGACAACCAAGACCACCAGATTACCAAGCCCAGAACACCCAGACAACCAAGAACACCCAGACCACCAAGAACACCAGACCACCAAGCCCAGACCACCAAGAACACCCAGAACACCAAGACCACCAAGCCCAGAACACCCAGACAACCAAGACCACCAGATTACCAAGCCCAGAACACCCAGACAACCAAGAACACCCAGACAACCAAGAACACCCAGAACACCAAGACCACCAAGAACACCAAGATTAATTGTAAGTAAGTAAGTACGGTAGGTAACAAATGTTAAGTAGTTAATGTATGGGAAATTAAAAGGGGATAAACAAGGTATGCATCAGCTATATAGTAGAATGATTTTAGAAAAGGTAATATTAATCAAAGACAGAAGTAGTAGCTTACATTGGCTTGATCATTTGCAAATTTCTTATAAATAGGCTCCAGAAATATTTTCATTTCTTTAATCATTACTTTGCAATCTGCAACTGTCGTATTCGTTTTCTAAGAACAGAAATTTGTATATAGTTCCATGTAACTTATGCAGTTACAGTTATAGCACTGCTAAGTCAACTAGTAAGTTGAAAAGACCACAGTCTCGAACATCAGAATTTACTTATTTGAGTACTGTATGTGTACACATAACTTACTGTTGTCCATTCTTTTACTTTCCTGTCCATCGATGAAATTTCTGCATTGGAATATGGGAAAAGCGTCTTCACTACGTCAAAACAGTCATAGTATTTTTGTGTGTAACTGAATGTAAGATCTCCTAGCTCAACACTCTTCAAATGTAATTCAAGTTGGAAGATAAAGTAACATAACCATGTTTTGCCAGCCAAATCACCAGTAGGAACATAGGAATCAAGTTCTAAACCAATAATTAAATAAATATGTGACTGATAATCTGCAGTACAGTATACATGAAGACTAGTCCTCTTTCATAATGGCGGCCAGTCTAATTAGAGTTTCTCACTGGCTGAAGTATGAAAGAAGCGAGAAATAGATTTCTCACACTGGCGCTATGCGCTTATAGGCATAGCATCTTTTGTTTTTTTGCTGCTATATGGGTGCTATGTTATGTATTACAGTAGCCTGCTCTCCGCAGGTTGGGGGAGGGCGGGTTGGTGCAGGCGAGACGCGAGAAGGAGAGCCTGCAACAATCATGGGGGTAAATCGATGCTCAAGGCCAGACGGCCGCGAATTTCTATTGGTGGAAATTATAATTTATGTGTCCAGCTGATAAACAGGAATGACGTATTGTACGGTCTGGAAGAGAACATTAGATCGTTAGAAATTGAATTGAAGGACGAACAACGTGAAGCAATTAAACAACGTCTACCAAGCGTTTACAACATTGAAGAATATAGAGACAGATGACTTGGGTTTCTCTGCTTGGCTAACACTTTACCCTTCGACCAAATGCTCCATGGTTTAATGATAGTTTAAGAGTTATGAAGAAACAAAAACGGCAGTTTGAGCGTAAATTTCTCTCTACACGCCTTCAGGTTCATCATCAATTGTACAAGGAACAATGTCGTATATACGCAAAGGCAATTGATTTAGAAAAAACAGAATATTACAAGGCAAAGATATCTAACTGATCAGAATCAGCTATTTCACATGATTGAGGGCATGTTCCGAGTAAAATCTATTCCTTTATTGCCATCACATGATTCTTCGTATGACCTGGCTGATGCTTTTAGTTGTTATTTTTCAACTAAGATTCAGTTACTTCGAGATAAACTTGCAAGTACACATGCAACCTCGTACCCAGGGTCTTATCTCCGCTCGCCGCCGGTACACATGAGTCAGTTAAGAAGCTATCTATAGCAGTTGCCTCTCCTTGTTGTAAAAGCTCACTCAGTGAATTCACTGCTGTATCTGATAGCTTTGTCTGTAACACTATCAAACAGTATTCGTCTAGTATGCGTTTTATGCATTGTGAACCAATGCCAGAAATATGCACGTGATCTCGGTGTCGCTGTAGATAGACATCTAAAATTAAATATCAGACAGTAATCTGCTACTTGAGCCAAAATCCAAAACGGTGACTCATGGAGACAGAGCGTTCTCGATTTCGGCACCAAAACTGTGGAATTCATTACCACAGGAAATTAGAAGCTTTGATATGTTGGGTAATTTTAAGTCAGCAGTTAAGACTTTTCTTTTTTAAAATTAATAGGTTTTTTTTGTTCATAGTGGTAATATACGTAGTAGGCTTTATCTTATAATGAAACTGTAATAAGAATTTTACAAGTAAAGTTAAGAATATATTGTTGTAAGAGCATTGAGACTATTGTATAATGCTCCTAATACGTCTATTATTATTATTATTCAAAAGAAAGAGATTCACCCCTTTCATGTTCGTCATAAAATAGATACTTTCGACGACGAGGTTCTTTTATTTTTGCGGTGGATTGACAGTTTTCCAAGTGCGTCTTTCCAAGTACGGCAAACTCTATCTTAAACGTAATCAGATTTAGATACATCCAAAATCGTTTGCAAGAATTGATCCTTTGGCTTCCTTGCTTTCCGACCGTTTAAACAGGTTCTCCGTCGAACACTTGGAACTCCCACATTTGATTTTGAAATTAATGTAATTACATACACGACAAAAATCGTCTTCACAAACTGCTTTTGGTTTTGGTCCTTTCTTATTCAGAGATTTTTTCGAGTTTCTTTACTAGCCATGTAAGCCATAGCCTGATTATCAGACGGTACGGTATTCGCTCACTCCACCTCCCCGTCTGATGGACTTCACAGGGTTTCGTGTTCTGTGACGTATATCCTTTGTATTGCAGCAGCCAATTGCAATGCTTGTAATAAATAGCCCGTGAACGTGAAAACGTAAACATGTCAACCATCAAAGTTCTACGGACGTCTATACACGTGTATTGTAAAACCCTCTCTTCGGAAAGAATTTAGCGAGTTCAGCGTGGACAAACGGAGCCATTTGAAAGATCAAAGATTTGCCAAATCCTGTCGGTAAGTTTACAAATACATCTTTTCCTGAAATGAAAGCTGCTAAGGCTTTTTTCTGGTCAGCAAAAAGATTTTCAATACCATATGTACGGCACACTTTTTTCATAACTTCTTCAAGGACTTCAGGCTGCTCAGGCCTTACATCCGCCATATTTGTTTCACTTTATTGCATACATAATTAGTTCTCAAAAACTAAAACCTTCGCTCTGATTGGTTAAAGGAGAATACGTCACAGAACACGAAACCCTGTGAAGTCCATCAGACGGGGAGGTGGAGTGAGCGAACACCGTACCGTCTGATAATCAGGCTATGTAAGCCATGGCTATGCAGCTGTGTTTATTTACATTGGGTTTTCGCCAAGAATTTTGGACGAATATGATTGATCTGACTGGGAATATATGTGAAAAATAGTGAAGTGAGCATAAATAATGATTGATCAGATATGTCAATACTAATTAAGTGGGCGTAATCGATTAACACCCATGATTGTTGCAGTAAAGCTTCTTCTCGTATGAGGCGGTATCAGCGCCAAAAATACCAATGTGCCAATGTGTCAATGTGATGCTGTGATATGCATCTTCAATTGGTTAATGTGGTGATCCGATGTGCTGTTTCGCCAATGTGATGTTGAAATACGACGCTTCGACGGTTCGATGCGTCGTCATTTCGTTAATGCGTCGTCGTCATTTCGTTAATGCGTCGTCGTCATTTCGTTAATGCGTCGTCATTTCGTTGATGCGTCGTCATTTCGTTAATGCGTCGTCATTTCGTTAATTTGATGCGTCGTCATTTCGTTAATGCGTCGTCGTCAAGAGACCGCGATCAGTCAGCGGTTTCAAGTCAGCGGTTTCATTTTACTGGTTAACCTTTCATGTTACTCCATCACTAAATTGAATAATATTTTTTATAATAAAAACACGGTCTTGCTTCACTAGTTGTCCTAGTTCCTTTGGTTCAATAGTTATCCTACAGTCTCCCTTTAGTTCAATAGTTATCCTTAGTTCCTTAATTATCCTTAGTTCCTTAATTATCCTTAGTTCCTTAGTTATCTTTAGTTCCTTAGTTATCCTTAGTTCCTTAGTTATCCTTAGTTCCTTAGTTATCCTTAGTTCCTTAGTTATCCAGTTATCCTTAGTTCCTTAGTTATCCTTAGTTCCTTAGTTATCTTTAGTTCCTTAGTTATCTTTAGTTCCTTAGTTCCTTAGTTATCTTTAGTTCCTTAGTTATCCTTAGTTATCCTCAGTTCCTTAGTTATCCTTAGTTATCCTCAGTTCCTTAGTTATCCTTAGTTTATCCTTAGTTCCTTAGTTTATCCTTAGTTCCTTAGTTATCCTTAGTTATCCTTAGTTATCCTTAGTTATCTTTAGTTCCTTAGTTATCCTTAGTTCTTTAGTTATCTTTAGTTCCTTAGTTATCCTTAGTTTATCCTTAGTTTATCCTTAGTTCCTTAGTTATCCTTAGTTCCTTAGTTATCCTTAGTTCCTTAGTTATCCTTAGTTCCTTAGTTATCCTCAGTTCCTTAGTTATCCTTAGTTTATCCTTAGTTATCCTTATTCTTTAGTTATTCTAGTTATCCTTAGTTATCCTTATTCTTTAGTTATTCTAGTTATCCATAGTTCTTTAGTTATTCTTAGTTCCTTAGTTACCCTTAGTTTCTTAGTTATCCATGGTTCTTTAGTTATCCTTAGTTATTCTTAGTTCTTTAGTTATTCTAGTTATCCTTAGTTCCTTAGTTATCCTTAGTTCTTTAGTTATCCTAGTTATCTTTAGTTCTTTAGTTATCCTTAGTTCCTTAGTTATTCTTAGTTCCTTAATTATCTTTTGTTTCTTAGTTATCCATAGTTCTTTAGTTATCCTTAGTTAACTTTAGTTCCTTAGTTATCCTTAGTTCTTTAGTTATTCTAGTTATCCTTAGTTATCCTTATTCTTTAGTTATTCTAGTTATCCATAGTTCTTTAGTTATTCTTAGTTCCTTAATTATCTTTTGTTTCTTAGTTATCCATAGTTCTTTAGTTATCCTTAGTTAACTTTAGTTCCTTAGTTATCCTTAGTTCTTTAGTTATTCTAGTTATCCTTAGTTATCCTTATTCTTTAGTTATTCTAGTTATCCATAGTTCTTTAGTTATCTTTAGTTCCTTAGTTATCCTTAGTTCTTTAGTTATTCTAGTTATCCTTAGTTATCCTTATTCTTTAGTTATTCTAGTTATCCATAGTTCCTTAGTTATCTTTAGTTCCTTAGTTATTCTTAGTTCCTTAGTTACCCTTAGTTATCCATGGTTCTTTAGTTATCCTTAGTTATTATTAGTTCTTTAGTTATCCTAGTTATCCTTAGTTATCCTTAGTTCTTTAGTTATTCTAGTTATCTTTAGTTCTTTAGTTATCCTTAGTTCCTTAGTTATTCTTAGTTCCTTAGTTCCTTAGTTAACTTTAGTTCCTTAGTTATCCTTAGTTCTTTAGTTATTCTAGTTATCTTTAGTTCCTTAGTTATCCTTAGTTCCTTAGTTATCCTTAGTTCTTTAGTTATTCTAGTTATCTTTAGTTCCTTAGTTATCCTTAGTTCCTTAGTTATTCTTAGTTCCTTAGTTCCTTAGTTAACTTTAGTTCCTTAGTTATCCTTAGTTCTTTAGTTATTCTAGTTATCTTTAGTTCCTTAATTATCTTTCCTTAGTTATCCTAGATATTTAGTGTCTTTCTTAAGTTTTGTTTAGTTCCTTGATTATTCTATTTATATTTGGTTGTGGTGCATGGATTTCCAGCGTGGGCCTTTTGTCAGTATGACATGTGTCTAGTCAATTGTTATTTAGTTATGTTAGGAAGCAAGTTTCTAAAAATTTGATTTTCTCTTAGTATTCTTTCGGGTCATATTTGGAAAAAGTACGTCACCAATCATGAATTAACTAATATAACTGTAAACAGAACATTTTTTCAAAAATTATATTGATTTATACTCACAATTATTCATATAAATCTGTATTAGAATGTATCAATTAAGAAATTGAAATTCTACCAAGTTTTAGAAACAGAGGTTCTTCTTACGTATGCTCTGATTTGTGTTTACTCGTATTTATATAAGAGTACGAAGACCTGCATGTTCTGACCATTTTTGAAGACTACTTATTGCTTTGTAAAAGAAAGAAATATAAAATGTTTTTACGCTTTTTTTGTACAACTTATGGAAGTCGCGCAACATTCCGCGTGTTTATATCATAATATACTGATAAACACGAAAAACCATTTTATATTTCTTTAATAGAAACACGAGTGAAAATTTCAGTGGGAAACGAGGAATAGTAGCGGTAACACGAGCGAGAATGGACAATGTTTCCTCTGCTATTTCGACCTCACCCACCGAAATAACGTGTATAGGCAACAATTAGAACTAAAATTTGTATCTAACAATTAAAACTGAAATTTCAACAGTTTCTTTTTAACAATTGTCTGTTTAATTGTTTCGTTATTGCCTTTTTGGTTTTCTTGACCGTCTTTTCCCTGTAACTGGTTGATGTAAGTCGTCAATGAGTTTCAGGACCTCGTCGGTATGCTTTCTACGCTTAACTTTGGGCTCATTTTCTATATCATTGCCTTCTTGATTGATCACTGCTTCTTTCTCGAATTCGTTCTCCGTTTCTTTCTCTATTTGCTCGTCCGATTCTTTCTCTTTCCTTTAATGAATCCTTCGCAGCTTCGTCCTCTGATTCCTTCTTCGATTCGTCCTCGGATTCGTGCACTGATTCGTCTTCCGATTCATCCTGTGATTCGTCCTTTGATTCATCCTGTGATTCGTCCTTTGATTCATCCTGTGATTCGTCCTTTGATTCATCCTGTGATTCGTCCTGTAATTCATCCTGTGATTCGTCCTTTAATTCATCCTGTGATTCGTCCTTTAATTCATCCTGTGATTCGTCCTTTAATTCATCCTGTGATTCGTCCTTTAATTCATCCTGTGATTCGTCCTTTGATTCATCCTGTGATTCGTCCTTTAATTCATCCTGTGATTCGTCCTGTAATTCATCCTGTGATTCGTCCTTTGATTCATCCTGTGATTCGTCCTGTAATTCATCCTGTGATTCGTCCTTTAATTCATCCTGTGATTCGTCCTTTAATTCATCCTGTGATTCGTCCTTTAATTCATCCTGTGATTCGTCCTTTAATTCATCCTGTGATTCGTCCTTTGATTCATCCTGTGATTCGTCCTTTAATTCATCCTGTGATTCGTCCTGTAATTCATCCTGTGATTCGTCCTTTAATTCATCCTGTGATTCGTCCTTTAATTCATCCTGTGATTCGTCCTTTAATTCATCCTGTGATTCGTCCTTTAATTCATCCTGTGATTCGTCCTTTGATTCATCCTGTGATTCGTCCTTTAATTCATCCTGTGATTCGTCCTTTAATTCATCCTGTGATTCGTCCTTTAATTCATCCTGTGATTCGTCCTTTGATTCATCCTGTGATTCGTCCTTTGATTCATCCTGTGATTCGTCCTGTAATTCATCCTGTGATTCGTCCTTTAATTCATCCTGTGATTCGTCCTGTAATTCATCCTGTGATTCGTCCTTTGATTCATCCTGTGATTCGTCCTTTGATTCATCCTGTGATTCGTCCTTTGATTCATCCTGTGATTCGTCCTGTAATTCATCCTGTGATTCGTCCTTTAATTCATCCTGTGATTCGTCCTTTAATTCATCCTGTGATTCGTCCTTTAATTCATCCTGTGATTCGTCCTTTAATTCATCCTGTGATTCGTCCTTCGATTCATCCTGTGATTCGTCCTGTAATTCATCCTGTGATTCGTCCTTTAATTCATCCTGTGATTCGTCCTTTAATTCATCCTGTGATTCGTCCTTTAATTCATCCTGTGATTCGTCCTGTAATTCATCCTGTGATTCGTCCTTTGATTCATCCTGTGATTCGTCCTTTGATTCATCCTGTGATTCGTCCTTTGATTCATCCTGTGATTCGTCCTTTGATTCATCCTGTGATTCGTCCTGTAATTCATCCTGTGATTCGTCCTTTGATTCATCCTGTGATTCGTCCTGTAATTCATCCTGTGATTCGTCCTGTAATTCATCCTGTAATTCATCCTGTGATTCGTCCTTTGATTCATCCTGTGATTCGTCCTTTGATTCATCCTGTGATTCGTCCTTTGATTCATCCTGTGATTCGTCCTTTGATTCATCCTGTGATTCGTCCTGTAATTCATCCTGTGATTCGTCCTTTGATTCATCCTGTGATTCGTCCTGTAATTCATCCTGTGATTCGTCCTGTAATTCATCCTGTAATTCATCCTGTGATTCGTCCTTTGATTCATCCTGTGATTCGTCCTTTAATTCATCCTGTGATTCGTCCTTTGATTCATCCTGTGATTCGTCCTGTAATTCATCCTGTGATTCGTCCTGTAATTCATCCTGTGATTCGTCCTGTAATTCATCCTGTAATTCATCCTGTGATTCGTCCTTTGATTCATCCTTTGATTCATCCTGTGATTCGTCCTTTAATTCATCCTGTGATTCGTCCTTTGATTCGTCCTTTGATTGATCCTGCGATTCGTCCTGTAATTCATCCTGTGATTCGTCCTGTAATTCATCCTGTAATTCATCCTGTGATTCGTCCTTTGATTCATCCTGTGATTCGTCCTTTAATTCATCCTGTGATTCGTCCTTTGATTCATCCTGCGATTCGTCCTGTAATTCATCCTGTGATTCGTCCTGTAATTCGTCCTGTAATTCATCCTGTGATTCGTCCTTTAATTCATCCTGTGATTCGTCCTTTAATTCATCCTGTGATTCGTCCTGTAATTCATCCTGTAATTCATCCTGTGATTCATCCTGTGATTCGTCCTTTGATTCATCCTGTGATTCGTCCTTTAATTCATCCTGTGATTCGTCCTTTAATTCATCCTGTGATTCGTCCTTTGATTCATCCTGTGATTCGTCCTTTGATTCATCCTGTGATTCGTCCTTTGATTCATCCTGTGATTCGTCCTTTGATTCATCCTGTGATTCGTCCTTTGATTCATCCTGTGATTCGTCCTTTGATTCATCCTGTGATTCGTCCTGTAATTCATCCTGTGATTCGTCCTCACATTCATCCTGTGATTCGTCCTGTAATTCATCCTGTGATTCGTCCTGTAATACATCCTGTGATTCGTCCTTTGATTCATCCTGTGATTCGTCCTCACATTCATCCTGTGATTCGTCCTCACATTCATCCTGTGATTCGTCCTGTAATTCATCCTGTGATTCGTCCTTTGATTCATCCTGTGATTCGTCCTGTAATTCAACCTGTGATTCGTCCTCACATTCATCCTGTGATTCGTCCTCACATTCATCGTGTGATTCGTCCTGTAATTCATCCTGTGATTCGTCCTTTGATTCATCCTGTGATTCGTCCTGTAATTCATCCTGTGATTCGTCCTCACATTCATCCTGTGATTCGTCCTTTGATTCATCCTGTGATTCGTCCTTTAATTCATCCTGTGATTCATCCTTTGATTGTGATTCATCCTTAGATTCATCCTGTGATTCGTCCTCTGATTCCTCATCAGATTCCTCATCAGATTCCTCATCAGATTCCTTATCAGACCGCTCTTCTGATTCCTTCTCTGACTCCTTCTCTGAGTCGTTTCCATAACTAGTCTCGCCCTAAAAACTAACGATCATGAGATGTTTGTTCTGAAGAACAACAAGTAATCGTTATTCACTTTACCAGTACTTGCAGTGAATTTAATTCTTGTTCCTGACGGGAATGTACAGATGCTTTTCTCAGGTTCGTTTATGTTTACAGTGTCACCAATTTTCATGGTCTGTACCAGTGGGTTGGAAATAAGGAAATTCTCTCCTTGTATCTTACCGTGGGCTGAAATTTGGTTATCTTGGATCAACCACTGGTTGTCCTCTGAACCTTAAGATAATGGAGTAGTATTGAAACTTTAGGTAGTTTTAGGTTTGAACAGAAAATGTGATAATTAAAGTGGCTCCATACTTTTCTATATGGAGATCAAGTGGAAGAAATGCAAATTTCAACCTGAAAAAGTGTGATTAAACATCTCGGAAGAGAATGAAAATAAAGTGGTCATGCATAGAAAAATTTCCAGGGTATCAAATACTGTTGATAGATAAAGTGCTTCAGCAGTTGCTATAGCGACAGTGACGTTTCAAGATGATCGCAATTTACATTTAATCTAATTTAATAAAAAAAGAAAAACAGTTCGGTTATAATTTCATGTTACGAGGTTCCAAATATATTAGCATATATTACCAACAGAACTATAGATATGTTATGTATTACCTCGTTCTTTAAAAAACCCGTTTAACTTTCAAAATAAAAACAGAAATTTAAAGCTGGGTTCTTTAAAGAACGAGATAATACATAATAATAATAATATTTAATTCTTATATTGCGCAATTTCCATATTAATATGATCAACTGCGCATTACAAAGTAGGACTACATAAATATGATAAAACCAAATATTAAAATACATTAGTTATTTACTATACGATACTAATATTAGTATCCTACCACATAAAATCCTACTAAAAAGCTAATTTAAAAAGATGTGTTTTCAACAAACTCTTAAACTTTACAAAATTATCTTCATTACGTATATCCTGAGGCAGTCTGTTCCATAATCTTGGTGCAGCTGCTGAAAAGGTATGATGACCCAGTGTCTTCTTCGTGACGACATTTAATGGTTGTAGTAGCAGTCCAATGTTCGAACGCAAATTATAGCAGAAACATTCCTTAATATTAATCAAATCACTTATATAATCAGGTGATAATCCATGTATCGCCTTGAATGTGATTACAATAACCTTAAACTTATTCTGGATTTCACTGGTAGCCAATGCAAGGAGAAAAGAACAGGTGAGATGTGTTGATATCGAGGGATATTACAAATAACTCTAGCAGCAGAGTTCTGCAAACGCTGCAATTTATCGAGATGCACAGATGGTAAGGCACCATAGAGGATGCTATTACAATAGTCAATGCGTCCTATAATAAAAGCATGTACTAACGTCTGAGCCGAGTGGGATACCATAAGGAAGATAAAAAACGTCAGAATAATGGCCATTCAATGAAACACGCTGAGATCGATTTGACAGGTATGAAGCAAACCAATCTAAGACCGTCCCTCTAATACCAAAGCTTGTATTAAGGCGGGAAAGTAAAATCGTATGGTCAACGGTGTCAAATGTAGCGCTTAGGTCAAGAAGCACCAATAATACCACATGTTGACGATCCATAGACATTAGTAGGTCATTTTGGACCCTCAACAACGCCGTCTCTGTACTATGACCTTTACGATAAGCAGACTGTAAAAGTGGATAGAGTACGAAACGCATCATATGCTCATGCGTCTGGTCGTAAACGGCACGCTCCACCAGTTTAGAAAACTGGTGTTTAGATATTTCTGATTATATATGCTAATATATATGAAACTCGTAACATGAAATTATAACCGAACTGTTTTTCTTTTTTTACTAAATTAGATTAAATGTAAATTGCGATCATCTTGAAACGTCACTGTCGCTATAGCAACTGCTGAAGCACTTTATCTATCAACAGTATTTGATACCCTGGAAATTTTTCTATGCATGACCACTTTATTTTCATTCTCTTCTGAGATGTTTAATCACACTTTTTCAGGTTGAAATTTGCATTTCTTCCACTTGATCTCCATATAGAAAAGTATGGAGCCACTTTAATTATCACATTTTCTGTTCAAACCTAAAACTACCTAAAGTTTCAATACTACTCCATTATCTTAAGGTTCAGAGGACAACCAGTCACGGTAAGATACACGGAGAGAATTTCCTGATTTCCAACCCACTGGTACAGACCATGAAAATTGGTGACACTTATATAAACATAAACGAACCTGGGAAAAGCATCTGTACATTCCCCGTCAGGAACAATAATTAAATTCACTGCAAATACTCAGGTAAAGTGAATAACGATAACTTGTTGTTCTTCAGAACAAACATCTCATGATCGTTAGTTTTTAGGGCGAGACTGGTAATGGCAACGACTCAGAGAAGGAGTCAGAGAAGGAATCAGAAGAGCGGTCTGATAAGGAATCTGATGAGGAATCAGAGGATGAATCTAAGGACGAATCTGAGGACGAATCACAGGATGAATCAAAGGACGAATCACAGGATGAATCAAAGGACGAATCACAGGATGAATCGGAAGACGAATCAGTGCACGAATCCGAGGACGAGTCGAAGAAGGAATCAGAGGACGAAGCTGCGAAGGATTCATTAAAGGAAAGAGAAAGAATCGGACGAGCAAAGAGAGAAGGCTTGCCTTCTTTGGGCCTTGGGCCTGTTGCTAGCCTCTCCTTACTGCGTATTTTATTATTAATTTTGTAAATATTACCGCAGTTAAATTTCAATAAATAGTAAATAGCAATAGAGAAAGAAACGGAGAATGAATTCGAGAAAGAAGCAGTGATCAATCAAGAAGGCAATGATATAGAAAATGAGCCCAAAGTTAAGCGTAGAAAGCATACCGACGAGGTCCTGAAACTCATTGACGACTTACATCAACCAGTTACAGGGAAAAGACGGTCAAGAAAACAAAAAGGCAATAACGAAACAATTAAACAGACAATTGTTAAAAAGAAACTGTTGAAATTTCAGTTTTAATTGTTAGATACAAATTTTAGTTCTAATTGTTGCCTATACACGTTATTTCGGTGGGTGAGGTCGAAATAGCAGAGGAAACATTCTCCATTCTCGCTCGTGTTACCGCTATTCCTCGTTTCCCACTGAAATTTTCACTCGTGTTTCTATTAAAGAAATATAAAATGGTTTTTCGTGTTTATCAGTATATTATGATATAAACACGCGGAATGTTGCGCGACTTCCATAAGTCGTACAAAAAAAGCGTAAAAACATTTTATATTTCTTTCTTTTACAAAGCAACAAGTAGTCTTCAAAAATGGTCAGAACATGCATGACCCGAATGAATACTAAGAGAAAATATGACCCGAAAGAATACTAAGAGAAAATCAAATTTTTAGAAACTTTCTTCCTAACATATAACTAAATAACAATTGACTAGACACATGTCATACTGACAAAAGGCCCACGCTGGAAATCCATGCACCACAACCAAAGATAAATAGAATAATCAAGGAACTAAACAAAACTTAAGAAAGACACTAAATATCTAGGATAACTAAGGAAAGATAATTAAGGAACTAAAGATAACTAGAATAACTAAAGAACTAAGGATAACTAAGGAACTAAAGTTAACTAAGGAACTAAGGAACTAAGAATAACTAAGGAACTAAGGATAACTAGAATAACTAAAGAACTAAGGATAACTAAGGAACTAAGGATAACTAGAATAACTAAAGAATTAATAATAACTAAGGATAACTAAAGAACCATGGATAACTAAGAAACTAAGGGTAACTAAGGAACTAAGAATAACTAAGGAACTAAAGATAACTAAGGAACTAACGAACTAAGAATAACTAAGGAACTAAGGATAACTAAGGAACTAAAGATAACTAAGGAACTAACGAACTAAGAATAACTAAGGAACTAAAGATAACTAAATAACTATGGATAACTAAGGAACTAAAGATAACTAAGGAACTAACGAACTAAGAATAACTAAGGAACTAAAGATAACTAAAGAACTATGGATAACTAAGAAACTAAAGATAACTAAGGAACTAAGAATAACTAAGGAACTAAGGATAACTAAAGAAATATGGATAACTAAAGAAATATGGATAACTAGAATAACTAAAGAATAAGGATAACTAAGGATAACTAGAATAACTAAGGAACTAAGGAACTAAAGATAACTAAAGAACTAAAGATAACTAAAGAACTAAGGAACTAAAGATAACTAAGGTACTAAGGAACTAAAGATAACTAAGGAACTAAGGATAACTAAAGAACTAAGGAACTAAAGATAACTAAAGAACTAAGGAACTAAGGATAACTATAAGGAACGAAGGAACTAAAGATAACTAAGGTACTAAGGAACTAAAGATAACTAAGGAACTAAGGATAACTAAAGAACTAAAGATAACTAAATAACTAAGGTACTAAGGAACTAAGGAACTAAGGAACTAAAGATAACTAAGGAACTAAGGATAACTAAGGAACTAAGGAACTAAGGATAACTAAGGAACTAAGGATAACTAAGGAACTAAGGATAACTAAGGAACTAAAGATAACTAAGGAACTAAAGATAACTAAGGAACTAAGGATAACTAAGGAACTAAAGATAACTAAGGAACTAAGGATAACTAAGGAACTAAGGATATACTAAGGAACTAAGGATATACTAAGGAACTAAAGATAACTAAGGAACTAAAGATAACTAAGGAACTAAGGATAACTAAGGAACTAAGGATAACTAAGGAACTAAAGATAACTAAGGAACTAAAGATAACTAAGGAACTAAGGATAACTAAGGAACTAAAGATAACTAAGGAACTAAGGATAACTAAAGCACTAAAGATAACTAATGAACTAAGGAACTAAAGATAACTAAGGAACTAAGGATAACTAAAGAACTAAGGATAACTAAGGAACTAAGGAACTAAAGATAACTAAGGAACTAAGGATAATTAAGGAACTAAGGATAACTAACGAACTAGGATAACTAAGGAACTGAGGATAACTAAGGATAACTAAGGAACTAAGGAACTAAAGATAACTAAGGAACTAAAGATAACTAAGGAACTAAAGATAACTAAGGAACTAAGGATAACTAAGGAACTAAGGATAACTGGATAACTAAGGATAACTAAGGAACTAAGGATAACTGGATAACTAAGGATAACTAAGGAACTAAGGAACTAAAGATAACTAAGGAACTAAGGATAACTAAGGAACTAAGGATAACTGGATAACTAAGGATAACTAAGGAACTAAAGATAACTAAGGAACTAAAGATAACTAAGGAACTAAAGATAACTAAGGAACTAAGGATAACTAAGGAACTAAGGATAACTGGATAACTAAGGAACTGAGGATAACTAAGGAACTAAGGATAACTGGATAACTAAGGATAACTAAGGAACTAAGGATAACTAACGAACTAGGATAACTATTGAACTAAAGGGAGACTGTAGGATAACTAAGGAACTAACGAACTAAGAATAACTAAGGAACTAAGGATAACTAAGGAACTAAAGATAACTAAGGAACTAACGAACTAAGAATAACTAAGGAACTAAAGATAACTAAATAACTATGGATAACTAAGGAACTAAAGATAACTAAGGAACTAACGAACTAAGAATAACTAAGGAACTAAAGATAACTAAAGAACTATGGATAACTAAGAAACTAAAGATAACTAAGGAACTAAGAATAACTAAGGAACTAAGGATAACTAAAGAAATATGGATAACTAAAGAAATATGGATAACTAGAATAACTAAAGAATAAGGATAACTAAGGATAACTAGAATAACTAAGGAACTAAGGAACTAAAGATAACTAAAGAACTAAAGATAACTAAAGAACTAAGGAACTAAAGATAACTAAGGTACTAAGGAACTAAAGATAACTAAGGAACTAAGGATAACTAAAGAACTAAGGAACTAAAGATAACTAAAGAACTAAGGAACTAAGGATAACTATAAGGAACGAAGGAACTAAAGATAACTAAGGTACTAAGGAACTAAAGATAACTAAGGAACTAAGGATAACTAAAGAACTAAAGATAACTAAATAACTAAGGTACTAAGGAACTAAGGAACTAAGGAACTAAAGATAACTAAGGAACTAAGGATAACTAAGGAACTAAGGAACTAAGGATAACTAAGGAACTAAGGATAACTAAGGAACTAAGGATAACTAAGGAACTAAAGATAACTAAGGAACTAAAGATAACTAAGGAACTAAGGATAACTAAGGAACTAAAGATAACTAAGGAACTAAGGATAACTAAGGAACTAAGGATATACTAAGGAACTAAGGATATACTAAGGAACTAAAGATAACTAAGGAACTAAAGATAACTAAGGAACTAAGGATAACTAAGGAACTAAGGATAACTAAGGAACTAAAGATAACTAAGGAACTAAAGATAACTAAGGAACTAAGGATAACTAAGGAACTAAAGATAACTAAGGAACTAAGGATAACTAAGGCACTAAAGATAACTAATGAACTAAGGAACTAAAGATAACTAAGGAACTAAGGATAACTAAAGAACTAAGGATAACTAAGGAACTAAGGAACTAAAGATAACTAAGGAACTAAGGATAATTAAGGAACTAAGGATAACTAACGAACTAGGATAACTAAGGAACTGAGGATAACTAAGGATAACTAAGGAACTAAGGAACTAAAGATAACTAAGGAACTAAAGATAACTAAGGAACTAAAGATAACTAAGGAACTAAGGATAACTAAGGAACTAAGGATAACTGGATAACTAAGGATAACTAAGGAACTAAGGAACTAAAGATAACTAAGGAACTAAAGATAACTAAGGAACTAAAGATAACTAAGGAACTAAGGATAACTAAGGAACTAAGGATAACTGGATAACTAAGGATAACTAAGGAACTAAAGATAACTAAGGAACTAAAGATAACTAAGGAACTAAAGATAACTAAGGAACTAAGGATAACTAAGGAACTAAGGATAACTGGATAACTAAGGAACTGAGGATAACTAAGGAACTAAGGATAACTGGATAACTAAGGATAACTAAGGAACTAAGGATAACTAACGAACTAGGAGAACTATTGAACTAAAGGGAGACTGTAGGATAACTATTGAACCAAAGGAACTAGGATAACTAGTGAAGCAAGACCGTGTTTTTATTATAAAAAATATTCAATTTGGTGATGGAGTAACATGAAAGGTTAACCATTTTACTCCCCACTTCTGCAAAACATGTCGGCTGGATTTCGGGATTTTTCATGACCGATTACTTGTTGTATTTGTGCTTTGATACCTGCAAGATATTCTGGAATCTGAAGAGGAGAATATAGATTTTTTATTCTTTAAGATTGACTCTTTGCAACATTTCGTGTTAAGGTATTAAATATTTTATTGCAATTTTCTTTACTCTGTCTGGTACTTGGTTAGTTGGTTTCCACTGTGTTTACCCAACTTTCCCATTCCCTGAATTTCCATGAAGTGTTTTCTAACCTTTTCCCATGGCTTCACTCCCACTAAGACTTTCATTGAGTTTTATCTCCTTACAACTCGTTAATATTTTATTATTTACATATACCCACTCATTTGATATCATTATTAAAATGTACTAATTTTTAACCCTTGCCCTAGTCGATGGTGCAGTACCTGTACTTCGAAATTCTTCTTACATTAAGTTCTTAATAAATGGGTGCAGACTAAATATTATAATATAATACAGGTAAACTGATTTTTTATGTATTTTCTTATAGGTTGGTAATCAGCCTAAAGTTAAAGACTATATATTAAAATAATATGGAACTGGAAGTGCATGCCTAAAGTTCCAACAGGAATATTATATACACACACACACACAAAACATTTCAAATATTCAAATATAATAAAAATATATTACCATTATCAACCTCTTTTTTCAAATGCAAGTGATCAAACACAGCAAGTAGACTGGAAATATTATTTAAATATAAAATATGCATATAAAAAAATACATAAAAAATCAATTTACCTGTATTATATTATAATATTTAGTCTTCACCCATTTATTAAGAACATGTAAGAAGAATTTCGAAGTACAGGTAGGTGCACCCCCATCGACTAGGGCAAGGGAGGTTTTATGTACATATTACTCATTTAATATTAGTACATTTTAATAATGATATCAAATGAGTCAATGAGAGGGTATATATATGTAAATAATAAAATATTAACGAGTTGTAAGGAGATTAAACTCAATGAAAGTCTCAGTGGGAGTGGAGCAACAAATGGAAATCCATGGAAAAAGATTAGAAAACACTTCATGGAAATTCAGGGAATGGGAAAGTTGGGTAAACACAGTGGAAACCAACTAAGTACCAGACAGAGTAAAGAAAATTCCAATAAAATATTTAATACCTTAACACAAAATGTAAAGAATAAAAAATCTATATTCTCCTCTTCAGATTCCAGAATATCTTGCAGGTATCAAAGCACAAATACAACAAGTAATAATCGGTCATGATAAAATCCCGAAACCCAGCCGACATGTACGACGACGCATTAACGAAATAACGACGACGCATCAACGAAATGACGACGACGCATCAACGAAATGACGACGACGCATCAACGAAATGACGACGCATCAACGAAATGACGACGACGCATCAACGAAATGACGACGACGCATCAACGAAATGACGACGACGCATCAACGAAATGACGACGACGCATTAACGAAATAACGACGCATCAACGAAATGACGACGACGCATCAACGAAATGACGACGACGCATCAACGAAATGACGACGACGCATTAACGAAATGACGACGATGCATTAACAAAACGGCGACGCATCGAACCGTCGTATTTCAACAACATTAACCAATTGAAGATGCACAGCATCACATTGGTATTTTTGGCGCTCATAATTCTCGCGCCTCCCCACAAGCCGCCCTTACCAACCCGCCCTCCCCCAACCCGTGGAGAGCCGGCTCGCAGGCTAGTATTACAGCAGCATTGATGTATTTGATATTTTGTTAGAAATATGTTAATAAAGGCACTGCTGCACTTGTGGCGACAGACTTACACGGCAACCCAGCATGAGCAATATTCTTTTATATGCATGCAAATTAGACTTTCCGGCCTCGTTACAAAGAAAAATATTTGGCTCCCCTGAAAAATATTTGCCAATGGAAATAAAGAAAATCATCACCATGCTGTTTTTAATAACTTCTTACAACTGGTACTACAAGAAATGTTCAGAGAGAAGAGCTCTATCTTTCTGATCATCTGATCTACCATACTCAGTGGCCCGAGGCACTGTCAATGATTCAAAGCTTTCTAACGAAAAGACAAAGTGATATAGCAAACCTGTGGTGATCATGTCCATCCATTTGAATGGATCTTCGCCTAGCCAGACTTTACTGCAGGCATATTCCAAAAACTCAATATGAAAATCAAAATCTCTTCTCCCGCGCAATCTCGTACCCAGAGCTTGCGTTTCTTTTGGCCTGCAACAAACCAATCAGTCTATCTTACTATCGCTCTGTCAGACATGCGCGCCAATGCGCGCGATGAACGGAGGACTGGCGCGATGAACGGAGGACTGGCGCGAGCGTTCTGTGTAGAAGAAAAAAATTATAAACAATGGCCGAAAAATATATACGAGTGCCCGAAAAATATGGCAATACTAAGGTAGTGTGTTAACAAAATCAATGTTTTCTTGAAGTTAACAATACGAAGCTTTCTTCAACTTTAGATTTACCTCGTTACCTTTTCAATAAATCTACTTGGAAAATTGTTCAATGCATGGTTGATCGCTGTTCTTTTCAAAATTCAGGACGTTTTATCAAGCATTGACGCTTTGAATTGACGATTACTACTCCACTAGGTAACCAAAAGTTAATTTGACCACATCAAACGCTTGGTAATTTTATAAGCTTTACAATGTAATATGTATACTGTGAGGAGACCGGCTTTTTTATATTTTGTGTTTTCGTTGCCTTGTTTTGACCTCGCGTTTCAGTCGCGGAGTCAGAAACACTGGAACCGCGGAAAAATCATATTTTCTTTCTTTTCTTCTTCCCTAGTACTTAAATGGTGTTTTGAATACACCAATCTCTTTCCCAAGTTATCAGCTTTCGAAAGGATGCTGTGAGAAAACCGGCTTTTTTGATATTTTCTATTTTTAAAGCCTTGTTTTGGACCTGTTCGTAGACAAAATCTTGTGCAGTTGTACTGTTGTAAATGTAATAGGAACCGCGGAAAAATTAGATTTTTCTTGTTTTTTTCTGCACTAGGTACTTAAAATCTATTTTGAATACACCAATCGGCTCTTGCCCAAGTGATCAGCTTTCGAGTGGATACTGTGAGAAAACCGGCTTTTTTATATTTTCTATTTTTAAAACAATACCTTGTGCAGTTGTACAATCGAAAGACTCGAAATAGACAAGATTGGGAACCGTGGGTCGAAAACCATACACAAAATATCAAAAAAGCCTGTTTTCTCACAGTATCCACTCGAAAGCTGATTACTTGGGCAAGAGATTGGTGTATTAAAAATAGATTTTAAGTACCTAGTGCAGAAAAAAACAAGAAAAATCTAATTTTTCCGCGGTTCCTATTACATTTACAACAGCACAACACTGTTATTTTCAGGGAGTTATTTTAACTCCAAAATTCGGGTCCAAAAAAAAGGTTCAAAATAATCCGTTTTGTGGAGTTAAATTAACTCCCGTTTTTGGAGTTAAATACCAACCCGTGTTTCGGGGTTAAAAATTAACTCGCGTACCTGGGGGTCTGGGGATTAATTTTCACTTTCGGAAGTCCAAACAGTTCGAACTCGACCGTTCGTGCTTGCTTAACTAACTTAACCTAATGTTCCGCGACTAATCCGCTGCGCCACCCGATCACTCTGTAACTTATAGTAATATTTATCGTATATAATGAATTATTAAAAGTCTTACGAATCTTATTTTCGTTTCAAATTTTTGACCTACTTTAATAACTTGTATAAATTTTAAACAATCTATTAAATTTCGAAGATTCTGTTGAGCATGCAGACTACAGTATTACAAGTTAAGAACAGAACAAAACTTTTCTCAACTAGACATAAAATATATGTTTAATAACTTGGACAGTACTCGACGATTCACAATTAGCCCACAAAGAAAGTAAAAAAGGCAATAATATACGATTCACAAAGAAGGTAAACATGAACGTAAACCTTAGGCCAAACATTCTTGTTGACAGGAAGACAGGTTTCTTCAAAAACAAATGGGTTTTTGAAGCATAGTCCTTGTCCCTGATCGCCGACAAAGCCGTCTTCGAACCGAAGGACACTTCAAATCCAACTGCAGTTACAGTAGTCTACAGATAACCTGAATATCTTTCCGTGTTTAGTGCTGGCTTTTCCCTGTCGCTGCATCGTATGTCCGAGTTGATATAAAGTAAGAAACTATAGCATTTTGACTCGTCTGGGACTATTTTTAACAAATCTTCTCAGAGAACGATATCCCAAAAGGGAGTATATTTTTTAAGTGTTATTTTCAAGGAGTTAAAATTAACAAATAGCTCCACTATTGGGAGTTATTTTTTAACTCCACCTAAATGGGTAACATGAGAGTTATTTTAACTCTCAAAAAAAAATAACTCCACTATTGGGAGTTATTTGAACTCCCAATAGTTGAGTTATTTTTTAACTCCACCTAAATGGGGTAACAGGGGAGTTATTTTAACTCCTTGAAAATAACAGTGAAGATTTTGTCTACGAACTGGTCGAAAACAAGGCTTTAAAAATAGAAAATATCAAAAAGCCGGTTTTCTCACAGTATCCACTCGAAAGCTGATCACTTGGGCAAGAGATTGGTGTATTAAAAATAGATTTTAAGTACCTAGTGCAGAAAAAAACAAGAAAAATCTAATTTTTCCGCGGTTGCTAATGGCATTGTTTTTGTCTACGAACGGGTCCAAAACAAGGCTTTAAAAATAGAAAATATCAAAAAGCCGGTTTTCTCACAGTATCCACTCGAAAGCTGATCACTTGGGCAAGAGATTGGTGTATTAAAAATAGATTTTAAGTACCTAGTGCAGAAAAAAACAAGAAAAATCTAATTTTTCCGCGGTTGCTAATGGCATTGTTTTTGTCTACGAACGGGTCCAAAACAAGGCTTTAAAAATAGAAAATATCAAAAAAGCCGGTTTTCTCACAGCATCCTTTCGACAGCTGATAACTTGGGAAAGAGATTTGTATTCAAAACACCATTTAAGTACTAGGGAAGAAGAAAAGAAAGAAAATATAATGTTTCCGCGGTTCCAGTGTTTCTGACTACGCGACTGAAACGCGAGGTCAAAACAAGACAACGAAAACACAAAATATAAAAAGCCGGTCTCCTCACAGTATACATTGTAAAGCTTATAAAATTATCAAGCGTTTGATGTGGTCAAATTAACTTTTGGTTACCTAGTGGAGTAGTAATCGTCAATTCAAAGCGTCAATGCTTGATAGCATTGACGATCAACCATTGAACAACAGCGATCAACCATTGAACAATTTCGTAATTTTAGCTTTCCAAGTAGATTTATTGAAAAGGTAACGAGGTAAAACTAAAGTTGAAGAAAGCTTCGTATTGTTAACTTCAAGAAAACATTTATTTTGTTAACACACTACCTTAGTATTGCCATATTTTTCGGGCACTCGTATATATTTTTCGGCCATTGTTTATAATTTTTTTCTTCTACAGCACTACAGCGCACTCTATATATGGAACAAGTAAAAAGTGAGGCAAGGTTTCAGGCCCCCACGCGGTTCGCAGGTACATATTTTAAATTTTTTATTTTTGGATGTTTAATAGAACAGTTCGATTATCCGCTCTTTTTAAGAAAACTACGTTCGCTAGCCGGATACGCTGTACGCATATTGTAAACACATAATTTATCTTTGTTTTAATATATATTGTAGCTTTGGGAGTTGATTGTTTCTCAAGAAAACGTTCGTCGAAGACAGCCGAAAGTTCGTGTTTTTGTTTACAAGATGGTATCCGTGACGAAAATTATATTTTTGGGCATGTTCGATTATCCGCTTTAAAAGAGAACTAAGTTAGCTACCGGGATATGTTGTTAATAGATAATTTATCTTTCCTTTAATATATTCTATAGCTTTGTGGGTGGTTTATTTCTGAAGAAAACGTTTGCCAAACATAGGCGAAAGTTTGTGTTTTTGTTTTGAAGATGGCGTGCGTATTACGAAGTCAGTTACTGAGCGATTCACCAGTTCAAGCATGGATAGTGAAATAAATGTATTTTATTCGCTATCCTATGGTGTTCCATCTCCGCCAAAAATGTATATTGCGTGTCAACATTCAAGTTTGGCTTTCAACATTCATGTTCGTCAGGGATGAACAATCGACTTTACAATGCGATATCGAAGTTTGCGATTCAACATTCAACTTTGCAAAGCATTAACGAAGTTTGTGATTCAACAATCAAGTTTACTTATCAAACATTTGACAATTGAATTCCGATAGCAAAGTTCGCAATTCAACAGTCAACTTTGCAATGCGATATCAAAGTTTGAAATTCAAAATTTAACATTGAAATACAATATCGAAGTTCGCGATTCAATATTCGACTTTGCAATGCGATATCGAAGTTCGCGATTTAACTCCGCCAAAAAACAAATTCCACCAAAAAACAAATTCCGCCAAAAATTATCACGTGATCCAACCACTTATCCCTATTTATCTCATGTTGGTCCTTCTTTCGTCCAGAGATCTCTAGTTTTTCGTTTGTTTGTCGTCGATGCTGTGGCAAATATGGGTGATACCAGTGATCAGCAAGCTAGTAATCAGGTGAATTACGTTCGCCAAACACTCAAGGAAACACTTCTCAGCGTTGCTAACCATCTAAATGTTTTGCAAAGTCCGACTTGCGGCCTATAAATATACAAATATTTACTCTTTAATCTATGTATTTCAACTCACTTTGTAATCACAAATTCATAGATTGCAATCACAGAAGAACACTTTTAATCAGTGGGGTAATGGAACTATATACTAACTGAGATTTTAGACCTTAGGAATTTCCCTTATCCCCTTATATTTCAAGCAGTGGTGTAACAGAAATTCCTGGGGCACTTAGTAAAATGGTTGTTGGGGCCCCAACATAGGGATAAGTAGGGATAAGTGGTTGGATCACGTGATGATTTTTGGCGGAATTTGTTTTTTGGTGGAGTTTGTCCGCAAACGCGAACTTCGATATCGCATTGCAAAGTCGAATATTGAATCGCGAACTTCGATATTGTATTTCAATGTTAAATGTTGAATTTCAAACTTTGATATCGCATTGCAAAGTTGACTGTTGAATTGCGAACTTTGCTATCGGAATTCAATTGTCAAATGTTTGATAAGTAAACTTGATTGTTGAATCACAAACTTCGTTAATGCTTTGCAATCGCAAACTTCGATATCGCATTGTAAAGTCGATTGTTCAACCCTGTGCGGTTCGACGTAGTGCTACAGAATTCATAAAAGCACTACCTAATGTTCATGGTCGATTGACGAACATGAATGTTGAAAGCCAAACTTGAATGTTGACACGCAATATAGATTTTTGGCGGGGATGGAACACCATAGATCCGCTCTATCAGGGAATACAATTTTTGAAGCCTGCATGTCCAAACAAGCATAATTGGGTGAATTTAATACCTGGTTGATCCTTTTGTGAGATCATGGGCGCATCCAATATTAAAAATGGAAATGCATGTTGTAGTGAATGTTGAATGGCTGGTGCATTTACACTGACACTGGTAAGACTCATATCTCCGAACGTTTAGAATGCTGATTTCACACATGAACAGCAATACCATAAGAAAATTTATGGTTTTGTTTTTTCTGTCTCAATAAAAACACAAACATTTTTTTATGTGTGCTTGTGCTCATTTTATTAATTGTGTGTTGCACTTTTTATTCATTGTGTGTTACACTTGATGAACAAAAAAATTTCATAGCCTGTAGAAATGAGGGCAAAATATTTCATTACCTAAGGTCAATTTTACCAGACCCAGTATATCCATAAATAATGACTGGCCCTAAATGAGGTAAGCATGCTCAAATTATATATGCGCTAAAATTATAAATATGTTTCTGGTTCAAAAAGTTGGTTTTGGGAAGAAATAATGTTTCTTCAAGGCTCAAGCTGTTAAATCTTCAATTATGCCAAAGTATAGCCCTAGCCTGCATAGGCTAAAGTAGCCTGAGTTACGCCTAGCGGGCGTCTTGTTTTAATATCAACAATTTCTATATGAATGATATAACATTATAAATGCTTCTTTTGGATTTTATATTATGTCTTAAAACAAAGTAAATTTAACAAAATAAACGTATAACAATTTAAACGAAAATATATATATTATTACTATATAAATTAAGTCAGTGCAAACACAATGGCTCCTGTGAGAATAAAACCTCACAAATGAAATATACGGCACGTTGTCACCTGAAAGACATATAAAAGGGATAAAAATGCTTTGTTAAAATTTAAAACCAAGAAACGAACAACAAGATATGTATAATCAGCTTTTCATTAAATTCTGGAGACTGCCGTATAAAATATAGCTTGACGAAGTCAGTTTACGAGCCCGTAAATAAAAATACACGCTACCGTCACTTCATTAGAATCTTAAATGAAAATTTATGTCTTAAAGATCACATTTACTTACCCTGAATGTCGAAAAACCGCAAAGAATCGTTTGATGTTTAGAATTCGCTGTCGCATCATCGCATGTGCGGTCTATATCCGTAAACATCCGCCAAATCTCCGTAACACCACCAAAAGAAGTGCTAAACCCAGCCGATGACATAGTGTGCAACTGGATATACATCCAGTAGACACAAAAAGGTTACAGTACGTAAACAATGTATATTGTACAGCTATAATCAAATTCACAATTGTGGCTTACATTAAATTTCTGGATGCTTCTTGTAAAGTCGACGTTGCAGCAATTGTTTCCTCATCACTGCTTTCTTGGGTTGGGCCAATTACTACATCTTCAGAACTTTCAAGGTCTTCAATAATGTTAGTAATCACTGGATTACTATCATTGTTATTCGATGACAAACGTAGCATTTTGTTTCTTGGCTTTTTCTTCTTCAGTGGCTGCTTCCCCTTGGCAGCAACTCTGTCAGCCTTTGTGCTGACAACATTAACACTATTGCTATCTTGATCAATATCAGTTGAACAACCTGGTAAAGTGTTTGCCACGCTGCTGGCACTTGATGCAGTACTTTTTTGTTTTAAAGATTTCATGGGCAGCTTCCTTTTTATCTGCATTGGATGTTTAGAATGTATGATTTCTTCCCATTTCTTTTCACCATCAGAAGTGTTACCATCATACATCCACAAGAAGACCTCTTTCAAAGTCTTTGAAGTTGGATAGCCTATATTATGGCTGCAAAGAATCAGATCAGATTTTAACCCTAACCTGATTCTAACCCTAACTCTAAAAAGACTGGAAAAATCTGTATAAGATATTACCGGTATATAAAGTTGTACCTGTTTAGTAAAAGTTTTTGCCGATAAGCTTTAAATGAATTCTAAATTAACATGAAAGAAAAGACAATTGAATCTACATAGTCTGAGTATCAATGTTTGATCATAGTTTGATTTTAAGATGTTTAAGGACTTCTAATATTGGTAATTATGTAAGTACCATTAATTGTAAGTACCGTATTTCCTCGAATAAGCGCCCCCTGTAGACCTTGATTTTTTAAATAAGCGCCCCCCTCGATTAAGCACCCCCCCCCCCCTCAAAAAAAAGATGCCCCTCTACATACTAATTTAAATTACAATGCAATTTCTTGAAACAAACTTTATTTTTTAATTGAAAGTCATTCACATTTATGTCCATGTGCCTGTACGTTTCTTTCGCTTTCACCAGCTCCACATGTAACTTCTCTGCAATTCTTAAGTGTGCTGCATGTGTTTCCACTTGTGTTGACAGATAAGATGACGAAACGTCAAAAATTGTTGTTATTTTGTAATAAGCACCCCCTGGAAAAGCGCCCCTCCTTTTAGTCTCAAAATTAATAAGCGCCCCGGGGCGCTGAATCGAGGAAATACGGTAAGTAAGTACGGTAGGTAACAAATGTTAAGTAATTAATGTATGGGAAATTTAAAGGGGATCAACAAGGTATGCATCAGCTATATAGTAAAATGATTTTAGAAAAGGTAATATCAATCAAAGACAGAAGTAGTAGCTTACATTGGCTTGATCATTTTCAAATTTCTTATAAATAGGCTCCAGAAATATTTTCATTTCTTTAATCATTACTTTGCATTCTGCAACTGTAGTATCAGTTTTCTAAGAACAGAAATTTGTATATAGTTCCATGTAACTTATGCAGTTACAGTTATACTACATACATACATTTATGCAATAAATAAATTAAACAGTAGAGTTGGGCAGTATGGGAATTTCAATACCGGTATTCGAAAAATTCCAACCAGTATGCCATTGCCAATTTTTAGAGAATGTGTGATCTACAGTAAGTACAGATGACACCCAATAACCCAAACATTCAAGGAATAATAGAAAAAAAGTTTGAGTTATCGGGAATTTGTTTCATTAAATGATCTAAAATTAGGTGGATAAATCAGTGTTTTACTTTTATTACATATTTCAACTCTATATTCAAAAGCCTTTATATGGTCACTACCATGAGTACGATTGCCACAATTGCTTAAAAGATAGAAATTAACTCAGCGATCAAACGAAAAGCACAATCGCCAAGACAGAACATTATGCATCTTAGCGATCGTTTACAAGTTAAAATCTAATCTATATATTATTTTGCGCACACACACACATTATGTTTGTTTCTCATTTGTGAACTTTTCTTGCAGTTAAAATAAAAAGATAAACTGATGATAGTCATTTTGTGCGTGATACTTGAATCAAACACCCCTCCACAGATGGCAATTCACTATTGTGGTAAAAATCTAGCTCTTTGATTGGACAATTTATAGTTGAGGTATGATTTTATCACATACATTATAATTTCCACAAAATTGAATGCACTGCTAAGTCAACTAGTAAGTTGTAAAGACCACAGTCTTGAAGATCAGAATTAACTTATTTGAGTACTGTATGTGTACACATAACTTACTGTTGTCCATTCTTTTACTTTCCTGTCCATCGACGCAATTTCTGCATTGGAATATGGGAAAAGCGTCTTCACTACGTCAAAACAATCATAGTATTTTTGTGTGTAACTGAATGTTAGATCTCCTAGCTCAACACTCTTTAAATGTAGCTCAAGTTGGAAGATAAAGTAACATAACCATGTTTTGCCAGCCAAATCACCAGTAGGAACATAGGAATCAAGTTCTAAACCAATAATTAAATAAATATGTGACTGATAATCTGCAGTACTACAGTATACATGAAGACTAGTCCTCTTTCATAATGGCGGCCAGTCTAATTAGAGTTTCTCACTGGCTGAAGTATGAAAGAAGCGAGAAATAGATTTCTCACACTGGGAGACTGGCGCTATGCCCTTATGTACCAGTCAAATCCAATCATGTCCACCCCCCCCCCCCCGGGACACCGCCTGGCATTTGAAATGTTGACCAATCCTGGGGGTGGGGAATTTGAACCCAAAACTTTGCTCGGGGGTCGGGCATTAGATAATACAGTAATCTGATGCTCGTTCCCTTTGGGCAGCATCAAAAGGCTGGTCAGGGGGGTCAGGTGCAATTGAATTGCCACTCCCCTCATAGCATTGCATGTTGTTCGAGTGTGATTCGATCATGGAGGAGTTTAAGTCTACAGCCTACAGTAGACAAATTTAGCAGAATGACATACGTAGGAGGTAAAGGGTTAACACCAGTGCCTTGTAAATAGTATTTATATAATGATTTGAAATTTGAAAACACTGAATATTGCTGTTATTGCTTTCATGTTTCCGCCGGGGCCGGGGATTTGCCCCACAGCGCGGCATTTGCACCTGCATTTCAACCCCACTGCGGGGAATTAGCATCATTTTTGAAAAAAATGTCAAATGCCCGGGGGGTTGGCCAGGGGGGTGGGCACGCTTGAATTTGACTGATACATTATAGGCATGCGCTCAGTGAGATGGAATCTTTTGTCTTTTTGCTGTCAGTGTGGTAGTTGATAGCCTTCCCTCCCACCTGCAGATAGGGACAATGGGTGCTATGTTATGTATTAGATTTAGAGGCGTGGCGACAGACTTACACAGCAACCCAGCATGAGCAATATTCTTTTATATGCATGCAAATTAGCCTTTCTGGCCTGGAAAATATTTTATTCCGCCCAAATTTTCAGTTTTTAATAACTTCTTACAGCTGGTACTACAAGAAATGTTTAGAGAGAAGAGCCCCCCTATCTGATCATCTGATCTAGATTGCGACTACCAACTGTCAAATATGATTCAAAGCTTTCTAACGAAAAGACAAAGTGATATAGCAAACCTATGGTGATCATGTCCATCCATGTAAATGGATCCTCCCCCAGCCAGACTTTACTGCAGGCATATTCCAAAAAATAAATATGAAAATTAAATTCCGACGACGACATCTTTTCTCTTCTCCCGCGCAAACAGTGTAGCCAGAGCCTGCGTTCCTTTTGGTCTGCAACAAACCAATCATTCCTCATGTCATAAATGTCATAGTGTATATTGTATATGTTTTCCTAAAGGTAGATACAGCTTGGGTTTTTCATTTTCATCTGAAAATCTTATTTTGGGTAAAATTCAATTTGTTACTCTGAAAAATATCTGTCTTAACTCTTTCCCTACGGGCGCAGTTAAAATGGGTCGTTCATGACCCGCAAAGTCGTCAATCGAAAAACACGGCACACGGTAACGCAAAATTAAAAATTGAAATTCGACAAGCGCCAGGAACATGAAATCCACGCACACGCCAAGTTTGATTTGATTTCATAAACAACTCTGCGATTGGTGGCATTTTGAGTTTTCAAGATGCTATGCGGGCGTGCAAGATGGCCTTTTCTGGAAAAATGTAAATGTTTCAACCTGATTTATGATAATTAATGCTAATTTATATTAACATAATGTGTTTTGTTCGGGAAATTTAAAAGAACAAGTAAAAGTCGGTTTATTGGGCTTCCAGAAAATGTATAGCTTTCGCAACAGTTATGGTTATTTCAAGAGATATCAATAGAACAACGTGTCGTTCAATTTTTGATGTTTTTCAGCCGTAGGGAAAGAGTTAATCATCACGTTTAATATATAAAAATATTAGTAAAATCAATGTTTATCAGTTTCAATTGTTCAACTGAATAAAGATTATAGATAAAATCCAAATACAATATTCTACTTGGCATATTGTAAAACGCGGACTGGACTTGTAAAACGCGGACTTGCAAAACGCGGACTGGACTTGCAAAACGCGGACTGGACTTGTAAAACGGGGACTGGACTTGTAAAACGGGGACTGGACTTGTAAAACGCGGACTTGTAAAACGCGGACTTGTAAAACGCGGACTTGTAAAACGCGGACTTGTAAAACGCGGACTTGTAAAACGCGGACTTGTAAAACGCGGACTTGTAAAACGCGGACTTGTAAAACGCGGACTCGTAAAACGCGGACTTGTAAAACGCGGACTTGTAAAACGTGGACTTGTAAAACGCGGACTTGTAAAACGCGGACTTGTAAATCGCGGACTGGACTTGTAAAACGCGGAACTGGACTTGTAAAACGTGGACTTGACTTCTAAAATGCGTTAAATATTATACAGTAATCTCATCTCAGATATACGCTAATGACATCGTGCATCTTGAGCAATTGTAAGTTTGTTTACAAGCTTGTCAAACACAGAGTGCCCTGCATATTGCGAAAGTGAAACATTCGTTCAATAAAATCAGTCAAACGTCAATGGCTCTTGTTGCGGTGTTAATTTTTCAGGCCCTTTCTCGATATATGAGCAACCGAAATGTAAAATTATTATAACATCAACCCAAGTCAGTTTTAGGGTTGGGATTTGGGTTAGGATCAGGGTTACGATTAGGGTTAGGATTAGGGTTAGCGATTATTTGAATTTCGGTTTGTTCATATATCGAGAAAGCGCCAATTTTCAGCCTTCTTAAAGCTGTTATTAGTATAATATTTGGCATTTCACTCGATTAAACTACATGTTCTAAGGATTTATGGTGCAGGAAAATTTCAAGTGTTGCAATATATACATTTTAAGATCAAACCGGGACCAGTTGCGAAAATGCAACTTCATGCAAGGCCTTCCGGCTAAAATTTAACCCGCGACCCTGCGATGCTAGTGCAGTACTCTGACAACGTTTGGTCTTAAAATGTATATATTCCAACACTCGAAATTTTCCTTCACCATAAATCCTTAGAACAAAAATAAATCCTTATTTTAAGCTGTTATTATTGTATCCTCACTTTATGAACCACCAACATAATGTCGTACAAATACGCTTAAACCTTGCCGTACGATAATTTTCATTATTCCATTTCCATACCCCAAATGTAGCATAGTGTATATAAATAAGACCTTTTGAGGTATGGCATTTCGGCTCCCTGAATCCTGCATCCAGAAATCCCGTCAGAAATCTTGTCAGATACGCCAGAACTATTGATAAGAACTATCAACAACGATAGACGCTTTCGATAGTTTAACGGTTTATCATGAAATAAACACTTCAGTCTGCCTCCGAAACTTGCCAAGGTCTCTAGGCCACGACCTTCGACCTTCATTGTTTTTGGCCGAGTCGTCGGCTGATATTTGTGTGTGCAAGCGGTGCGCCGCACCGGAGCCCATGAGCCGAGGAGGCCCTTCAGCCCATCCGGCAAACTACCTCTTTATTAATGGTGCTATTATTAATAATATTTTCTTAAAAATAATGGATACACTACAAAAAAGTGATTTGTGGTCTTTAGATTATACTAAAAAGTGCTCTCAAAATGTAGGAAATGCCATTTCAGAGACCCTGAATTCAAATATTTTCCGGCGGAGAATCCCCCGGACCCCATACATATGTCGTGACTTTGTGGGAGGGGCCCACATTTTTTTCTCGCACCGGGACCCACACCCAGTAGTGCCGCCACTGAAACAAATTGTTTCTTTTTAGCTAAGATAGCAGCTCTATAAACCATCGTGTACTTTTGTCTTCCTGTTGTAGCATGCATTAAGAAAGTAGTTGCAGCGGCCGATTCGCAATACGTACGACAAACACCAAGACGTCGCTTTGTTCAATGTTTTTTCGTCACGTATTAAGGTGTCGATTTAATCACATGGAGAATTTCAGCCCGGGCTGAGTTTCAGCGAAAATTCATGCCCCCACACCTCCCTAGTCTCTCACCTTAGCAACTTTGTGGAATTGTGGTGAACTGCCGGCTGAGATGATGTGTTTAATATTAAACGCGTTTTACAAGTCCGCGTTTTACAAGTCCGCGTTTTACAAGTCCGCGTTTTACAAGTCCGCGTTTTACAAGTCCGCGTTTTACAAGTCCGCGTTTTACAAGTCCGCGTTTTACAAGTCCGCGTTTTACAAGTCCGCGTTTTACAAGTCCGCGTTTTACAAGTCCGCGTTTTACAAGTCCGCGTTTTACAAGTCCGCGTTTTACAAGTCCGCGTTTTACAAGTCCGCGTTTTACAAGTCCTGTCCAGTCCACGAGTCCAGTCCACGAGTCCAGTCCAGTCCGCGTTTTATAATATGCCATTCTACTTTACATTTTCCGAATTTGGGTTAACCCTTCATGTTACGCTATCATGAAATATCTATTATTAATTATTAATCTTTGGTTCCCTTAATAATCTTTGGTTCCTTAGTAATCTTTAGTTCCTTAGTAATCTTTAGTTCCTTAGTAATCTTTAGTTCCTTAGTTATCTTTAGTTCCTTAGTTATCCTTAGTTCCTTAGTAATCTTTAGTTCCTTAGTTATCTTTAGTTCCTTAGTTATCTTTAGTTCCTTAGTAATCTTTAGTTCCTTAGTTATCTTTAGTTCCTTAGTAATCTTTGGTTCCTTAGTAATCTTTAGTTCCTTAGTTATATTTAGTTCCTTAGTTATCTTTAGTTCCTTAGTTATCCTTAGTTCCTTAGTAATCTTTAGTTCCTTAGTTATCTTTAGTTCCTTAGTAATCTTTAGTTCCTTAGTTATCTTTGGTTCCTTAGTTATCTTTAGTTCCTTAGTAATCTTTGGTTCCTTAGTAATCTTTAGTTCCTTAGTTATCTTTAGTTCCTTAGTTATCTTTAGTTCCTTAGTTATCTTTAGTTCCTTAGTTATCTTTAGTTCCTTAGTAATCTTTGGTTCCTTAGTAATCTTTAGTTCCTTAGTAATCTTTAGTTCCTTAGTTATCTTTAGTTCCTTAGTAATCTTTAGTTCCTTAGTAATCTTTAGTTCCTTAGTAATCTTTGGTTCCTTAGTTATCTTTAGTTCCTTAGTAATCTTCAGTTCCTTAGTAATCTTTAGTTCCTTAGTTATCTTTAGTTCCTTAGTAATCTTTAGTTCCTTAGTAATCTTTAGTTCCTTAGTTATCTTTAGTTCCTTAGTAATCTTTAGTTCCTTAGTAATCTTTAGTTCCTTAGTTATCTTTAGTTCCTTAGTTATCTTTAGTTCCTTAGTTATCTTTAGTTCCTTAGTAATCTTTAGTTCCTTAGTAATCTTTAGTTCCTTAGTTATCTTTAGTTCCTTAGTAATCTTTGGTTCCTCAGTAATCTTTAGTTCCTTAGTAATCTTTAGTTCCTTAGTTAATCTTTAGTTCCTTAGTAATCTTTAGTTCCTTAGTAATCTTTAGTTCCTTAGTTATCTTTAGTTCCTTAGTAATCTTTAGTTCCTTAGTAATCTTTAGTTCCTTAGTAATCTTTAGTTCCTTAGTAATCTTTAGTTCCTTAGTTATCTTTAGTTCCTTAGTAATCTTTGGTTCCTTAGTAATCTTTAGTTCCTTAGTTATCTTTAGTTCCTTAGTTATCTTTAGTTCCTTAGTTATCCTTAGTTCCTTAGTAATCTTTAGTTCCTTAGTTATCTTTAGTTCCTTAGTAATCTTTAGTTCCTTAGTTATCTTTGGTTCCTTAGTTATCTTTAGTTCCTTAGTAATCTTTGGTTCCTTAGTAATCTTTAGTTCCTTAGTAATCTTTAGTTCCTTAGTTATCTTTAGTTCCTTAGTAATCTTTAGTTCCTTAGTTATCTTTAGTTCCTTAGTAATCTTTAGTTCCTTAGTTATCTTTGGTTCCTTAGTTATCTTTAGTTCCTTAGTAATCTTTGGTTCCTTAGTAATCTTTAGTTCCTTAGTAATCTTTAGTTCCTTAGTAATCTTTAGTTCCTTAGTAATCTTTAGTTCCTAAGTTGTAGTCTAGTCATAGCTGTAGTCTAGTCATAGTTGTAGTCATAGTTGCAGTCATAGTTGCAGTCATAGTTGTAGTCATAGTTGCAGTCTAGTCATAGTTGTAGTCATAGTTGTAGTCATAGTTGCAGTCTAGTCATAGTTGTAGTCATAGTTGTAGTCTAGTCATAGTTACTATGACTAGACTACAACTATGACTAGACTACAACTATGACTAGACTACAACTATGACTAGACTACAACTATGACTACAACTATGACTACAACTATGACTAGACTACAACTATGACTACAACTATGATTACAACTATGACTAGACTACAACTATGACTAGACTACAACTATGACTAGACTACAACTATGACTACAACTATGACTAGACTACAACTATGACTAGACTACAACTATGACTAGACTACAACTATGACTAGACTACAACTATGACTAGACTACAACTATGACTACAACTATGACTACAACTATGACTAGACTACAACTATGACTACAACTATGATTACAACTATGACTAGACTACAACTATGACTAGACTACAACTATGACTAGACTACAACTATGACTAGACTACAACTATGACTAGACTACAACTATGACTAGACTACAACTATGACTAGACTACAACTATGACTAGACTACAACTATGACTACAACTATGACTAGACTACAACTATGACTACAACTATGACTAGACTACAACTATGACTAGACTACAACTATGACTACAACTATGACTAGACTACAACTATGACTAGACTACAACTATGACTACAACTATGACTAGACTACAACTATGACTAGACTACAACTATGACTAGACTACAACTATGACTAGTCTAGTCATGGTTGTAGTCATAGTTGTAGTCATAGTTGCAGTCTAGTCATAGTAATAGTCCACCGTAAAACAATGGTAGCCCACCGTAAAACAATGGTAGCCCACCGTAGCCCACCGTTTCCTATAGGCCGGTTTCATAGCGTGTCTGGGCGCACAAGAGGCGAACAGATATTTTCTGCCAAACATATCGGCGTAACTGTTTTGAAGTTTTCCGTTTCGTGGCAAACATTCATAATAACATTTATCTTCCTAAACCCAAAATACCAGCTTTTGCTGAATGGGCTACCCTATACCGAAATAAAATACATCTATCTATCTAACCTACGTTCTTTGGAGAACAGTGTCTGGGCGCAACCGTGGTGATACGGTAGGGAGTTGAACGTGTCCGAGGTAATCCGGTTCTATAAAAACAATGGAAAGTATATGACTTTAACCAACATAACGTATAGCCCACCGTAGCGTACCATAGCGCCAGCGTAAACGCCATTTGATGCAAATGAGGTGAGCTGATAATTATAAGTTGTCCATAGAAAAGACGGATAACGGAATAAGCTAATGTTAACCTTGTTAAAATCACGGGTAAGCTCATTATCATACGGATAAAGCTCATTATCATACGGGTAAGCTCATATCAATACGAAAGGAGATGAAGCTTATTTATACAACACGGATATTGGCTTCACCGGTAAGAATTATAAATACGAGTAAGGAAGATGTGTAATACGGGCCTTAACCGTGGTGATACGGGTAGGGAGTTGAACGTGTCCATGGTAATCCGTTCTATAAAAACAATGGAAATATCTGACTTTAACCAACATAACGTATATAGCCCACCGTAGCGCACCATAGCGCCAGCGTAGCGCCATTTGATGCAAATGAGGAGAGCTGATAATTATAGTTCCATAGAAAAGACGGATAACGGATAAGCTAATGTTAACCTTGTTAAAATCACGGGTAAGCTCATTATCATACGGATAAGCTCATTATCATACGGTAAGCTCATTATCAATACGAAAGGAGATGAAGCTTATTATAAACACGGATATTGCTTCACCGGTAAGAATCTATAAATACGAGTAAAGGAAGATGTGTAATACGGGCCTTAAACCGTGGTGATACGGGTAGGGAGTTTGAACGTGTCCATGGTAATCCGTCCTATAAAAACAATGGAAAATATCTGACTTTAACCAACATAACGTATATAGCCCACCGTAGCGCACCATAGCGCCAGCGTAGCGCCATTTGATGCAAATGAGGAGAGCTGATAATTATAGTTCCATAGAAAAAGACGGAATAACGGATAAGCTAATGTTAACCTTGTTAAAATCACGGGTAAGCTCATTATCATACGGATAAGCTCATTATCAATACGAAAGGAGATGAAGCTTATTATAAACACGGGTAACGAGGAAGATGTGTAATACCGGCCTTAACCGTGGTGATAGGGGTAAGGAGTTGAACGTGTCCATGGTAATCCGTGCTATAAAAACAACGGAAATATCTGACTTTAACCAACATAACGTATGGCCCACCATAGCGCACCATAGCGCCAGCGTAGCGCCATTTGATGCAAATGATGAGAGCTGATAATTATAGTTCCATAGAAAAGACGGATAACGGATAAGCTAATATTAACCTTGTTAAAATCACGGGTTAGCTCATTATCATACGGATAGGCTCATTATCATACGTGTAAGCTGATTATCAATACGAAAGGAGATGAACGGGTATGGCTTTACCGGTAAGAATTATAAACACGAGTAAGGAAGATGTGTAATATACGGGCCTTAACCGTGGTGATACGGGTAGTGTAATATACGGGCCTTAACTGTGGTGATACGAGTAATCAGTTGAACGTGTCCATGGTAATCCGTCCTATAAAAAACAACGCAAATATCTGACTTTAACCAACATAACGTATGGCCCACCGTAGCGCACCATAGCGCCAGCGTAGCGCCATTTGATGCAAATGAGCTTCGATATTTTATTCTAAAAATGGCGGCGTAGCCCACCAAATTCTATAGATTTAAACAATGGTAGCCCACCGTAAAACAATGGTAGCCCACCGTAAAACAACGGTAGCCCACCGTAGCCCACCGTTTCCTATAGGCCGGTTTCATACCGTGTCTGGGCGCACAAGAGGCGACCAGATATTTTCCGCCAAACATATCGGCGTAACTGTTTTGAAGTTTTCCGTTTCGGCGTGGCAAACATTCATAATAACATTTATCTTCCTAAACCCAAAATACCAGCTTTTGCTGAATGGGCTACCCTATACCGAAATAAAATACATCTATCTATCTAACCTACGTTCTTTGGGAGAACAGTGTCTGGGCGCAACCGTGGTGATACGGGTAGGGAGTTGAACGTGTCCATGGTAATCCGTTCTATAAAAACAATGGAAATATATGACTTTAACCAACATAACGTATAGCCCACCGTAGCGTACCATAGCGCCAACGTAGCGCCATTTGATGCAAATGAGGAGAGCTGATAATTATAGTTCCATAGAAAAGACGGATAACGGATAAGCTAATGTTAACCTTGTTAAAATCACGGGTAAGCTCATTATCATACGGATAAGCTCATTATCATACGGGTAAGCTCATTATCAATACGAAAGGAGATGAAGCTTATTATAAACACGGGTATGGCTTTACCGGTAAGAATTATAAACACGAGTAAGGAAGATGTGTAATACGGGCCTTAACCGTGGTGATACGGTAAGGAGTTGAACGTGTCCATGGTAATCCGTGCTATAAAAACAACGGAAATATCTGACTTTAACCAACATAACGTATGGCCCACCATAGCGCACCATAGCGCCAGCGTAGCGCCATTTGATGCAAATGATGAGAGCTGATAATTATAGTTCCATAGAAAAGACGGATAACGGATAAGCTAATGTTAACCTTGTTAAAATCACGGGTAAGCTCATTATCATACGGATAAGCTCATTATCATACGGGTAAGCTCATTATCAATACGAAAGGAGATGAAGCTTATTATAAACACGGGTAGCGAGGAAGATGTGTAATACGGGCCTTAACCGTGGTGATAGGGGTAAGGAGTTGAACGTGTCCATGGTAATCCGTGCTATAAAAACAACGGAAATATCTGACTTTAACCAACATAACGTATGGCCCACCATAGCGCACCATAGCGCCAGCGTAGCGCCATTTGATGCAAATGATGAGAGCTGATAATTATAGTTCCATAGAAAAGACGGATAACGGATAAGCTAATGTTAACCTTGTTAAAATCACGGGTTAGCTCAATATCATACGGATAGGCTCATTATCATACGGGTAAGCTGATTATCAATACGAAAGGAGATGAAGCTTATTATAAACACGGATATTGCTTTACCGGTAAGAATTATAAATGCGAGTGGAAGATGTGTAATACGGGCCTTAACCGTGGTGATACGGGTAGGGAGTTGAACGTGTCCATGGTAATCCGTCCTATAAAAACAATGGAAATATCTGACTTTAACCAACATAACGTATATAGCCCACCGTAGCGCACCATAGCGCCAGTGTAGCGCCATTTGATGCAAATGAGGAGAGCTGATAATTATAGTTCCATAGAAAAGACGGATAACGGATAAGCTAATGTTAACCTTGTTAAAATCACGGGTAAGCTCATTATCATACGGATAAGCTCATTATCATACAGGTAAGCTCATTATCAATACGAAAGGAGATGAAGCTTATTATAAACACGGGTATGGCTTTACCGGTAAGAATTATAAATACGAGTAAGGAAGATGTGTAATACGGGCTTAACCGTGGTGATACAGGTAGGGAGTTGAACGTGTCCATGGTAATCCGTTCTATAAAAACAATGGAAATATCTGACTTTACCAACATAACGTATATAGCCCACCGTAGCGCACCATAGCGCCAGCGTAGCGCCATTTGATGCAAATGAGGAGAGCTGATAATTATAGTTCCATAGAAAAGACGGATAACGGATAAGCTAATGTTAACCTTGTTAAAATCACGGGTAAGCTCATTATCATACGGATAAGCTCATTATCATACGGGTAAGCTCATTATCAATACGAAAGGAGATGAAGCTTATTATAAACACGGATATGGCTTTACCGGTAAGAATTATAAATACGAGTAAGGAAGATGTGTAATACGGGCGTTAACCGTGGTGATACTGGTAGGGAGTTCAACGTGTCCATGGTAATCCGTCCTATAAAAACAATGGAAATATCTGACTTTAACCAACATAACGTATGGCCCACCGTAGCGCACCATAGCGCCAGCGTAGCGCCATTTGATGCAAATGAGGAGAGCTGATAATTATAGTTCCATAGAAAAGACGGATAACGGATAAGCTAATGTTAACCTTGTTAAAATCACGGGTAAGCTCATTATCATACGGATAAGCTCATTATCATACATTATCATACATCATTATCATTATCATTATCCGCAGACATTGAACGCAAAATTAATATAGATCTCGATAATGTTCACAAATGGCTTACTGCCAACAAACTAACTTTAAATAGTGAAAAAACTGAATATATGATAGTCGGGTCTCGACAAAGACTAAAACAAATGTCCAATAACTCATCTATACAAATAGTAATTGGCGATCAAACAATAGAACAAGTGCATAATAAAAAAGTCTTAGGAGTTATCATTGATGATCAGTTAAGGTGGCAAGAACATAATGATGCTCAATGTAATAAAATTTCGAAAAACATTGCTCTCTTAAGAAGAGCAAAAAATTTTGTAACACAAGATGCATTACTAACAATGTATAACTCACTTGTCTTGCCACACTTCACTTACTGTTCAACAGTGTGGAACAACGGTAACAATGTCACACAAGTCAATAAATTATGCAAGTTACAAAAAAGAGCGGCTCGGGTGATAACGGGTTCAGGGTATGAAATTAGATCATCTGACATATTTGATAAACTTAAATGGGATTCAATTGAAACTATTTTTAAAAAAAGAGAACAATTAATGACATTTAAGGCACTACGAGGTATGACACCAACCTATTTATCAGAACTATTTGCAATTAACCATAACAACACATATAGATTGAGAAGCAACGATCGAAAGCTTTATTTAGAAAAACCTAAAACAAATTTCCTAAAACATAGTTTCTCATATCGCGGAGCCAGGTCCTGGAATAGTTTGCCACAAGAAATTGTCGACAAGTACGAGTATTTCTCAATTAATTATTTTAAAAAGTGTATTAATGAGCACTACAATGATTTAAGAACAAACTTGTCGACAGTTTAAATTGTTTATTTGTGCGTTTATAGTTATATTTGTATATATTGTTAATTATTGGTATGTATTAGAAGCTATCTGTATAATTTGTAAATAGTTAATTTTTTCCATATTCTTTCTTTATACACATATTTATGTAAATACACGGCCCTTTGAAAATCAGAAAACTGAAAGGCTACCGTGTGTAAATAAGTTTAAATAATAATAATAATAATAATACGGGTAAGCTCATTATCAATACGAAAGGAGATGAAGCTTATTATAAACACGGGTAGCGAGGAAGATGTGTAATACGGGCCTTAACCGTGGTGATAGGGGTAAGGAGTTGAACGTGTCCATGGTAATCCGTGCTATAAAAACAACGGAAATATCTGACTTTAACCAACATAACGTATGGCCCACCATAGCGCACCATAGCGCCAGCGTAGCGCCATTTGATGCAAATGATGAGAGCTGATAATTATAGTTCCATAGAAAAGACGGATAACGGATAAGCTAATGTTAACCTTGTTAAAATCACGGGTTAGCTCATTATCATACGGATAGGCTCATTATCATACGGGTAAGCTGATTATCAATACGAAAGGAGATGAACGGGTATGGCTTTACCGGTAAGAATTATAAACACGAGTAAGGAAGATGTGTAATATACGGGCCTTAACCGTGGTGATACGGGTAGTGTAATATACGGGCCTTAACTGTGGTGATACGGGTAATCAGTTGAACGTGTCCATGGTAATCCGTCCTATAAAAAACAACGCAAATATCTGACTTTAACCAACATAACGTATGGCCCACCGTAGCGTACCATAGCGCCAGCGTAGCGCCATTTGATGCAAATGAGCTTCGATATTTTATTCTAAAAATGGCGGCGTAGCCCACCAAATTCTATAGATTTAAACAATGGTAGCCCACCGTAAAACAATGGTAGCCCACCGTAAAACAATGGTAGCCCACCGTAGCCCACCGTTTCCTATAGGCCGGTTTCATAGCGTGTCTGGGCGCACAAGAGGCGAACAGATATTTTCTGCCAAACATATCGGCGTAACTGTTTTGAAGTTTTCCGTTTCGGCGTGGCAAACATTCATAATAACATTTATCTTCCTAAACCCAAAATACCAGCTTTTGCTGAATGGGCTACCCTATACCGAAATAAAATACATCTATCTATCTAACCTACGTTCTTTGGGAGAACAGTGTCTGGGCGCAACCGCATGGTGATACGGGTATAGGGAATTGAACGTGTCCATGGTAATCCGTTCTATAAAAACAATGGAAATATATGACTTTAACCAACATAACGTATAGCCCACCGTAGCGCACCATAGCGCCAGCGTAGCGCCATTTGATGCAAATGAGGAGAGCTGATAATTATAGTTCCTTAGAAAAGACGGATAACGGATAAGCTAATGTAATGTTAACCTTGTTAAAATCACGGGTAAGCTCATTATCATACGGATAAGCTCATTATCATACGGGTAAGCTCATTATCAATACGAAAGGAGATGAAGCTTATTATAAACACGGGTATGGCTTTACCGGTAAGAATTATAAACACGAGTAAGGAAGATGTGTAATACGGGCCTTAACCGTGGTGATACGGTAAGGAGTTGAACGTGTCCATGGTAATCCGTCCTATAAAAACAATGGAAATATCTGACTGTAACCAACATAACGTATAGCCCACCGTAGCGTACCATAACGCCAGCGTAGCGCCATTTGATGCAAATGAGGAGAGCTGATAATTATAGTTCCATAGAAAAGACGGATAACGGATAAGCTAATGTTAACCTTGTTAAAATCACGGGTAAGCTCATTGTCATACGGATAAGCTCATTATCATACGGGTAAGCTCATTATCAATACGAAAGGAGATGAAGCTTATTATAAACACGGATATTGCTTTACCGGTAAGAATTATAAATATGAGTAAGGAAGATGTGTAATACGGGCCTTAACCGTGGTGATACGGGTAGGGAGTTGAACGTGTCCATGGTAATCCGTCCTATAAAAACAATGGAAATATCTGACTTTAACCAACATAACGTATGGCCCACCGTAGCGCACCATAGCGCCAGCGTAGCGCCATTTGATGCAAATGAGGAGAGCTGATAATTATAGTTCCATAGAAAAGACGGATAACGGATAAGCTAATGTTAACCTTGTTAAAATCACGGGTTAGCTCATTATCATACGGATAGGCTCATTATCATACGGGTAAGCTGATTATCAATACGAAAGGAGATGAACGGGTATGGCTTTACCGGTAAGAATTATAAACACGAGTAAGGAAGATGTGTAATATACGGGCCTTAACCGTGGTGATACGGGTAGTGTAATATACGGGCCTTAACTGTGGTGATACGGGTAATCAGTTGAACGTGTCCATGGTAATCCGTCCTATAAAAAACAATGGAAATATCTGACTTTAACCAACATAACGTATAGCCCACCGTAGCGTACCATAGCGCCAGCGTAGCGCCATTTGATGCAAATGAGGAGAGCTGATAATTATAGTTCCATAGAAAAGACGGATAACGGATAAGCTAATGTTAACCTTGTTAAAATCACGGGTAAGCTCATTATCATACGGATAAGCTCATTATCATACGGGTAAGCTCAGTATCATTACGAAAGGAGATGAAGCTTATTATAAATACGGGTATGGCTTTACCGGTAAGAATTATAAATACGAGTAAGGAAGATGTGTAATACGGGTGTTAACCGTGGTGATACAGGTAGGGAGTTGAACGTGTCCATGGTAAACCTATAAAAACAATGGAAATATCTGACTTTAACCAACATAACGTATGGCCCACCGTAGCGCACCATAGCGCCAGCGTAGCGCCATTTGATGCAAATGAGGAGAGCTGATAATTATAGTTCCATAGAAAAGACGGATAACGGATAAGCTAATGTTAACCTTGTTAAAATCACGGGTAAGCTCATTATCATACGGATAAGCTCATTATCATACGGGTAAGCTCATTATCAATACGAAAGGAGATGAAGCTTATTATAAACACGGGTTTGGCTTTACCGGTAAGAATTATAAACACGAGTAAGGAAGATGTGTAATACGGGCCTTAACCGTGGTGATACGGTAAGGAGACAGGAGTTGAACGTGTCCATGGTAATCCGTCCTATAAAAACAATGGAAATATCTGACTTTAACCAACATAACGTATAGCCCACCGTAGCGTACCATAGCGCCAGCGTTAGCGCCATTTGATGCAAATGAGGAGAGCTGATAATTATAGTTCCATAGAAAAGACGGATAACGGATAAGCTAATGTTAACCTTGTTAAAATCACGGGTAAGCTCATTATCATACGGATAAGCTCATTATCATACGGGTAAGCTCAGTATCATTACGAAAGGAGATGAAGCTTATTATAAATACGGGTATGGCTTTACCGGTAAGAATTATAAATACGAGTAAGGAAGATGTGTAATACGGGTCTTAGTTGAACGTGTCCATGGTAATCCGTTATATAAAAACAATGGAAATATCTGACTTTAACCAACATAACGTATATAGCCCACCGTAGCGCACCATAGCGCCAGCGTTGCGCCATTTGATGCAAATGAGGAGAGCTGATAATTATAGTTCCATAGAAAAGACGGATAACGGATAAGCTAATGTTAACCTTGTTAAAATCACGGGTAAGCTCATTATCATGCGGATAAGCTCATTATCATACGGGTAAGCTAATTATCAATACGAAAGGAGATGAAGCTTATTATAAACACGGATATTGCTTTACCCGTAAGAATTATAAATGCGAGTAAGGAAAATGTGTAATACGGGCCTTAACCGTGGTGATACGGGTAGGGAGTTGAACGTGTCCATTGTAATCCGTCCTATAAAAACAACGGAAATATCTGACTTTTACCAACATAACGTATGGCCCACCATAGCGCACCATAGCGCCAGCGTAGCGCCATTTGATGCAAATGATGAGAGCTGATAATTATAGTTCCATAGAAAAGACGGATAACGGATAAGCTAATGTTAACCTTGTTAAAATCACGGGTTAGCTCATTATCATACGGATAGGCTCATTATCATACGGGTAAGCTGATTATCAATACGAAAGGAGATGAACGGGTATGGCTTTACCGGTAAGAATTATAAACACGAGTAAGGAAGATGTGTAATATACGGGCCTTAACCGTGGTGATACGGGTAGTGTAATATACGGGCCTTAACTGTGGTGATACGGGTAATCAGTTGAACGTGTCCATGGTAATCCGTCCTATAAAAAACAACGCAAATATCTGACTTTAACCAACATAACGTATGGCCCACCGTAGCGCACCATAGCGCCAGCGTAGCGCCATTTGATGCAAATGAGCTTCGATATTTTATTCTAAAAATGGCGGCGTAGCCCACCAAATTCTATAGATTTAAACAATGGTAGCCCACCGTAAAACAATGGTAGCCCACCGTAAAACAATGGTAGCCCACCGTAGCCCACCGTTTCCTATAGGCCGGTTTCATAGCGTGTCTGGGCGCACAAGAGGCGAACAGATATTTTCTGCCAAACATATCGGCGTAACTGTTTTGAAGTTTTCCGTTTCGTGGCAAACATTCATAATAACATTTATCTTCCTAAACCCAAAATACCAGCTTTTGCTGAATGGGCTACCCTATACCGAAATAAAATACATCTATCTATCTAACCTACGTTCTTTGGGAGAACAGTGTCTGGGCGCAACCGTGGTGATACGGGTAGGGAGTTGAACGTGTCCATGGTAATCCGTTCTATAAAAACAATGGAAATATATGACTTTAACCAACATAACGTATAGCCCACCGTAGCGCACCATAGCGCCAGCGTAGCGCCATTTGATGCAAATGAGGAGAGCTGATAATTATAGTTCCATAGAAAAGACGGATAACGGATAAGCTAATGTTAACCTTGTTAAAATCACGGGTAAGCTCATTATCATACGGATAAGCTCATTATCATACGGGTAAGCTCATTATCAATACGAAAGGAGATGAAGCTTATTATAAACACGGATATTGCTTTACCGGTAAGAATTATAAATACGAGTAAGGAAGATGTGTAATACGGGCTTAACCGTGGTGATACGGGTAGGGAGTTGAACGTGTCCATGGTAATCCGTCCTATAAAAACAATGGAAATATCTGACTTTAACCAACATAACGTATAGCCCACCGTAGCGTACCATAGCGCCAGCGTAGCGCCATTTGATTGCAAATGAGGAGAGCTGATAATTATAGTTCCATAGAAAAGACGGATAACGGATAAGCTAATGTTAACCTTGTTAAAATCACGGGTAAGCTCATTATCATACGGATAAGCTCATTATCATATGAAGCTTATTATAAACACGGGTATGGCTTTACCAGTAAGAATTATAAACACGAGTAAGGAAGATGTGTAATACGGGCCTTAACCGTGGTGATACGGTAAGGAGTTCAACGTGTCCATGGTAATCCGTCCTATAAAAACAATGGAAATATCTGACTTTAACCAACATAACGTATAGCCCACCGTAGCGCACCATAGCGCCAGCGTAGCGCCATTTGATGCAAATGAGGAGAGCTGATAATTATAGTTCCATAGAAAAGACGGATAACGGATAAGCTAATGTTAACCTTGTTAAAATCACGGGTAAGCTCATTATCATACGGATAAGCTCATTATCATACGGGTAAGCTCATTATCAATACGAAAGGAGATGAAGCTTATTATAAACACGGGTAACGAGGAAGATGTGTAATACGGGCCTTAACCGTGGTGATAGGGGTAAGGAGTTGAACGTGTCCATGGTAATGCGTGCTATAAAAACAACGGAAATATCTGACTTTAACCAACATAACGTATGGCCCACCATAGCGCACCATAGCACCAGCGTAGCGCCATTTGATGCAAATGATGAGAGCTGATAATTATAGTTCCATAGAAAAGACGGATAACGGATAAGCTAATGTTAACCTTGTTAAAATCACGGGTTAGCTCATTATCATACGGATAGGCTCATTATCATACGGGTAAGCTGATTATCAATACGAAAGGAGATGAACGGGTATGGCTTTACCGGTAAGAATTATAAACACGAGTAAGGAAGATGTGTAATATACGGGCCTTAACCGTGGTGATACGGGTAGTGTAATATACGGGCCTTAACTGTGGTGATACGGGTAGGGAGTTGAACGTGTCCATGGTAATCCGTCCTATAAAAAACAACGCAAATATCTGACTTTAGCCAACATAACGTATGGCCCACCGTAGCGCACCATAGCGCCAGCGTAGCGCCATTTGATGCAAATGAGCTTCGATATTTTATTCTAAAAATGGCGGCGTAGCCCACCAAATTCTATAGATTTAAACAATGGTAGCCCACCGTAAAACAATGGTAGCCCACCGTAAAACAATGGTAGCCCACCGTAGCCCACCGTTTCCTATAGGCCGGTTTCATAGCGTGTCTGGGCGCACAAGAGGCGAACAGATATTTTCTGCCAAACATATCGGCGTAACTGTTTTGAAGTTTTCGGTTTCGGCGTGGCAAACATTCATAATAACATTTATCTTCCTAAACCCAAAATACCAGCTTTTGCTGAATGGGCTACCCTATACCGAAATAAAATACATCTATCTATCTAACCTACGTTCTTTGGGAGAACAGTGTCTGGGCGCAACTGTGGTGATACGCGTATAGGGAGTTGAACGTGTCCATGGTAATCCGTTCTATAAAAACAATGGAAATATATGACTTTAACCAACATAACGTATAGCCCACCGTAGCGCACCATAGCGCCAACGTAGCGCCATTTGATGCAAATGAGGAGAGCTGATAATTATAGTTCCATAGAAAAGACGGATAACGGATAAGCTAATGTTAACCTTGTTAAAATCACGGGTTAGCTCATTATCATACGGATAGGCTCATTATCATACGGGTAAGCTGATTATCAATACGAAAGGAGATGAACGGGTATGGCTTTACCGGTAAGAATTATAAACACGAGTAAGGAAGATGTGTAATATACGGGCCTTAACCGTGGTGATACGGGTAGTGTAATATACGGGCCTTAACTGTGGTGATACGGGTAATCAGTTGAACGTGTCCATGGTAATCCGTCCTATAAAAAACAATGGAAATATCTGACTTTAACCAACATAACGTATATAGCCCACCGTAGCGTACCATAGCGCCAGCGTAGCGCCATTTGATGCAAATGAGGAGAGCTGATAATTATAGTTCCATAGAAAAGACGGATAACGGATAAGCTAATGTTAACCTTGTTAAAATCACGGGTAAGCTTATTATCATACGGATAAGCTCATTATCATACGGGTAAGCTCAGTATCATTACGAAAGGAGATAAAGCTTATTATAAATACGGGTATGGCTTTACCGGTAAGAATTATAAATACGAGTAAGGAAGATGTGTAGTACGGGTGTTAACCGTGGTGATACAGGTAGGGAGTTGAACGTGTCCATGGTAAACCTATAAAAACAATGGAAATATCTGACTTTAACCAACATAACGTATGGCCCACCGTAGCGCACCATAGCGCCAGCGTAGCGCCATTTGATGCAAATGAGGAGAGCTGATAATTATAGTTCCATAGAAAAGACGGATAACGGATAAGCTAATGTTAACCTTGTTAAAATCACGCGTAAGCTCATTATCATACGGATAAGCTCATTATCATACGGGTAAGCTCATTATCAATACGAAAGGAGATGAAGCTTATTATAAACACGGGTATGGCTTTACCGGTAAGAATTATAAACACGAGTAAGGAAGATGTGTAATACGGGCCTTAACCGTGGTGATACGGTAAGGAGACAGGAGTTGAACGTGTCCATGGTAATCCGTCCTATAAAAACAATGGAAATATCTGACTTTAACCAACATAACGTATAGCCCACCGTAGCGTACCATAGCGCCAGCGTAGCGCCATTTGATGCAAATGAGGAGAGCTGATAATTATAGTTCCATAGAAAAGACGGATAACGGATAAGCTAATGTTAACCTTGTTAAAATCACGGGTAAGCTCATTATCATACGGATAAGCTCATTATCATACGGGTAAGCTCAGTATCATTACGAAAGGAGATGAAGCTTATTATAAATACGGGTATGGCTTTACCGGTAAGAATTATAAATACGAGTAAGGAAGATGTGTAATACGGGTGTTAACCGTGGTGATACAGGTAGGGAGTTGAACGTGTCCATGGTAAATCTATAAAAACAATGGAAATATCTGACTTTAACCAACATAACGTATGGCCCACCGTAGCGCACCATAGCGCCAGCGTAGCGCCATTTGATGCAAATGAGGAGAGCTGATAATTATAGTTCCATAGAAAAGACGGATAACGGATAAGCTAATGTTAACCTTGTTAAAATCACGGGTAAGCGCATTATCATACGGATAAGCTCATTATCATACGGGTAAGCTCATTATCAATACGAAAGGAGATGAAGCTTATTATAAACACGGTATGGCTTTACCGGTAAGAATTATAAACACGAGTAAGGAAGATGTGTAATACGGGCCTTAACCGTGGTGATACGGTAAGGAGACAGGAGTTGAACGTGTCCATGGTAATCCGTCCTATAAAAACAATGGAAATATCTGACTTTAACCAACATAACGTATAGCCCACCGTAGCGTACCATAGCGCCAGCGTTAGCGCCATTTGATGCAAATGAGGAGAGCTGATAATTATAGTTCCATAGAAAAGACGGATAACGGATAAGCTAATGTTAACCTTGTTAAAATCACGGGTAAGCTCATTATCATACGGATAAGCTCATTATCATACGGGTAAGCTCAGTATCATTACGAAAGGAGATGAAGCTTATTATAAATACGGGTATGGCTTTACCGGTAAGAATTATAAATACGAGTAAGGAAGATGTGTAATACGGGTCTTAACCGTGGTGATACAGGTAGGGAGTTGAACGTGTCCATGGTAATCCGTTCTATAAAAACAATGGAAATATCTGACTTTAACCAACATAACGTATATAGCCCACCGTAGCGCACCATAGCGCCAGCGTTGCGCCATTTGATGCAAATGAGGAGAGCTGATAATTATAGTTCCATAGAAAAGACGGATAACGGATAAGCTAACGTTAACCTTGTTAAAATCACGGGTAAGCTCATTATCATACGGATAAGCTCATTATCATACGGGTAAGCTCATTATCAATACGAAAGGAGATGAAGCTTATTATAAACACGGATATGGCTTTACCGGTAAGAATTATAAATACGAGTAAGGAAGATGTGTAATACGGGCCTTAACCGTGGTGATACGGGTAGGGAGTTGAACGTGTCCATGGTAATCCGTCCTATAAAAACAATGGAAATATCTGACTTTAACCAACATAACGTATATAGCCCACCGTAGCGCACCATAGCGCCAGCGTAGCGCCATTTGATGCAAATGAGGAGAGCTGATAATTATAGTTCCATAGAAAAGACGGATAACGGATAAGCTAATGTTAACCTTGTTAAAATCACGGGTAAGCTCATTATCATGCGGATAAGCTCATTATCATACGGGTAAGCTAATTATCAATACGAAAGGAGATGAAGCTTATTATAAACACGGATATTGCTTTACCGGTAAGAATTATAAATGCGAGTGGAAGATGTGTAATACGGGCCTTAACCGTGGTGATACGGGTTGGGAGTTGAACGTGTCCATGGTAATCCGTCCTATAAAAACAATGGAAATATCTGACTTTAACCAACATAACGTATATAGCCCACCGTAGCGCACCATAGCGCCAGTGTAGCGCCATTTGATGCAAATGAGGAGAGCTGATAATTATAGTTCCATAGAAAAGACGGATAACGGATAAGCTAATGTTAACCTTGTTAAAATCACGGGTAAGCTCATTATCATACGGATAAGCTCATTATCATACGGGTAAGCTCATTATCAATACGAAAGGAGATGAAGCTTATTATAAACACGGATATTGCTTTACCGGTAAGAATTATAAATACGAGTAAGGAAGATGTGTAATACGGGCTTAACCGTGGTGATACGGGTAGGGAGTTGAACGTGTCCATGGTAATCCGTCCTATAAAAACAATGGAAATATCTGACTTTAACCAACATAACGTATAGCCCACCGTAGCGTACCATAGCGCCAGCGTAGCGCCATTTGATGCAAATGAGGAGAGCTGATAATTATAGTTCCATAGAAAAGACGGATAACGGATAAGCTAATGTTAACCTTGTTAAAATCACGGGTAAGCTCATTATCATACGGATAAGCTCATTATCATATGAAGCTTATTATAAACACGGGTATGGCTTTACCAGTAAGAATTATAAACACGAGTAAGGAAGATGTGTAATACGGGCCTAAACCGTGGTGATACGGTAAGGAGTTCAACGTGTCCATGGTAATCCGTCCTATAAACACAATGGAAATATCTGACTTTAACCAACATAACGTATAGCCCACCGTAGCGTACCATAGCGCCAGCGTAGCGCCATTTGATGCAAATGAGGAGAGCTGATAATTATAGTTCCATAGAAAAGACGGATAACGGATAAGCTAATGTTAACCTTGTTAAAATCACGGGTAAGCTCATTATCATACGGATAAGCTCATTATCATACGGGTAAGCTCATTATCAATACGAAAGGAGATGAAGCTTATTATAAACACGGATATTGCTTTACCGGTAAGAATTATAAATACGAGTAAGGAAGATGTGTAATACGGGCCTTAACCGTGGTGATACGGGTAGGGAGTTGAACGTGTCCATGGTAATCCGTCCTATAAAAACAATGGAAATATCTGACTTTAACCAACATAACGTATATAGCCCACCGTAGCGCACCATAGCGCCAGCGTAGCGCCATTTGATGCAAATGAGGAGAGCTGATAATTATAGTTCCATAGAAAAGACGGATAACGGATAAGCTAATGTTAACCTTGTTAAAATCACGGGTAAGCTCATTATCATAACGGATAAGCTCATTATCATACGGTAAGCTCATTATCAATACGAAAGGAGATGAAGCTTATTATAAACACGGGTAACGAGGAAGATGTGTAATACGGGCCTTAACCGTGGTGATAGGGGTAAGGAGTTGAACGTGTCCATGGTAATCCGTGCTATAAAAACAACGGAAATATCTGACTTTAACCAACATAACGTATGGCCCACCATAGCGCACCATAGCGCCAGCGTAGCGCCATTTGATGCAAATGATGAGAGCTGATAATTATAGTTCCATAGAAAAGACGGATAACGGATAAGCTAATGTTAACCTTGTTAAAATCACGGGTTAGCTCATTATCATACGGATAGGCTCATTATCATACGGGTAAGCTGATTATCAATACGAAAGGAGATGAACGGGTATGGCTTTACCGGTAAGAATTATAAACACGAGTAAGGAAGATGTGTAATATACGGGCCTTAACCGTGGTGATACGGGTAGTGTAATATACGGGCCTTAACTGTGGTGATACGGGTAATCAGTTGAACGTGTCCATGGTAATCCGTCCTATAAAAAACAACGCAAATATCTGACTTTAGCCAACATAACGTATGGCCCACCGTAGCGCACCATAGCGCCAGCGTAGCGCCATTTGATGCAAATGAGCTTCGATATTTTATTCTAAAAATGGCGGCGTAGCCCACCAAATTCTATAGATTTAAACAATGGTAGCCCACCGTAAAACAATGGTAGCCCACCGTAAAACAATGGTAGCCCACCGTAGCCCACCGTTTCCTATAGGCCGGTTTCATAGCGTGTCTGGGCGCACAAGAGGCGAACAGATATTTTCTGCCAAACATATCGGCGTAACTGTTTTGAAGTTTTCCGTTTCGGCGTGGCAAACATTCATAATAACATTTATCTTCCTAAACCCAAAATACCAGCTTTTGCTGAATGGGCTACCCTATACCGAAATAAAATACATCTATCTATCTAACCTACGTTCTTTGGGAGAACAGTGTCTGGGCGCAACTGTGGTGATACGCGTATAGGGAGTTGAACGTGTCCATGGTAATCCGTTCTATAAAAACAATGGAAATATATGACTTTAACCAACATAACGTATAGCCCACCGTAGCGCACCATAGCGCCAACGTAGCGCCATTTGATGCAAATGAGGAGAGCTGATAATTATAGTTCCATAGAAAAGACGGATAACGGATAAGCTAATGTTAACCTTGTTAAAATCACGGGTTAGCTCATTATCATACGGATAGGCTCATTATCATACGGGTAAGCTGATTATCAATACGAAAGGAGATGAACGGGTATGGCTTTACCGGTAAGAATTATAAACACGAGTAAGGAAGATGTGTAATATACGGGCCTTAACCGTGGTGATACGGGTAGTGTAATATACGGGCCTTAACTGTGGTGATACGGGTAATCAGTTGAACGTGTCCATGGTAATCCGTCCTATAAAAAACAATGGAAATATCTGACTTTAACCAACATAACGTATATAGCCCACCGTAGCGTACCATAGCGCCAGCGTAGCGCCATTTGATGCAAATGAGGAGAGCTGATAATTATAGTTCCATAGAAAAGACGGATAACGGATAAGCTAATGTTAACCTTGTTAAAATCACGGGTAAGCTTATTATCATACGGATAAGCTCATTATCATACGGGTAAGCTCAGTATCATTACGAAAGGAGATGAAGCTTATTATAAATACGGGTATGGCTTTACCGGTAAGAATTATAAATACGAGTAAGGAAGATGTGTAATACGGGTGTTAACCGTGGTGATACAGGTAGGGAGTTGAACGTGTCCATGGTAAACCTATAAAAACAATGGAAATATCTGACTTTAACCAACATAACGTATGGCCCACCGTAGCGCACCATAGCGCCAGCGTAGCGCCATTTGATGCAAATGAGGAGAGCTGATAATTATAGTTCCATAGAAAAGACGGATAACGGATAAGCTAATGTTAACCTTGTTAAAATCACGGGTAAGCTCATTATCATACGGATAAGCTCATTATCATACCGGTAAGCTCATTATCAATACGAAAGGAGATGAAGCTTATTATAAACACGGGTATGGCTTTACCGGTAAGAATTATAAACACGAGTAAGGAAGATGTGTAATACGGGCCTTAACCGTGGTGATACGGTAAGGAGACAGGAGTTGAACGTGTCCATGGTAATCCGTCCTATAAAAACAATGGAAATATCTGACTTTAACCAACATAACGTATAGCCCACCGTAGCGTACCATAGCGCCAGCGTAGCGCCATTTGATGCAAATGAGGAGAGCTGATAATTATAGTTCCATAGAAAAGACGGATAACGGATAAGCTAATGTTAACCTTGTTAAAATCACGGGTAAGCTCATTATCATACGGATAAGCTCATTATCATACGGGTAAGCTCAGTATCATTACGAAAGGAGATGAAGCTTATTATAAATACGGGTATGGCTTTACCGGTAAGAATTATAAATACGAGTAAGGAAGATGTGTAATACGGGTGTTAACCGTGGTGATACAGGTAGGGAGTTGAACGTGTCCATGGTAAATCTATAAAAACAATGGAAATATCTGACTTTAACCAACATAACGTATGGCCCACCGTAGCGCACCATAGCGCCAGCGTAGCGCCATTTGATGCAAATGAGGAGAGCTGATAATTATAGTTCCATAGAAAAGACGGATAACGGATAAGCTAATGTTAACCTTGTTAAAATCACGGGTAAGCGCATTATCATACGGATAAGCTCATTATCATACGGGTAAGCTCATTATCAATACGAAAGGAGATGAAGCTTATTATAAACACGGGTATGGCTTTACCGGTAAGAATTATAAACACGAGTAAGGAAGATGTGTAATACGGGCCTTAACCGTGGTGATACGGTAAGGAGACAGGAGTTGAACGTGTCCATGGTAATCCGTCCTATAAAAACAATGGAAATATCTGACTTTAACCAACATAACGTATAGCCCACCGTAGCGTACCATAGCGCCAGCGTTAGCGCCATTTGATGCAAATGAGGAGAGCTGATAATTATAGTTCCATAGAAAAGACGGATAACGGATAAGCTAATGTTAACCTTGTTAAAATCACGGGTAAGCTCATTATCATGCGGATAAGCTCATTATCATACGGGTAAGCTAATTATCAATACGAAAGGAGATGAAGCTTATTATAAACACGGATATTGCTTTACCGGTAAGAATTATAAATGCGAGTGGAAGATGTGTAATACGGGCCTTAACCGTGGTGATACGGGTTGGGAGTTGAACGTGTCCATGGTAATCCGTCCTATAAAAACAATGGAAATATCTGACTTTAACCAACATAACGTATATAGCCCACCGTAGCGCACCATAGCGCCAGTGTAGCGCCATTTGATGCAAATGAGGAGAGCTGATAATTATAGTTCCATAGAAAAGACGGATAACGGATAAGCTAATGTTAACCTTGTTAAAATCACGGGTAAGCTCATTATCATACGGATAAGCTCATTATCATACAGGTAAGCTCATTATCAATACGAAAGGAGATGAAGCTTATTATAAACACGGGTATGGCTTTACCGGTAAGAATTATAAATACGAGTAAGGAAGATGTGTAATACGGGCTTAACCGTGGTGATACAGGTAGGGAGTTGAACGTGTCCATGGTAATCCGTTCTATAAAAACAATGGAAATATCTGACTTTACCAACATAACGTATATAGCCCACCGTAGCGCACCATAGCGCCAGCGTAGCGCCATTTGATGCAAATGAGGAGAGCTGATAATTATAGTTCCATAGAAAAGACGGATAACGGATAAGCTAATGTTAACCTTGTTAAAATCACGGGTAAGCTCATTATCATACGGATAAGCTCATTATCATACGGGTAAGCTCATTATCAATACGAAAGGAGATGAAGCTTATTATAAACACGGATATGGCTTTACCGGTAAGAATTATAAATACGAGTAAGGAAGATGTGTAATACGGGCGTTAACCGTGGTGAAAGGGGTAGGGAGTTCAACGTGTCCATGGTAATCCGTCCTATAAAAACAATGGAAATATCTGACTTTAACCAACATAACGTATATAGCCAACCGTAGCGCACCATAGCGCCAGCGAAGCGCCATTTGATGCAAATGAGGAGAGCTGATAATTATAGTTCAATAGAAAAGACGGATAACGGATAAGCTAATGTAAACCTTGTTAAAATCACGGGTAAGCTCATTATCATACGGATAAGCTCATTATCATACGGGTAAGCTCATTATCAATACGAAAGGAGATGAAGCTTATTATAAACACGGGTAGCGAGGAAGATGTGTAATACGGGCCTTAACCGTGGTGATAGGGGTAAGGAGTTGAACGTGTCCATGGTAATCCGTGCTATAAAAACAACGGAAATATCTGACTTTAACCAACATAACGTATGGCCCACCATAGCGCACCATAGCGCCAGCGTAGCGCCATTTGATGCAAATGATGAGAGCTGATAATTATAGTTCCATAGAAAAGACGGATAACGGATAAGCTAATGTTAACCTTGTTAAAATCACGGGTTAGCTCATTATCATACGGATAGGCTCATTATCATACGGGTAAGCTGATTATCAATACGAAAGGAGATGAACGGGTATGGCTTTACCGGTAAGAATTATAAACACGAGTAAGGAAGATGTGTAATATACGGGCCTTAACCGTGGTGATACGGGTAGTGTAATATACGGGCCTTAACTGTGGTGATACGGGTAATCAGTTGAACGTGTCCATGGTAATCCGTCCTATAAAAAACAACGCAAATATCTGACTTTAACCAACATAACGTATGGCCCACCGTAGCGCACCATAGCGCCAGCGTAGCGCCATTTGATGCAAATGAGCTTCGATATTTTATTCTAAAAATGGCGGCGTAGCCCACCAAATTCTATAGATTTAAGCAATGGTAGCCCACCGTAAAACAATGGTAGCCCACCGTAAAACAATGGTAGCCCACCGTAGCCCACCGTTTCCTATAGGCCGGTTTCATAGCGTGTCTGGGCGCACAAGAGGCGAACAGATATTTTCTGCCAAACATATCGGCGTAACTGTTTTGAAGTTTTCCGTTTCGTGGCAAACATTCATAATAACATTTATCTTCCTAAACCCAAAATACCAGCTTTTGCTGAATGGGCTACCCTATACCGAAATAAAATACATCTATCTATCTAACCTACGTTCTTTGGGAGAACAGTGTCTGGGCGCAACCGTGGTGATACGGGTAGGGAGTTGAACGTGTCCATGGTAATCCGTTCTATAAAAACAATGGAAATATATGACTTTAACCAACATAACGTATAGCCCACCGTAGCGCACCATAGCGCCAGCGTAGCGCCATTTGATGCAAATGAGGAGAGCTGATAATTATAGTTCCATAGAAAAGACGGATAACGGATAAGCTAATGTTAACCTTGTTAAAATCACGGGTAAGCTCATTATCATACGGATAAGCTCATTATCATACGGGTAAGCTAATTATCAATACGAAAGGAGATGAAGCTTATTATAAACACGGATATTGCTTTACCGGTAAGAATTATAAATGCGAGTAAGGAAGATGTGTAATACGGGTCTTAACCGTGGTGATACGGGTAGGGAGTTGAACGTGTCCATGGTAATCCGTCCTATAAAAACAATGGAAATATCTGACTTTAACCAACATAACGTATATAGCCCACCGTAGCGCACCATAGCGCCAGTGTAGCGCCATTTGATGCAAATGAGGAGAGCTGATAATTATAGTTCCATAGAAAAGACGGATAACGGATAAGCTAATGTTAACCTTGTTAAAATCACGGGTAAGCTCATTATCATACGGATAAGCTCATTATCATATGAAGCTTATTATAAACACGGGTATGGCTTTACCAGTAAGAATTATAAACACGAGTAAGGAAGATGTGTAATACGGGCCTTAACCGTGGTGATACGGTAAGGAGTTGAACGTGTCCATGGTAATCCGTCCTATAAAAACAATGGAAATATCTGACTTTAACCAACATAACGTATAACCCACCGTAGCGTACCATAGCGCCAGCGTAGCGCCATTTGATGCAAATGAGGAGAGCTGATAATTATAGTTCCATAGAAAAGACGGATAACGGATAAGCTAATGTTAACCTTGTTAAAATCACGGGTAAGCTCATTATCATACGGATAAGCTCATTATCATACGGGTAAGCTCATTATCAATACGAAAGGAGATGAAGCTTATTATAAACACGGATATGGCTTTACCGGTAAGAATTATAAATACGAGTAAGGAAGATGTGTAATACGGGCCTTAACCGTGGTGATACGGGTAGGGAGTTCAACGTGTCCATGGTAATCCGTCCTATAAAAACAATGGAAATATCTGACTTTAACCAACATAACGTATATAGCCCACCGTAGCGCACCATAGCGCCAGCGTAGCGCCATTTGATGCAAATGAGGAGAGCTGATAATTATAGTTCAATAGAAAAGACGGATAACGGATAAGCTAATGTTAACCTTGTTAAAATCACGGGTAAGCTCATTATCATACGGATAAGCTCATTATCATACGGGTAAGCTCATTATCAATACGAAAGGAGATGAAGCTTATTATAAACACGGGTAGCGAGGAAGATGTGTAATACGGGCCTTAACCGTGGTGATAGGGGTAAGGAGTTGAACGTGTCCATGGTAATCCGTGCTATAAAAACAACGGAAATATCTGACTTTAACCAACATAACGTATGGCCCACCATAGCGCACCATAGCGCCAGCGTAGCGCCATTTGATGCAAATGATGAGAGCTGATAATTATAGTTCCATAGAAAAGACGGATAACGGATAAGCTAATGTTAACCTTGTTAAAATCACGGGTTAGCTCATTATCATACGGATAGGCTCATTATCATACGGGTAAGCTGATTATCAATACGAAAGGAGATGAACGGGTATGGCTTTACCGGTAAGAATTATAAACACGAGTAAGGAAGATGTGTAATATACGGGCCTTAACCGTGGTGATACGGGTAGTGTAATATACGGGCCTTAACTGTGGTGATACGGGTAGGGAGTTGAACGTGTCCATGGTAATCCGTTCTATAAAAAACAACGCAAATATCTGACTTTAACCAACATAACGTATAGCCCACCGTAGCGCACCAATCACGGGTAAGCTCATGTATGACGGGGCATACCTTTGGAATTCTATTCCAAAAGAAATTAGGGAGAGCAAATCCCTTTCTTCTTTTCGAAATAAAATCGCTACTCACATTGATAGTAAATGTAAATAGATGTACCAGCTGTATATAGATTTCTACTAGTTGATTTTAATACGTAACTTACCTAAATCTATAAATGTATTCAATATACTATATTTCATACTCTGTAAATAATCTTAAATACTACAATTGTTATACACACGCCCCTCGTGGAAATCAGCTTCGGTTGACGGGGTCAGCGTGTTTAAATAAAGTTTTCTATCTATCTATCTATCTATCTATCTACCATAGCGCCAGCGTAGCGCCATTTGATGCAAATGAGGAGAGCTGATAATTATAGTTCCATAGAAAAGTCGGATAACGGATAAGCTAATGTTAACCTTGTTAAAATCGCGGGTAAGCTCATTATCATACGGATAAGCTCATTATCATACGGGTAAGCTCATTATCAATACGAAAGGAGATGAAGCTTATTATAAACACGGATATTGCTTTACCGGTAAGAATTATAAATACGAGTAAGGAAGATGTGTAATACGGGCTTAACCGTGGTGATACGGGTAGGGAGTTGAACGTGTCCATGGTAATCCGTCCTATAAAAACAATGGAAATATCTGACTTTAACCAACATAACGTATAGCCCACCGTAGCGTACCATAGCGCCAGCGTAGCGCCATTTGATGCAAATGAGGAGAGCTGATAATTATAGTTCCATAGAAAAGACGGATAACGGATAAGCTAATGTTAACCTTGTTAAAATCACGGGTAAGCTCATTATCATACGGATAAGCTCATTATCATATGAAGCTTATTATAAACACGGGTATGGCTTTACCAGTAAGAATTATAAACACGAGTAAGGAAGATGTGTAATACGGGCCTTAACCGTGGTGATACGGTAAGGAGTTGAACGTGTCCATGGTAATCCGTTCTATAAAAACAATGGAAATATCTGACTTTAACCAACATAACGTATATAGCCCACCGTAGCGCACCATAGCGCCAGCGTAGCGCCATTTGATGCAAATGAGGAGAGCTGATAATTATAGTTCCATAGAAAAGACGGATAACGGATAAGCTAATGTTAACCTTGTTAAAATCACGGGTAAGCTCATTATCATACGGATAAACTCATTATCATACGGGTAAGCTCATTATCAATACGAAAGGAGATGAAGCTTATTATAAACACGGGTATGGCTTTACCAGTAAGAATTATAAACACGAGTAAGGAAGATGTGTAATACGGGCCTTAACCGTGGTGATACGGTAAGGAGTTGAACGTGTCCATGGTAATCCGTGCTATAAAAACAACGGAAATATCTGACTTTAACCAACATAACGTTGTAATGCAAATGAGGAGAGCTGATAATTATTGTTCCATAGAAAAGACGGATAACGGATAAGCTAATGTTAACCTTGTTAAAATCACGGGTAAGCTCATTATCATACGGATAAGCTCATTATCATACGGGTAAGCTGATTATCAATACGAAAGGAGATGAACGGGTATGGCTTTACCGGTAAGAATTATAAACACGAGTAAGGAAGATGTGTAATATACGGGCCTTAACCGTGGTGATACGGGTAGTGTAATATACGGGCCTTAACTGTGGTGATACGGGTAGGGAGTGAACGTGTCCATGGTAATCCGTTCTATAAAAAACAATGGAAATATCTGACTTTAACCAACATAACGTATATAGCCCACCGTAGCGCACCATAGCGCCAGCGTAGCGCCATTTGATGCAAATGAGGAGAGCTGATAATTATAGTTCAATAGAAAAGACGGATAACGGATAAGCTAATGTTAACCTTGTTAAAATCACGGGTAAGCTCATTATCATACGGATAAGCTCATTATCATACGGGTAAGCTCATTATCAATACGAAAGGAGATGAAGCTTATTATAAACACGGGTAGCGAGGAAGATGTGTAATACGGGCCTTAACCGTGGTGATAGGGGTAAGGAGTTGAACGTGTCCATGGTAATCCGTGCTATAAAAACAACGGAAATATCTGACTTTAACCAACATAACGTATGGCCCACCATAGCGCACCATAGCGCCAGCGTAGCGCCATTTGATGCAAATGATGAGAGCTGATAATTATAGTTCCATAGAAAAGACGGATAACGGATAAGCTAATGTTAACCTTGTTAAAATCACGGGTTAGCTCATTATCATACGGATAGGCTCATTATCATACGGGTAAGCTGATTATCAATACGAAAGGAGATGAACGGGTATGGCTTTACCGGTAAGAATTATAAACACGAGTAAGGAAGATGTGTAATATACGGGCCTTAACCGTGGTGATACGGGTAGTGTAATATACGGGCCTTAACTGTGGTGATACGGGTAGGGAGTTGAACGTGTCCATGGTAATCCGTTCTATAAAAAACAACGCAAATATCTGACTTTAACCAACATAACGTATAGCCCACCGTAGCGCACCATAGCGCCAGCGTAGCGCCATTTGATGCAAATGAGGAGAGCTGATAATTATAGTTCCATAGAAAAGTCGGATAACGGATAAGCTAATGTTAACCTTGTTAAAATCGCGGGTAAGCTCATTATCATACGGATAAGCTCATTATCATACGGGTAAGCTCATTATCAATACGAAAGGAGATGAAGCTTATTATAAACACGGATATTGCTTTACCGGTAAGAATTATAAATACGAGTAAGGAAGATGTGTAATACGGGCTTAACCGTGGTGATACGGGTAGGGAGTTGAACGTGTCCATGGTAATCCGTCCTATAAAAACAATGGAAATATCTGACTTTAACCAACATAACGTATAGCCCACCGTAGCGTACCATAGCGCCAGCGTAGCGCCATTTGATGCAAATGAGGAGAGCTGATAATTATAGTTCCATAGAAAAGACGGATAACGGATAAGCTAATGTTAACCTTGTTAAAATCACGGGTAAGCTCATTATCATACGGATAAGCTCATTATCATATGAAGCTTATTATAAACACGGGTATGGCTTTACCAGTAAGAATTATAAACACGAGTAAGGAAGATGTGTAATACGGGCCTTAACCGTGGTGATACGGTAAGGAGTTGAACGTGTCCATGGTAATCCGTTCTATAAAAACAATGGAAATATCTGACTTTAACCAACATAACGTATATAGCCCACCGTAGCGCACCATAGCGCCAGCGTAGCGCCATTTGATGCAAATGAGGAGAGCTGATAATTATAGTTCCATAGAAAAGACGGATAACGGATAAGCTAACGTTAACCTTGTTAAAATCACGGGTAAGCTCATTATCATACGGATAAGCTCATTATCATACGGGTAAGCTCATTATCAATACGAAAGGAGATGAAGCTTATTATAAACACGGATATGGCTTTACCGGTAAGAATTATAAATACGAGTAAGGAAGATGTGTAATACGGGCCTTAACCGTGGTGATACGGGTAGGGAGTTGAACGTGTCCATGGTAATCGGTCCTATAAAAACAATGGAAATATCTGACTTTAACCAACATAACGTATATAGCCCACCGTAGCGCACCATAGCGCCAGCGTAGCGCCATTTTGATGCAAATGAGGAGAGCTGATAATTATAGTTCCATAGAAAAGACGGATAACGGATAAGCTAATGTTAACCTTGTTAAAATCACGGGTAAGCTCATTATCATGCGGATAAGCTCATTATCATACGGGTAAGCTAATTATCAATACGAAAGGAGATGAAGCTTATTATAAACACGGATATTGCTTTAACCGGTAAGAATTATAAATGCGAGTGGAAGATGTGTAATACGGGCCTTAACCGTGGTGATACGGGTAGGGAGTTGAACGTGTCCATGGTAATCCGTCCTATAAAAACAATGGAAATATCTGACTTTAACCAACATAACGTATATAGCCCACCGTAGCGCACCATAGCGCCAGTGTAGCGCCATTTGATGCAAATGAGGAGAGCTGATAATTATAGTTCCATAGAAAAGACGGATAACGGATAAGCTAATGTTAACCTTGTTAAAATCACGGGTAAGCTCATTATCATACGGATAAGCTCATTATCATACAGGTAAGCTCATTATCAATACGAAAGGAGATGAAGCTTATTATAAACACGGGTATGGCTTTACCGGTAAGAATTATAAATACGAGTAAGGAAGATGTGTAATACGGGCTTAACCGTGGTGATACAGGTAGGGAGTTGAACGTGTCCATGGTAATCCGTTCTATAAAAACAATGGAAATATCTGACTTTACCAACATAACGTATATAGCCCACCGTAGCGCACCATAGCGCCAGCGTAGCGCCATTTGATGCAAATGAGGAGAGCTGATAATTATAGTTCCATAGAAAAGACGGATAACGGATAAGCTAATGTTAACCTTGTTAAAATCACGGGTAAGCTCATTATCATACGGATAAGCTCATTATCATACGGGTAAGCTCATTATCAATACGAAAGGAGATGAAGCTTATTATAAACACGGATATGGCTTTACCGGTAAGAATTATAAATACGAGTAAGGAAGATGTGTAATACGGGCGTTAACCGTGGTGAAAGGGGTAGGGAGTTCAACGTGTCCATGGTAATCCGTCCTATAAAAACAATGGAAATATCTGACTTTAACCAACATAACGTATATAGCCAACCGTAGCGCACCATAGCGCCAGCGTAGCGCCATTTGATGCAAATGAGGAGAGCTGATAATTATAGTTCAATAGAAAAGACGGATAACGGATAAGCTAATGTTAACCTTGTTAAAATCACGGGTAAGCTCATTATCATACGGATAAGCTCATTATCATACGGGTAAGCTCATTATCAATACGAAAGGAGATGAAGCTTATTATAAACACGGGTAGCGAGGAAGATGTGTAATACGGGCCTTAACCGTGGTGATAGGGGTAAGGAGTTGAACGTGTCCATGGTAATCCGTGCTATAAAAACAACGGAAATATCTGACTTTAACCAACATAACGTATGGCCCACCATAGCGCACCATAGCGCCAGCGTAGCGCCACTTGATGCAAGTGATGAGAGCTGATAATTATAGTTCCATAGAAAAGACGGATAACGGATAAGCTAATGTTAACCTTGTTAAAATCACGGGTAAGCTCATTATCATACGGATAAGCTCATTATCATACGGGTAAGCTCATTATCAATACGAAAGGAGATGAAGCTTATTATAAACACGGGTAGCGAGGAAGATGTGTAATACGGGCCTTAACCGTGGTGATAGGGGTAAGGAGTTGAACGTGTCCATGGTAATCCGTGCTATAAAAACAACGGAAATATCTGACTTTAACCAACATAACGTATGGCCCACCATAGCGCACCATAGCGCCAGCGTAGCGCCATTTGATGCAAATGATGAGAGCTGATAATTATAGTTCCATAGAAAAGACGGATAACGGATAAGCTAATGTTAACCTTGTTAAAATCACGGGTTAGCTCATTATCATACGGATAGGCTCATTATCATACGGGTAAGCTGATTATCAATACGAAAGGAGATGAACGGGTATGGCTTTACCGGTAAGAATTATAAACACGAGTAAGGAAGATGTGTAATATACGGGCCTTAACCGTGGTGATACGGGTAGTGTAATATACGGGCCTTAACTGTGGTGATACGGGTAATCAGTTGAACGTGTCCATGGTAATCCGTCCTATAAAAAACAACGCAAATATCTGACTTTAACCAACATAACGTATGGCCCACCGTAGCGCACCATAGCGCCAGCGTAGCGCCATTTGATGCAAATGAGCTTCGATATTTTATTCTAAAAATGGCGGCGTAGCCCACCAAATTCTATAGATTTAAACAATGGTAGCCCACCGTAAAACAATGGTAGCCCACCGTAAAACAATGGTAGCCCACCGTAGCCCACCGTTTCCTATAGGCCGGTTTCATAGCGTGTCTGGGCGCACAAGAGGCGAACAGATATTTTCTGCCAAACATATCGGCGTAACTGTTTTGAAGTTTTCCGTTTCGTGGCAAACATTCATAATAACATTTATCTTCCTAAACCCAAAATACCAGCTTTTGCTGAATGGGCTACCCTATACCGAAATAAAATACATCTATCTATCTAACCTACGTTCTTTGGGAGAACAGTGTCTGGGCGCAACCGTGGTGATACGGGTAGGGAGTTGAACGTGTCCATGGTAATCCGTTCTATAAAAACAATGGAAATATATGACTTTAACCAACATAACGTATAGCCCACCGTAGCGCACCATAGCGCCAGCGTAGCGCCATTTGATGCAAATGAGGAGAGCTGATAATTATAGTTCCATAGAAAAGACGGATAACGGATAAGCTAATGTTAACCTTGTTAAAATCACGGGTAAGCTCATTATCATACGGATAAGCTCATTATCATACGGGTAAGCTCATTATCAATACGAAAGGAGATGAAGCTTATTATAAACACGGATATGGCTTTACCGGTAAGAATTATAAATACGAGTAAGGAAGATGTGTAATACGGGCCTTAACCGTGGTGATACGGGTAGGGAGTTCAACGTGTCCATGGTAATCCGTCCTATAAAAAACAATGGAAATATCTGACTTTAACCAACATAACGTATATAGCCCACCGTAGCGCACCATAGCGCCAGCGTAGCGCCATTTGATGCAAATGAGGAGAGCTGATAATTATAGTTCAATAGAAAAGACGGATAACGGATAAGCTAATGTTAACCTTGTTAAAATCACGGGTAAGCTCATTATCATACGGATAAGCTCATTATCATACGGGTAAGCTCATTATCAATACGAAAGGAGATGAAGCTTATTATAAACACGGGTAGCGAGGAAGATGTGTAATACGGGCCTTAACCGTGGTGATAGGGGTAAGGAGTTGAACGTGTCCATGGTAATCCGTGCTATAAAAACAACGGAAATATCTGACTTTAACCAACATAACGTATGGCCCACCATAGCGCACCATAGCGCCAGCGTAGCGCCATTTGATGCAAATGATGAGAGCTGATAATTATAGTTCCATAGAAAAGACGGATAACGGATAAGCTAATGTTAACCTTGTTAAAATCACGGGTTAGCTCATTATCATACGGATAGGCTCATTATCATACGGGTAAGCTGATTATCAATACGAAAGGAGATGAACGGGTATGGCTTTACCGGTAAGAATTATAAACACGAGTAAGGAAGATGTGTAATATACGGGCCTTAACCGTGGTGATACGGGTAGTGTAATATACGGGCCTTAACTGTGGTGATACGGGTAGGGAGTTGAACGTGTCCATGGTAATCCGTTCTATAAAAAACAACGCAAATATCTGACTTTAACCAACATAACGTATAGCCCACCGTAGCGCACCATAGCGCCAGCGTAGCGCCATTTGATGCAAATGAGGAGAGCTGATAATTATAGTTCCATAGAAAAGTCGGATAACGGATAAGCTAATGTTAACCTTGTTAAAATCGCGGGTAAGCTCATTATCATACGGATAAGCTCATTATCATACGGGTAAGCTCATTATCAATACGAAAGGAGATGAAGCTTATTATAAACACGGATATTGCTTTACCGGTAAGAATTATAAATACGAGTAAGGAAGATGTGTAATACGGGCTTAACCGTGGTGATACGGGTAGGGAGTTGAACGTGTCCATGGTAATCCGTCCTATAAAAACAATGGAAATATCTGACTTTAACCAACATAACGTATAGCCCACCGTAGCGTACCATAGCGCCAGCGTAGCGCCATTTGATGCAAATGAGGAGAGCTGATAATTATAGTTCCATAGAAAAGACGGATAACGGATAAGCTAATGTTAACCTTGTTAAAATCACGGGTAAGCTCATTATCATACGGATAAGCTCATTATCATATGAAGCTTATTATAAACACGGGTATGGCTTTACCAGTAAGAATTATAAACACGAGTAAGGAAGATGTGTAATACGGGCCTTAACCGTGGTGATACGGTAAGGAGTTGAACGTGTCCATGGTAATCCGTTCTATAAAAACAATGGAAATATCTGACTTTAACCAACATAACGTATATAGCCCACCGTAGCGCACCATAGCGCCAGCGTAGCGCCATTTGATGCAAATGAGGAGAGCTGATAATTATAGTTCCATAGAAAAGACGGATAACGGATAAGCTAATGTTAACCTTGTTAAAATCACGGGTAAGCTCATTATCATACGGATAAGCTCATTATCATACGGGTAAGCTCATTATCAATACGAAAGGAGATGAAGCTTATTATAAACACGGGTATGGCTTTACCAGTAAGAATTATAAACACGTGTAAGGAAGATGTGTAATACGGGCCTTAACCGTGGTGATACGGTAAGGAGTTGAACGTGTCCATGGTAATCCGTGCTATAAAAACAACGGAAATATCTGACTTTAACCAACATAACGTATAGCCCACCGTAGCGTACCATAGCGCTAGCGTAGCGCCATTTGATGCAAATGAGGAGAGCTGATAATTATTGTTCCATAGAAAAGACGGATAACGGATAAGCTAATGTTAACCTTGTTAAAATCACGGGTAAGCTCATTATCATACGGATAAGCTCATTATCATACGGGTAAGCTGATTATCAATACGAAAGGAGATGAACGGGTATGGCTTTACCGGTAAGAATTATAAACACGAGTAAGGAAGATGTGTAATATACGGGCCTTAACCGTGGTGATACGGGTAGTGTAATATACGGGCCTTAACTGTGGTGATACGGGTAGGGAGTTCAACGTGTCCATGGTAATCCGTCCTATAAAAACAATGGAAATATCTGACTTTAACCAACATAACGTATATAGCCCACCGTAGCGCACCATAGCGCCAGCGTAGCGCCATTTGATGCAAATGAGGAGAGCTGATAATTATAGTTCAATAGAAAAGACGGATAACGGATAAGCTAATGTTAACCTTGTTAAAATCACGGGTAAGCTCATTATCATACGGATAAGCTCATTATCATACGGGTAAGAATGAATGAATGAATGAACAACTTTATTTAACCACGCTAATATCGTCAGCAAATGCTGATTTCCACGATAGGCGTGTAAAATTATGGTACAAATACAAGAAATATTATAGTAATACAGTTAATAACAAATAATAGTATAATACAGTTACATAAAATTACAAAAATATAGTTTTTATATTTTACAAAATGTAGTTAAAAAACATGAGTCGCGATTTTTCTTTCAAAATAGGACCGTGTTTTACTTTTTCTTAAGTCAGCTGGTAGGGAGTTCCATAACGCAGCTCCGTCAAACATAAAACTCTTTTTCATGCAGTTTGTGCGTGGATTCGGCAAACAAACTGAGCTGTGACTTTCACGAAGATTATAGTGAAACAATTCGTCTTTGTATGTAAATAACTTATGGAGGGAATTTGGCCCCATATTGTTCAGAACTTTGAACATCATTTTTGCTTTGGCTTTTAGACGCTGTGTTTGTAAAGGTTCCCATTCCAAAGCATTTAAGGCAGTTTGTTGATCAGTTTGATTAGGCATATTTGCTATAATACGTGCTGCTCTGTTTTGCAGTTTTTGTAAACGTTTGGATTGGGTCTCACCGAAAACATTCCAAACTTCGCAACAATAATTGAAATAAGGTTGAATTAATGAATTGTATAAACACTTTAGAGTCTTTTGATCAGCAAATTCTTTTACTTGTTTCAAAGCATATAGGCCTGATGATATTTTCTTACATATACTGTCTGTGTTAGCTTTCCAAGATAAATTTTCATCAACAATAACACCCAGAGCTTTGTATTGGGAAACTTGTTTTATCGGTTTGTCTTCAATAGTAATTTTTAATTGATAATCAACCAATTTTATTAAGCATAGGTTTAGTTCCAATAAGAATAAATTCTGTTTTAGCCACATTTAGGCTGAGTTTGTTTGCTATTAGCCATTTTCGTAAGTTTACCAAATCAGAATTCACTGCAATTTCAATATCATTAATTGATTCACCAGCTGCTGTAATGTTTGTGTCATCAGCAAACAACCTGGGTTTAGTTTGATTTAAACATGATGATAAATCGTTTATGTAGATTAAAAATAATAAAGGTCCTAAAATAGAGCCTTGGGGTACTCCACATTTTACGCCACGTTCTTCTGAAATAAAACCATTTATATCACATTTTTGTGTTCGTTCATTGAGATATGATTTGATTAATGATAATGCCTGGCCTTTGATTCCATAAAGTAATAATTTTTCTAATAAAATTTGATGGTTAACAGTGTCAAAGGCCTTCTTTAGGTCTATAAAAACTACTAGATTGAACAATTTTCTGTCCATGTTTACATACCAATTATTGGTACAGTCTAGTAGTGCTGTAGCTGTGGAGTGGAACTTTCGAAAACCAAATTGGTGCTCAGAGAGCAGGTCGCTTGCTGAGAAATATTCGTATAATTGATTGTAAATGATACGTTCCATAACTTTGCTAATAGCAGGCAGCACCGAAATAGGACGATAATTTCCAGGCAAATTTCGCTTGCCACTTTTAAACAGTGGGATTACTCTTGCCATTTTCCAATCACTTGGAAAAGTGCATAAAGTAATTGCTTGATTAAAAATATATGTTAGTGAGCTAGAAATTATTGGTGCTGCAATTTTAATAATTCTACTTGAAATTTTATCAATGCCTGTGGCCTTGCAGCTTGAAAGTTTCGATAGTAAATGACAAACATGGTTTACAGTGACTGGTTTGAATGCAGTAAATTCGGATCTAGTTTCTTTTAGATATTGCTCAAAATGACAGTCAGTTGAATCAATTTTATCAGCTAGGTTTGGTCCAATCATTGAAAAATATTCATTAAAACTCTCAGCAATGTCTTTGGGATTAGTCAACTTTTCCTCATTGATGTTTAGTTCATTTACTTTTGTTGGCCTATTTTGTTTGCCCATTAAACTATTTATAGACCTCCAAGCAGCTTTTGGATCATGTTTTAAAACTGAAATTTTGTTGGAATAGTATTCTTTCTTGGCTTGTCTTAATTGTGTGTTTGTAAAATTTCTTGCTTTTTTATAGTTTTCCCAATCACTTTCAAGTTTAGTAATTGTTGCTTTTCTTTTTAATTTATCTCTTTCGTTTATTAATTTTTTGATATTACTATTAATCCATGGGACTCTTTTTGATTTTACTTTTTTATGTTGAAGAGGAGCATGCTTATCCAGGATTTCTAGAAACAATTGTTTCCAAATCTCCCACATACTATTTGGATTATCTCCAAAGAAATAAACATAGTCCCAGAGTTGTAGTGGGATAATAACGCATTCTCATTATCAATACGAAAGGAGATGAAGCTTATTATAAACACGGGTAGCGAGGAAGATGTGTAATACGGGCCTTAACCGTGGTGATAGGGGTAAGGAGTTGAACGTGTCCATGGTAATCCGTGCTATAAAAACAACGGAAATATCTGACTTTAACCAACATAACGTATGGCCCACCATAGCGCACCATAGCGCCAGCGTAGCGCCATTTGATGCAAATGATGAGAGCTGATAATTATAGTTCCATAGAAAAGACGGATAACGGATAAGCTAATGTTAACCTTGTTAAAATCACGGGTTAGCTCATTATCATACGGGTAAGCTGATTATCAATACGAAAGGAGATGAACGGGTATGGCTTTACCGGTAAGAATTATAAACACGAGTAAGGAAGATGTGTAATATACGGGCCTTAACCGTGGTGATACGGGTAGTGTAATATACGGGCCTTAACTGTGGTGATACGGGTAGGGAGTTGAACGTGTCCATGGTAATCCGTTCTATAAAAAACAACGCAAATATCTGACTTTAACCAACATAACGTATAGCCCACCGTAGCGCACCATAGCGCCAGCGTAGCGCCATTTGATGCAAATGAGGAGAGCTGATAATTATAGTTCCATAGAAAAGTCGGATAACGGATAAGCTAATGTTAACCTTGTTAAAATCGCGGGTAAGCTCATTATCATACGGATAAGCTCATTATCATACGGGTAAGCTCATTATCAATACGAAAGGAGATGAAGCTTATTATAAACACGGATATTGCTTTACCGGTAAGAATTATAAATACGAGTAAGGAAGATGTGTAATACGGGCTTAACCGTGGTGATACGGGTAGGGAGTTGAACGTGTCCATGGTAATCCGTCCTATAAAAACAATGGAAATATCTGACTTTAACCAACATAACGTATAGCCCACCGTAGCGTACCATAGCGCCAGCGTAGCGCCATTTGATGCAAATGAGGAGAGCTGATAATTATAGTTCCATAGAAAAGACGGATAACGGATAAGCTAATGTTAACCTTGTTAAAATCACGGGTAAGCTCATTATCATACGGATAAGCTCATTATCATATGAAGCTTATTATAAACACGGGTATGGCTTTACCAGTAAGAATTATAAACACGAGTAAGGAAGATGTGTAATACGGGCCTTAACCGTGGTGATACGGTAAGGAGTTGAACGTGTCCATGGTAATCCGTTCTATAAAAACAATGGAAATATCTGACTTTAACCAACATAACGTATATAGCCCACCGTAGCGCACCATAGCGCCAGCGTAGCGCCATTTGATGCAAATGAGGAGAGCTGATAATTATAGTTCCATAGAAAAGACGGATAACGGATAAGCTAATGTTAACCTTGTTAAAATCACGGGTAAGCTCATTATCATACGGATAAGCTCATTATCATACGGGTAAGCTCATTATCAATACGAAAGGAGATGAAGCTTATTATAAACACGGGTATGGCTTTACCGGTAAGAATTATAAATACTAGTAAGGAAGATGTGTAATACGGGCCTTAACCGTGGTGATACGGGTAGGGAGTTGAACGTGTCAATGGTAATCCGTTCTATAAAAACAATGGAAATATCTGACTTTAACCAACATAACGTATGGCCCACCGTAGCGCACCATAGCGCCAGCGTAGCGCCATTTGATGCAAATGAGGAGAGCTGATAATTATAGTTCCATAGAAAAGACGGATAACGGATAAGCTAATGTTAACCTTGTTAAAATCACGGGTAAGCGCATTATCATACGGATAAGCTCATTATCATACGGGTAAGCTCATTATCAATACGAAAGGAGATGAAGCTTATTATAAACACGGGTATGGCTTTACCGGTAAGAATTATAAACACGAGTAAGGAAGATGTGTAATACGGGCCTTAACCGTGGTGATACGGTAAGGAGACAGGAGTTGAACGTGTCCATGGTAATCCGTCCTATAAAAACAATGGAAATATCTGACTTTAACCAACATAACGTATATAGCCCACCGTAGCGCACCATAGCGCCAGCGTAGCGCCATTTGATGCAAATGAGGAGAGCTGATAATTATAGTTCCATAGAAAAGACGGATAACGGATAAGCTAATGTTAACCTTGTTAAAATCACGGGTAAGCTCATTATCATGCGGATAAGCTCATTATCATACGGGTAAGCTAATTATCAATACGAAAGGAGATGAAGCTTATTATAAACACGGGTATGGCTTTACCGGTAAGAATTATAAATACGAGTAAGGAAGATGTGTAATACGGGCTTAACCGTGGTGATACAGGTAGGGAGTTGAACGTGTCCATGGTAATCCGTTCTATAAAAACAATGGAAATATCTGACTTTACCAACATAACGTATATAGCCCACCGTAGCGCACCATAGCGCCAGCGTAGCGCCATTTGATGCAAATGAGGAGAGCTGATAATTATAGTTCCATAGAAAAGACGGATAACGGATAAGCTAATGTTAACCTTGTTAAAATCACGGGTAAGCTCATTATCATACGGATAAGCTCATTATCATACGGGTAAGCTCATTATCAATACGAAAGGAGATGAAGCTTATTATAAACACGGATATGGCTTTACCGGTAAGAATTATAAATACGAGTAAGGAAGATGTGTAATACGGGCGTTAACCGTGGTGAAAGGGGTAGGGAGTTCAACGTGTCCATGGTAATCCGTCCTATAAAAACAATGGAAATATCTGACTTTAACCAACATAACGTATATAGCCAACCGTAGCGCACCATAGCGCCAGCGTAGCGCCATTTGATGCAAATGATGAGAGCTGATAATTATAGTTCCATAGAAAAGACGGATAACGGATAAGCTAATGTTAACCTTGTTAAAATCACGGGTTAGCTCATTATCATACGGATAGGCTCATTATCATACGGGTAAGCTCATTATCAATACGAAAGGAGATGAAGCTTATTATAAACACGGGTAGCGAGGAAGATGTGTAATACGGGCCTTAACCGTGGTGATAGGGGTAAGGAGTTGAACGTGTCCATGGTAATCCGTGCTATAAAAACAACGGAAATATCTGACTTTAACCAACATAACGTATGGCCCACCATAGCGCACCATAGCGCCAGCGTAGCGCCATTTGATGCAAATGATGAGAGCTGATAATTATAGTTCCATAGAAAAGACGGATAACGGATAAGCTAATGTTAACCTTGTTAAAATCACGGGTTAGCTCATTATCATACGGATAGGCTCATTATCATACGGGTAAGCTGATTATCAATACGAAAGGAGATGAACGGGTATGGCTTTACCGGTAAGAATTATAAACACGAGTAAGGAAGATGTGTAATATACGGGCCTTAACCGTGGTGATACGGGTAGTGTAATATACGGGCCTTAACTGTGGTGATACGGGTAATCAGTTGAACGTGTCCATGGTAATCCGTCCTATAAAAAACAACGCAAATATCTGACTTTAACCAACATAACGTATGGCCCACCGTAGCGCACCATAGCGCCAGCGTAGCGCCATTTGATGCAAATGAGCTTCGATATTTTATTCTAAAAATGGCGGCGTAGCCCACCAAATTCTATAGATTTAAACAATGGTAGCCCACCGTAAAACAATGGTAGCCCACCGTAAAACAATGGTAGCCCACCGTAGCCCACCGTTTCCTATAGGCCGGTTTCATAGCGTGTCTGGGCGCACAAGAGGCGAACAGATATTTTTCTGCCAAACATATCGGCGTAACTGTTTTGAAGTTTTCCGTTTCGTGGCAAACATTCATAATAACATTTATCTTCCTAAACCCAAAATACCAGCTTTTGCTGAATGGGCTACCCTATACCGAAATAAAATACATCTATCTATCTAACCTACGTTTCTTTGGGAGAACAGTGTCTGGGCGCAACCGTGGTGATACGGGTAGGGAGTTGAACGTGTCCATGGTAATCCGTTCTATAAAAACAATGGAAATATATGACTTTAACCAACATAACGTATAGCCCACCGTAGCGCACCATAGCGCCAGCGTAGCGCCATTTGATGCAAATGAGGAGAGCTGATAATTATAGTTCCATAGAAAAGACGGATAACGGATAAGCTAATGTTAACCTTGTTAAAATCACGGGTAAGCTCATTATCATACGGATAAGCTCATTATCATACGGGTAAGCTAATTATCAATACGAAAGGAGATGAAGCTTATTATAAACACGGATATTGCTTTACCGGTAAGAATTATAAATGCGAGTAAGGAAGATGTGTAATACGGGTCTTAACCGTGGTGATACGGGTAGGGAGTTGAACGTGTCCATGGTAATCCGTCCTATAAAAACAATGGAAATATCTGACTTTAACCAACATAACGTATATAGCCCACCGTAGCGCACCATAGCGCCAGTGTAGCGCCATTTGATGCAAATGAGAAGATCTGATAATTATAGTTCCATAGAAAAGACGGATAACGGATAAGCTAATGTTAACCTTGTTAAAATCACGGGTAAGCTCATTATCATACGGATAAGCTCATTATCATACGGGTAAGCTCATTATCAATACGAAAGGAGATGAAGCTTATTATAAACACGGGTAGCGAGGAAGATGTGTAATACGGGCCTTAACCGTGGTGATAGGGGTAAGGAGTTGAACGTGTCCATGGTAATCCGTGCTATAAAAACAATGGAAATATCTGACTTTAACCAACATAACGTATGGCCCACTGTAGCGCACCATAGCGCCAGCGTAGCGCCATTTGATGCAAATGAGGAGAGCTGATAATTATAGTTCCATAGAAAAGACGGATAACGGATAAGCTAATGTTAACCTTGTTAAAATCACGGGTAAGCTCATTATCATACGGATAAGCTCATTATCATACGGGTAAGCTTATTATCAATACGAAAGGAGATGAAGCTTATTATAAACACGGGTATGGCTTTACCGGTAAGAATTATAAATACTAGTAAGGAAGATGTGTAATACGGGCCTTAACCGTGGTGATACGGGTAGGGAGTTGAACGTGTCAATGGTAATCCGTTCTATAAAAACAATGGAAATATCTGACTTTAACCAACATAACGTATGGCCCACCGTAGCGCACCATAGCGCCAGCGTAGCGCCATTTGATGCAAATGAGGAGAGCTGATAATTATAGTTCCATAGAAAAGACGGATAACGGATAAGCTAACGTTAACCTTGTTAAAATCACGGGTAAGCTCATTATCATACGGATAAGCTCATTATCATACGGGTAAGCTCATCAATACGAAAGGAGATGAAGCTTATTATAAACACGGATATGGCTTTACCGGTAAGAATTATAAATACGAGTAAGGAAGATGTGTAATACGGGCCTTAACTCCCCCTGAATTTTTTATTATTATTACGGAATCAGATAGAGCTCGTCGCAAGCTTTCCAACGCGCTGACGCAAGTCCTGTTTGGATGTAAATTGTGGGCGTGCTCAGCATTCAAAAAAATTCGATCGGTCGCCGCCCGGGATAATTTTTTATTATTATTACGGAATCGGATAGAGCTCGTTGCGGGCTTTCCAACGCGCTGACCCAAGTCCAGTTTGGATGTAAATTGTGGACGTGCTCAGCGTTCAAAAACATTTGGTCGGTCGCCCCCCCGGGAGAATTTTTTATTATTATTACGGAATCGGATAGAGCTCGTTGCGGGCTTTCCAACGCGCTGACCCAAGTCCAGTTTGGATGTAAATTGTGGACGTGCTCAGCGTTCAAAAAAATTCGATCGGTCGCCAACCCGGGATAATTTTTTATTATTATTACGGAATCTGATAGAGCTCGTTACGGGCTTTCCAACGTGCTGACCCAAGTCCGGTTTGGATGTAAATTGTGGACGTGCTCAGCTTTTTTATTATTATTACGGAATCGGATAGAGCTCGTTGCGGGCTTTCCAACGCGCTGATCCAAGTCCGGTTTGGATGTAAATTGTGGACGTGCTCAGCTTTTTTATTATTATTACTGAATCGGATAGAGCTCGTTGCGGGCATTCCAACGCGCTGACCCAAGTCCGGTTTGGATGTAAATTGTGGACGTGCTCAGCGTTCAAAAACATTTGGTCGGTCGCCCCCCCGGGAGAATTTTTTATTATTATTACGGAATCGGATAGAGCTCGTTGCGGGCTTTCCAACGCGCTGACCCAAGTCCGGTTTGGATGTAAATTGTGGACGTGCTCAGCTTTTTTATTATTATTACGGAATCGGATAGAGCTCGTTGCGGGCTTTCCAACGCGCTGACCCAAGTCCGGTTTGGATGTAAATTGTGGACGTGCTCAGCGTTCAAAAATATTAGGTTGGTCGCCCCCCCCGGGACAATTTTTTAATTTTCTGGAATCGGATAGATCTCGTCACGGCCTTTCGAATGCTGTGATTCCCGTCTCATTTGGATGTAAATTGAAGGCGTGCTCAGCGTTCAAAAATATTAGGTCGGTCGCCCCCCCCCGGGACAATTTTTTAATTTTCTGGAATCGGATAGATCTCGTCACGGCCTTTCGAATGCTGTGATTCCCGTCTCATTTGGATGTAAATTGAAGGCGTGCTCAGCGTTCAAAAATATTAGGTCGGTCGCCCCCCCGGGACAATTTTTTAATTTTCTGGAATCGGATAGATCTCGTCCACGGCCTTTCGAATGCTGTGATTCCCGTCTCATTTGGATGTAAATTGAAGGCGTGCTCAGCGTTCAAAAATATTAGGTCGGTCGCCCCCCCGGGACAATTTTTAATTTTCTGGAATCGGATAGATCTCGTCACGGCCTTTCGAATGCTGTGATTCCCGTCTCATTTGGATGTAAATTGAAGGCGTGCTCAGCGTTCAAAAATATTAGGGTCGGTCGCCCCCCCCGGGACAATTTTTTTAATTTTCTGGAATCGGATAGATCTCGTCACGGCCTTTCGAATGCTGTGATTCCCCGTCTCATTTGGATGTAAATTGAAGGCGTGCTCAGCGTTCAAAAATATTAGGTCGGTCGCCCCCCCCGGGACAATTTTTTAATTTTCTGGAATCGGATAGATCTGATCACGGCCTTTGGAATGCTGTGATTCCCGTCTCATTTGGATGTAAATTGAAGGCGTGCTCAGCGTTCAAAAATATTAGGTCGGTCGCCCCCCCCGGGACAATTTTTTAATTTTCTGGAATCGGATAGATCTCGTCACGGCCTTTCGAATGCTGTGATTCCCGTCTCATTTGGATGTAAATTGAAGGCGTGCTCAGCGTTCAAAAATATTAGGTCGGTCGCCCCCCCCCGGGACAATTTTTTAATTTTCTGGAATCGGATAGATCTCGTCACGGCCTTTCGAATGCTGTGATTCCCGTCTCATTTGGATGTAAATTGAAGGCGTGCTCAGCGTTCAAAAATATTAGGTCGGTCGCCCCCCCCGGGACAATTTTTAATTTTCTGGAATCGGATAGATCTCGTCACGGCCTTTCGAATGCTGTGATTCCCGTCTCATTTGGATGTAAATTGAAGGCGTGCTCAGCGTTCAAAAATATTAGGTCGGTCGCCCCCCCCGGGACAATTTTTTAATTTTCTGGAATCGGATAGATCTCATCACGGCCTTTGGAATGCTGTGATTCCCGTCTCATTTGGATGTAAATTGAAGGCGTGCTCAGCGTTCAAAAATATTAGGTCGGTCGCCCCCCGGGGACAATTTTTTAATTTTCTGGAATCGGATAGATCTGATCACGGCCTTTGGAATGCTGTGATTCCCGTCTCATTTGGATGTAAATTGAAGGCGTGCTCAGCGTTCAAAAATATTAGGTCGGTCGCCCCCCCCGGGACAATTTTTTAATTTTCTGGAATCGGATAGATCTCCTCACGGCCTTTGGAATGCTGTGATTCCCGTCTCATTTGGATGTAAATTGAAGGCGTGCTCAGCGTTCAAAAATATTAGGTCGGTCGCCCCCCCGGGGACAATTTTTTAATTTTCTGGAATCGGATAGATCTGATCACGGCCTTTGGAATGCTGTGATTCCCGTCTCATTTGGATCTAAATTGAAGGCGTGCTCAGCGTTCAAAAATATTAGGTCGGTCGCCCCCCCCGGGACAATTTTTTAATTTTCTGGAATCGGATAGATCTCGTCACGGCCTTTCGAATGCTGTGATTCCCGTCTCATTTGGATGTAAATTGAAGGCGTGCTCAGCGTTCAAAAATATTAGGTTGGTTCGCCCCCCCCGGGACAATTTTTTAATTTTCTGGAATCGGATAGATCTCGTCACGGCCTTTCGAATGCTGTGATTCCCGTCTCATTTGGATGTAAATTGAAGGCGTGCTCAGCGTTCAAAAATATTAGGTCGGTCGCCCCCCCCGGGACAATTTTTTAATTTTCTGGAATCGGATAGATCTCGTCACGGCCTTTCGAATGCTGTGATTCCCGTCTCATTTGGATGTAAATTGAAGGCGTGCTCAGCGTTCAAAAATATTAGGTCGGTCGCCCCCCCCGGGACAATTTTTTAATTTTCTGGAATCGGATAGATCTCGTCACGGCCTTTCGAATGCTGTGATTCCCGTCTCATTTGGATGTAAATTGAAGGCGTGCTCAGCGTTCAAAAATATTAGGTCGGTCGCCCCCCCCGGGACAATTTTTAATTTTCTGGAATCGGATAGATCTCGTCACGGCCTTTCGAATGCTGTGATTCCCGTCTCATTTGGATGTAAATTGAAGGCGTGCTCAGCGTTCAAAAATATTAGGTCGGTCGCCCCCCCCGGGACAATTTTTTAATTTTCTGGAATCCGATAGATCTCGTCACGGCCTTTCGAATGCTGTGATTCCCGTCTCATTTGGATGTAAATTGAAGGCGTGCTCAGCGTTCAAAAATATTAGGTCGGTCGCCCCCCCGGGACAATTTTTTAATTTTCTGGAATCGGATAGATCTCGTCACGGCCTTTCGAATGCTGTGATTCCCGTCTCATTTGGATGTAAATTGAAGGCGTGCTCAGCGTTCAAAAATATTAGGTCGGTCGCCCCCCGGGACAATTTTTTAATTTTCTGGAATCCGATAGATCTCGTCACGGCCTTTCGAATGCTGTGATTCCCGTCTCATTTGGATGTAAATTGAAGGCGTGCTCAGCGTTCAAAAATATTAGGTCGGTCGCCCCCCCCGGGACAATTTTTTAATTTTCTGGAATCGGATAGATCTCATCACGGCCTTTGGAATGCTGTGATTCCCGTCTCATTTGGATGTAAATTGAAGGCGTGCTCAGCGTTCAAAAATATTAGGTCGGTCGCCCCCCCGGGACAATTTTTTAATTTTCTGGAATCGGATAGATCTGATCACGGCCTTTGGAATGCTGTGATTCCCGTCTCATTTGGATGTAAATTGAAGGCGTGCTCAGCGTTCAAAAATATTAGGTCGGTCGCCCCCCCCGGGACAATTTTTTAATTTTCTGGAATCGGATAGATCTCATCACGGCCTTTGGAATGCTGTGATTCCCGTCTCATTTGGATGTAAATTGAAGGCGTGCTCAGCGTTCAAAAATATTAGGTCGGTCGCCCCCCCGGGGGACAATTTTTTAATTTTCTGGAATCGGATAGATCTGATCACGGCCTTTGGAATGCTGTGATTCCCGTCTCATTTGGATGTAAATTGAAGGCGTGCTCAGCGTTCAAAAATATTAGGTCGGTCGCCCCCCCCGGGACAATTTTTTAATTTTCTGGAATCGGATAGATCTCGTCACGGCCTTTCGAATGCTGTGATTCCCGTCTCATTTGGATGTAAATTGAAGGCGTGCTCAGCGTTCAAAAATATTAGGTCGGTCGCCCCCCCCGGGACAATTTTTTAATTTTCTGGAATCGGATAGATCTCGTCACGGCCTTTCGAATGCTGTGATTCCCGTCTCATTTGGATGTAAATTGAAGGCGTGCTCAGCGTTCAAAAATATTAGGTCGGTCGCCCCCCCCGGGACAATTTTTTAATTTTCTGGAATCGGATAGATCTCGTCACGGCCTTTCGAATGCTGTGATTCCCGTCTCATTTGGATGTAAATTGAAGGCGTGCTCAGCGTTCAAAAATATTAGGTCGGTCGCCCCCCCGGGACAATTTTTTAATTTTCTGGAATCGGATAGATCTCGTCACGGCCTTTCGAATGCTGTGATTCCCGTCTCATTTGGATGTAAATTGAAGGCGTGCTCAGCGTTCAAAAATATTAGGTCGGTCGCCCCCCCCGGGACAATTTTTTAATTTTCTGGAATCCGATAGATCTCGTCACGGCCTTTCGAATGCTGTGATTCCCGTCTCATTTGGATGTAAATTGAAGGCGTGCTCAGCGTTCAAAAATATTAGGTCGGTCGCCCCCCCCGGGACAATTTTTTAATTTTCTGGAATCGGATAGATCTCATCACGGCCTTTGGAATGCTGTGATTCCCGTCTCATTTGGATGTAAATTGAAGGCGTGCTCAGCGTTCAAAAATATTAGGTCGGTCGCCCCCCCGGGACAATTTTTTAATTTTCTGGAATCGGATAGATCTGATCACGGCCTTTGGAATGCTGTGATTCCCGTCTCATTTGGATGTAAATTGAAGGCGTGCTCAGCGTTCAAAAATATTAGGTCGGTCGCCCCCCCCGGGACAATTTTTTAATTTTCTGGAATCGGATAGATCTCGTCACGGCCTTTCGAATGCTGTGATTCCCGTCTCATTTGGATGTAAATTGAAGGCGTGCTCAGCGTTCAAAAATATTAGGTCGGTCGCCCCCCCCCGGGACAATTTTTTAATTTTCTGGAATCGGATAGATCTCGTCACGGCCTTTCGAATGCTGTGATTCCCGTCTCATTTGGATGTAAATTGAAGGCGTGCTCAGCGTTCAAAAATATTAGGTCGGTCGCCCCCCCCGGGACAATTTTTTAATTTTCTGGAATCGGATAGATCTCGTCACGGCCTTTCGAATGCTGTGATTCCCGTCTCATTTGGATGTAAATTGAAGGCGTGCTCAGCGTTCAAAAATATTAGGTCGGTCGCCCCCCCCGGGACAATTTTTTAATTTTCTGGAATCGGATAGATCTCGTCACGGCCTTTCGAATGCTGTGATTCCCGTCTCATTTGGATGTAAATTGAAGGCGTGCTCAGCGTTCAAAAATATTAGGTCGGTCGCCCCCCCCGGGACAATTTTTTAATTTTCTGGAATCGGATAGATCTCATCACGGCCTTTGGAATGCTGTGATTCCCGTCTCATTTGGATGTAAATTGAAGGCGTGCTCAGCGTTCAAAAATATTAGGTCGGTCGCCCCCCCCGGGACAATTTTTTAATTTTCTGGAATCGGATAGATCTCGTCACGGCCTTTCGAATGCTGTGATTCCCGTCTCATTTGGATGTAAATTGAAGGCGTGCTCAGCGTTCAAAAATATTAGGTCGGTCGCCCCCCCCCGGGACAATTTTTTAATTTTCTGGAATCGGATAGATCTCGTCACGGCCTTTCGAATGCTGTGATTCCCGTCTCATTTGGATGTAAATTGAAGGCGTGCTCAGCGTTCAAAAATATTAGGTCGGTCGCCCCCCCCCGGGACAATTTTTTAATTTTCTGGAATCGATAGGTCGGTCGCCCCCCCCGGGACAATTTTTTAATTTTCTGGAATCGGATAGATCTCATCACGGCCTTTCGAATGCTGTGATTCCCGTCTCATTTGGATGTAAATTGAAGCGTGCTCATCAAAAATATTAGGTCGGCCGCCCCCCCGGGACAATTTTTTAATTTTCTGGAATCGGATAGATCTCGTCACGGCCTTTCGAATGCTGTGATTCCCGTCTCATTTGGATGTAAAATTGAAGGCGTGCTCAGCGTTCAAAAATATTAGGTCGGTCGCCCCCCCCGGGACAATTTTTTAATTTTCTGGAATCGGATAGATCTCGTCACGGCCTTTCGAATGCTGTGATTCCCGTCTCATTTGGATGTAAATTGAAGGCGTGCTCAGCGTTCAAAAATATTAGGTCGGTCGCCCCCCCCCGGGACAATTTTTTAATTTTCTGGAATCGGATAGATCTCGTCACGGCCTTTGGAATGCTGTGATTCCCGTCTCATTTGGATGTAAATTGAAGGCGTGCTCAGCGTTCAAAAATATTAGGTCGGTCGCCCCCCCGGGGACAATTTTTTAATTTTCTGGAATCGGATAGATCTGATCACGGCCTTTGGAATGCTGTGATTCCCGTCTCATTTGGATGTAAATTGAAGGCGTGCTCAGCGTTCAAAAATATTAGGTCGGTCGCCCCCCGGGGACAATTTTTTAATTTTCTGGAATCGGATAGATCTCGTCACGGCCTTTGGAATGCTGTGATTCCCGTCTCATTTGGATGTAAATTGAAGGCGTGCTCAGCGTTCAAAAATATTAGGTCGGTCGCCCCCCCGGGACAATTTTTTAATTTTCTGGAATCGGATAGATCTCGTCACGGCCTTTGGAATGCTGTGATTCCCCGTCTCATTTGGATGTAAATTGAAGGCGTGCTCAGCGTTCAAAAATATTAGGTCGGTCGCCCCCCCCGGGACAATTTTTTAATTTTCTGGAATCCGATAGATCTCGTCACGGCCTTTCGAATGCTGTGATTCCCGTCTCATTTGGATGTAAATTGAAGGCGTGCTCAGCGTTCAAAAATATTAGGTCGGTCGCCCCCCCGGGACAATTTTTTAATTTTCTGGAATCGGATAGATCTCGTCACGGCCTTGAATGCTGTGATTCCCGTCTCATTTGGATGTAAATTGAAGGCGTGCTCAGCGTTCAAAAATATTAGGTCGGTCGCCCCCCCCGGACAATTTTTTAATTTTCTGGAATCGGATAGATCTCGTCACGGCCTTTCGAATGCTGTGATTCCCGTCTCATTTGGATGTAAATTGAAGGCGTGCTCAGCGTTCAAAAATATTAGGTCGGTCGCCCCCCGGGACAATTTTTTAATTTTCTGGAATCGGATAGATCTCGTCACGGCCTTTCGAATGCTGTGATTCCCGTCTCATTTGGATGTAAATTGAAGGCGTGCTCAGCGTTCAAAAATATTAGGTCGGTCGCCCCCCCCGGGACAATTTTTTAATTTTCTGGAATCCGATAGATCTCGTCACGGCCTTTCGAATGCTGTGATTCCCGTCTCATTTGGATGTAAATTGAAGGCGTGCTCAGCGTTCAAAAATATTAGGTCGGTCGCCCCCCCCGGGGACAATTTTTTAATTTTCTGGAATCGGATAGATCTCGTCACGGCCTTTCGAATGCTGTGATTCCCGTCTCATTTGGATGTAAATTGAAGGCGTGCTCAGCGTTCAAAAAATATTAGGTCGGTCGCCCCCCCGGGACAATTTTTTAATTTTTCTGGAATCGGATAGATCTCGTCACGGCCTTTCGAATGCTGTGATTCCCGTCTCATTTGGATGTAAATTGAAGGCGTGCTCAGCGTTCAAAAATATTAGGTCGGTCGCCCCCCCCCGGGACAATTTTTTAATTTTCTGGAATCGGATAGATCTCGTCACGGCCTTTCGAATGCTGTGATTCCCGTCTCATTTGGATGTAAATTGAAGGCGTGCTCAGCGTTCAAAAATATTAGGTCGGTCGCCCCCCCGGGACAATTTTTTAATTTTCTGGAATCGGATAGATCTCGTCACGGCCTTTCGAATGCTGTGATTCCCGTCTCATTTGGATGTAAATTGAAGGCGTGCTCAGCGTTCAAAAATATTAGGTCGGTCGCCCCCCCCGGGGACAATTTTTTAATTTTCTGGAATCGGATAGATCTCGTCACGGCCTTTGGAATGCTGTGATTCCCGTCTCATTTGGATGTAAATTGAAGGCGTGCTCAGCGTTCAAAAATATTAGGTCGGTCGCCCCCCCCGGGACAATTTTTTAATTTTCTGGAATCGGATAGATCTCGTCACGGCCTTTCGAATGCTGTGATTCCCGTCTCATTTGGATGTAAATTGAAGGCGTGCTCAGCGTTCAAAAATATTAGGTCGGTCGCCCCCCCCGGGACAATTTTTTAATTTTCTGGAATCGGATAGATCTCATCACGGCCTTTGGAATGCTGTGATTCCCGTCTCATTTGGATGTAAATTGAAGGCGTGCTCAGCGTTCAAAAATATTAGGTCGGTCGCCCCCCCCGGGACAATTTTTTAATTTTCTGGAATCGGATAGATCTCATCACGGCCTTTGGAATGCTGTGATTCCCGTCTCATTTGGATGTAAATTGAAGGCGTGCTCAGCGTTCAAAAATATTAGGTCGGTCGCCCCCCCCGGGACAATTTTTTAATTTTCTGGAATCGGATAGATCTGGTCACGGCCTTTGGAATGCTGTGATTCCCGTCTCATTTGGATGTAAATTGAAGGCGTGCTCAGCGTTCAAAAATATTAGGTCGGTCGCCCCCCCCGGGACAATTTTTTAATTTTCTGGAATCGGATAGATCTCATCACGGCCTTTGGAATGCTGTGATTCCCGTCTCATTTGGATGTAAATTGAAGGCGTGCTCAGCGTTCAAAAATATTAGGTCGGTCGCCCCCCCCGGGACAATTTTTTAATTTTCTGGAATCGGATAGATCTCGTCACGGCCTTTCGAATGCTGTGATTCCCGTCTCATTTGGATGTAAATTGAAGGCGTGCTCAGCGTTCAAAAATATTAGGTCGGTCGCCCCCCCCGGGGACAATTTTTTAATTTTCTGGAATCGGATAGATCTCGTCACGGCCTTTGGAATGCTGTGATTCCCGTCTCATTTGGATGTAAATTGAAGGCGTGCTCAGCGTTCAAAAATATTAGGTCGGTCGCCCCCCCGGGACAATTTTTTAATTTTCTGGAATCGGATAGATCTCGTCACGGCCTTTCGAATGCTGTGATTCCCGTCTCATTTGGATGTAAATTGAAGGCGTGCTCAGCGTTCAAAAATATTAGGTCGGTCGCCCCCCCCGGGACAATTTTTTAATTTTCTGGAATCGGATAGATCTCGTCACGGCCTTTGGAATGCTGTGATTCCCGTCTCATTTGGATGTAAATTGAAGGCGTGCTCAGCGTTCAAAAATATTAGGTCGGTCGCCCCCCCGGGACAATTTTTTAATTTTCTGGAATCCGATAGATCTCGTCACGGCCTTTCGAATGCTGTGATTCCCGTCTCATTTGGATGTAAATTGAAGGCGTGCTCAGCGTTCAAAAATATTAGGTCGGTCGCCCCCCCGGGACAATTTTTTAATTTTCTGGAATCGGATAGATCTCGTCACGGCCTTTCGGAATGCTGTGATTCCCGTCTCATTTGGATGTAAATTGAAGGCGTGCTCAGCGTTCAAAAATATTAGGTCGGTCGCCCCCCGGGACAATTTTTTAATTTTCTGGAATCGGATAGATCTCGTCACGGCCTTTCGAATGCTGTGATTCCCGTCTCATTTGGATGTAAATTGAAGGCGTGCTCAGCGTTCAAAAATATTAGGTCGGTCGCCCCCCCCGGACAATTTTTTAATTTTCTGGAATCGGATAGATCTCGTCACGGCCTTTCGAATGCTGTGATTCCCGTCTCATTTGGATGTAAATTGAAGGCGTGCTCAGCGTTCAAAAATATTAGGTCGGTCGCCCCCCCCGGGACAATTTTTTAATTTTCTGGAATCGGATAGATCTCGATCACGGCCTTTGGAATGCTGTGATTCCCGTCTCATTTGGATGTAAATTGAAGGCGTGCTCAGCGTTCAAAAATATTAGGTCGGTCGCCCCCCCCGGGACAATTTTTTAATTTTCTGGAATCGGATAGATCTCGTCACGGCCTTTCGAATGCTGTGATTCCCGTCTCATTTGGATGTAAATTGAAGGCGTGCTCAGCGTTCAAAAATATTAGGTCGGTCGCCCCCCCGGGACAATTTTTTAATTTTCTGGAATCGGATAGATCTGATCACGGCCTTTGGAATGCTGTGATTCCCGTCTCATTTGGATGTAAATTGAAGGCGTGCTCAGCGTTCAAAAATATTAGGTCGGTCGCCCCCCCGGGACAATTTTTTAATTTTCTGGAATCGGATAGATCTCGTCACGGCCTTTCGAATGCTGTGATTCCCGTCTCATTTGGATGTAAATTGAAGGCGTGCTCAGCGTTCAAAAATATTAGGTCGGTCGCCCCCCCCGGGACAATTTTTTAATTTTCTGGAATCGGATAGATCTGATCACGGCCTTTGGAATGCTGTGATTCCCGTCTCATTTGGATGTAAATTGAAGGCGTGCTCAGCGTTCAAAAATATTAGGTCGGTCGCCCCCCCGGGACAATTTTTTAATTTTCTGGAATCCGGATAGATCTCGTCACGGCCTTTCGAATGCTGTGATTCCCGTCTCATTTGGATGTAAATTGAAGGCGTGCTCAGCGTTCAAAAATATTAGGTCGGTTCGCCCCCCCCGGGACAATTTTTTAATTTTCTGGAATCGGATAGATCTCGTCACGGCCTTTCGAATGCTGTGATTCCCGTCTCATTTGGATGTAAATTGAAGGCGTGCTCAGCGTTCAAAAATATTAGGTCGGTCGCCCCCCCGGGACAATTTTTTAATTTTCTGGAATCGGATAGATCTCGTCACGGCCTTTCGAATGCTGTGATTCCCGTCTCATTTGGATGTAAATTGAAGGTCGTGCTCAGCGTTTCAAAAATATTAGGTCGGTCGCCCCCCCGGGACAATTTTTTAAATTTTCTGGAATCGGATAGATCTCGTCACGGCCTTTCGAATGCTGTGATTCCCGTCTCATTTGGATGTAAATTGAAGGCGTGCTCAGCGTTCAAAAATATTAGGTCGGTCGCCCCCCCGGGACAATTTTTTAATTTTCTGGAATCGGATAGATCTCGTCACGGCCTTTCGAATGCTGTGATTCCCGTCTCATTTGGATGTAAATTGAAGGCGTGCTCAGCGTTCAAAAATATTAGGTCGGTCGCCCCCCCGGGACAATTTTTTAATTTTCTGGAATCGGATAGATCTCGTCACGGCCTTTCGAATGCTGTGATTCCCGTCTCATTTGGATGTAAATTGAAGGCGTGCTCAGCGTTCAAAAATATTAGGTCGGTCGCCCCCCCCGGGACAATTTTTTAATTTTCTGGAATCGGATAGATCTCGTCACGGCCTTTCGAATGCTGTGATTCCCGTCTCATTTGGATGTAAATTGAAGGCGTGCTCAGCGTTCAAAAATATTAGGTCGGTCGCCCCCCCGGGACAATTTTTTAATTTTCTGGAATCGGATAGATCTCGTCACGGCCTTTCGAATGCTGTGATTCCCGTCTCATTTGGATGTAAATTGAAGGCGTGCTCAGCGTTCAAAAATATTAGGTCGGTCGCCCCCCCCGGGACAATTTTTTAATTTTCTGGAATCGGATAGATCTCGTCACGGCCTTTCGAATGCTGTGATTCCCGTCTCATTTGGATGTAAATTGAAGGCGTGCTCAGCGTTCAAAAATATTAGGTCGGTCGCCCCCCCGGGACAATTTTTTAATTTTCTGGAATCGGATAGATCTCGTCACGGCCTTTCGAATGCTGTGATTCCCGTCTCATTTGGATGTAAATTGAAGGCGTGCTCAGCGTTCAAAAATATTAGGTCGGTCGCCCCCCCGGGACAATTTTTTAATTTTCTGGAATCGGATAGATCTCGTCACGGCCTTTCGAATGCTGTGATTCCCGTCTCATTTGGATGTAAATTGAAGGCGTGCTCAGCGTTCAAAAATATTAGGTCGGTCGCCCCCCCCGGGACAATTTTTTAATTTTCTGGAATCGGATAGATCTCGTCACGGCCTTTCGAATGCTGTGATTCCCGTCTCATTTGGATGTAAATTGAAGGCGTGCTCAGCGTTCAAAAATATTAGGTCGGTCGCCCCCCCCGGGACAATTTTTTAATTTTCTGGAATCGGATAGATCTCGTCACGGCCTTTCGAATGCTGTGATTCCCGTCTCATTTGGATGTAAATTGAAGGCGTGCTCAGCGTTCAAAAATATTAGGTCGGTCGCCCCCCCGGGACAATTTTTTAATTTTCTGGAATCGGATAGATCTCGTCACGGCCTTTCGAATGCTGTGATTCCCGTCTCATTTGGATGTAAATTGAAGGCGTGCTCAGCGTTCAAAAATATTAGGTCGGTCGCCCCCCCCGGGACAATTTTTTAATTTTCTGGAATCGGATAGATCTCGTCACGGCCTTTCGAATGCTGTGATTCCCGTCTCATTTGGATGTAAATTGAAGGCGTGCTCAGCGTTCAAAAATATTAGGTCGGTCGCCCCCCCCGGGACAATTTTTTAATTTTCTGGAATCCGATAGATCTCGTCACGGCCTTTCGAATGCTGTGATTCCCGTCTCATTTGGATGTAAATTGAAGGCGTGCTCAGCGTTCAAAAATATTAGGTCGGTCGCCCCCCCCGGGACAATTTTTTAATTTTCTGGAATCGGATAGATCTCATCACGGCCTTTGGAATGCTGTGATTCCCGTCTCATTTGGATGTAAATTGAAGGCGTGCTCAGCGTTCAAAAATATTAGGTCGGTCGCCCCCCCGGGACAATTTTTTAATTTTCTGGAATCGGATAGATCTGATCACGGCCTTTGGAATGCTGTGATTCCCGTCTCATTTGGAATGTAAATTGAAGGCGTGCTCAGCGTTCAAAAATATTAGGTCGGTCGCCCCCCCCGGGACAATTTTTTAATTTTCTGGAATCGGATAGATCTCGTCACGGCCTTTCGAATGCTGTGATTCCCGTCTCATTTGGATGTAAATTGAAGGCGTGCTCAGCGTTCAAAAATATTAGGTCGGTCGCCCCCCCCCCGGGACAATTTTTTAATTTTCTGGAATCGGATAGATCTCGTCACGGCCTTTCGAATGCTGTGATTCCCGTCTCATTTGGATGTAAATTGAAGGCGTGCCTCAGCGTTCAAAAATATTAGGTCGGTCGCCCCCCCGGGACAATTTTTAATTTTCTGGAATCGGATAGATCTGATCACGGCCTTTGGAATGCTGTGATTCCCGTCTCATTTGGATGTAAATTGAAGGCGTTGCTCAGCGTTCAAAAATATTAGGTCGGTCGCCCCCCCGGGACAATTTTTTTAATTTTCTGGAATCGGATAGATCTCATCACGGCCTTTGGAATGCTGTGATTCCCGTCTCATTTGGATGTAAATTGAAGGCGTGCTCAGCGTTCAAAAATATTAGGTCGGTCGCCCCCCCCGGGACAATTTTTTAATTTTCTGGAATCGGATAGATCTCGTCACGGCCTTTCGAATGCTGTGATTCCCGTCTCATTTGGATGTAAATTGAAGGCGTGCTCAGCGTTCAAAAATATTAGGTCGGTCGCCCCCCCGGGACAATTTTTTAATTTTCTGGAATCGGATAGATCTCGTCACGGCCTTTCGAATGCTGTGATTCCCGTCTCATTTGGATGTAAATTGAAGGCGTGCTCAGCGTTCAAAAATATTAGGTCGGTCGCCCCCCCCGGGACAATTTTTTAATTTTCTGGAATCGGATAGATCTCATCACGGCCTTTGGAATGCTGTGATTCCCGTCTCATTTGGATGTAAATTGAAGGCGTGCTCAGCGTTCAAAAATATTAGGTCGGTCGCCCCCCCCGGGACAATTTTTTAATTTTCTGGAATCGGATAGATCTCGTCACGGCCTTTCGAATGCTGTGATTCCCGTCTCATTTGGATGTAAATTGAAGGCGTGCTCAGCGTTCAAAAATATTAGGTCGGTTCGCCCCCCCCCGGGACAATTTTTTAATTTTCTGGAATCGGATAGATCTCGTCACGGCCTTTCGAATGCTGTGATTCCCGTCTCATTTGGATGTAAATTGAAGGCGTGCTCAGCGTTCAAAAATATTAGGTCGGTCGCCCCCCCCGGGACAATTTTTTAATTTTCTGGAATCGGATAGATCTCATCACGGCCTTTGGAATGCTGTGATTCCCGTCTCATTTGGATGTAAATTGAAGGCGTGCTCAGCGTTCAAAAATATTAGGTCGGTCGCCCCCCCGGGACAATTTTTTTAATTTTCTGGAATCCGATAGATCTCGTCACGGCCTTTCGAATGCTGTGATTCCCGTCTCATTTGGATGTAAATTGAAGGCGTGCTCAGCGTTCAAAAATATTAGGTCGGTCGCCCCCCCCGGGACAATTTTTTAATTTTCTGGAATCGGATAGATCTCGTCACGGCCTTTCGAATGCTGTGATTCCCGTCTCATTTGGATGTAAATTGAAGGCGTGCTCAGCGTTTCAAAAATATTAGGTCGGTCGCCCCCCCCGGGACAATTTTTTAATTTTCTGGAATCGGATAGATCTCGTCACGGCCTTTCGAATGCTGTGATTCCCGTCTCATTTGGATGTAAATTGAAGGCGTGCTCAGCGTTCAAAAATATTAGGTCGGTCGCCCCCCCGGGGACAATTTTTTAATTTTCTGGAATCGGATAGATCTCGTCACGGCCTTTCGAATGCTGTGATTCCCGTCTCATTTGGATGTAAATTGAAGGCGTGCTCAGCGTTCAAAAATATTAGGTCGGTCGCCCCCCCGGGACAATTTTTTAATTTTCTGGAATCGGATAGATCTCGTCACGGCCTTTCGAATGCTGTGATTCCCGTCTCATTTGGATGTAAATTGAAGGCGTGCTCAGCGTTCAAAAATATTAGGTCGGTCGCCCCCCCCGGGACAATTTTATAATTTTCTGGAATCGGATAGATCTGATCACGGCCTTTCGAATGCTGTGATTCCCGTCTCATTTGGATGTAAATTGAAGGCGTGCTCAGCGTTCAAAAATATTAGGTCGGTCGCCCCCCGGGACAATTTTTTAATTTTCTGGAATCGGATAGATCTCGTCACGGCCTTTCGAATGCTGTGATTCCCGTCTCATTTTGGATGTAAATTGAAGGCGTGCTCAGCGTTCAAAAATATTAGGTCGGTCGCCCCCCCGGGGACAATTTTTTAATTTTCTGGAATCGGATAGATCTGATCACGGCCTTTGGAATGCTGTGATTCCCGTCTCATTTGGATGTAAATTGAAGGCGTGCTGCTCAGCGTTCAAAAATATTAGGTCGGTCGCCCCCCCCGGGACAATTTTTTAATTTTCTGGAATCCGATAGATCTCGTCACGGCCTTTCGAATGCTGTGATTCCCGTCTCATTTGGATGTAAATTGAAGGCGTGCTCAGCGTTCAAAAATATTAGGTCGGTCGCCCCCCCGGGACAATTTTTTAATTTTCCTGGAATCGGATAGATCTCATCACGGCCTTTGGAATGCTGTGATTCCCGTCTCATTTGGATGTAAATTGAAGGCGTGCTCAGCGTTCAAAAATATTAGGTCGGTCGCCCCCCCGGGGACAATTTTTTAATTTTCTGGAATCGGATAGATCTCATCACGGCCTTTGGAATGCTGTGATTCCCGTCTCATTTGGATGTAAATTGAAGGCGTGCTCAGCGTTCAAAAATATTAGGTCGGTCGCCCCCCCCGGGACAATTTTTTAATTTTCTGGAATCCGATAGATCTCGTCACGGCCTTTCGAATGCTGTGATTCCCGTCTCATTTGGATGTAAATTGAAGGCGTGCTCAGCGTTCAAAAATATTAGGTCGGTCGCCCCCCCGGGACAATTTTTTAATTTTCTGGAATCCGATAGATCTCGTCACGGCCTTTCGAATGCTGTGATTCCCGTCTCATTTGGATGTAAATTGAAGGCGTGCTCAGCGTTCAAAAAATATTAGGTCGGTCGCCCCCCCCGGGACAATTTTTTAATTTTCTGGAATCGGATAGATCTCGTCACGGCCTTTCGAATGCTGTGATTCCCGTCTCATTTGGATGTAAATTGAAGGCGTGCTCAGCGTTCAAAAATATTAGGTCGGTCGCCCCCCCGGGACAATTTTTTAATTTTCTGGAATCGGATAGATCTCGTCACGGCCTTTCGAATGCTGTGATTCCCGTCTCATTTGGATGTAAATTGAAGGCGTGCTCAGCGTTCAAAAATATTAGGTCGGTTCGCCCCCCCCGGGACAATTTTTTAATTTTCTGGAATCGGATAGATCTGATCACGGCCTTTGGGAATGCTGTGATTCCCGTCTCATTTGGATGTAAATTGAAGGCGTGCTCAGCGTTCAAAAATATTAGGTCGGTCGCCCCCCCCGGGACAATTTTTTAATTTTCTGGAATCCGATAGATCTCGTCACGGCCTTTCGAATGCTGTGATTCCCGTCTCATTTGGATGTAAATTGAAGGCGTGCTCAGCGTTCAAAAATATTAGGTCGGTCGCCCCCCCCGGGACAATTTTTTAATTTTCTGGAATCGGATAGATCTCGTCACGGCCTTTCGAATGCTGTGATTCCCGTCTCATTTGGATGTAAATTGAAGGCGTGCTCAGCGTTCAAAAATATTAGGTCGGTCGCCCCCCCGGGACAATTTTTAATTTTCTGGAATCGGATAGATCTCGTCACGGCCTTTCGAATGCTGTGATTCCCGTCTCATTTGGATGTAAATTGAAGGCGTGCTCAGCGTTCAAAAATATTAGGTCGGTCGCCCCCCCGGGGACAATTTTTTAATTTTCTGGAATCGGATAGATCTGATCACGGCCTTTGGAATGCTGTGATTCCCGTCTCATTTGGATGTAAATTGAAGGCGTGCTCAGCGTTCAAAAATATTAGGTCGGTCGCCCCCCCCGGGACAATTTTTTAATTTTCTGGAATCCGATAGATCTCGTCACGGCCTTTCGAATGCTTGTGATTCCCGTCTCATTTGGATGTAAATTGAAGGCGTGCTCAGCGTTCAAAAAATATTAGGTCGGTCGCCCCCCCCGGGACAATTTTTTAATTTTCTGGAATCGGATAGATCTCATCACGGCCTTTGGAATGCTGTGATTCCCGTCTCATTTGGATGTAAATTGAAGGCGTGCTCAGCGTTCAAAAATATTAGGTCGGTCGCCCCCCCGGGGACAATTTTTTAATTTTCTGGAATCGGATAGATCTCATCACGGCCTTTGGAATGCTGTGATTCCCGTCTCATTTGGATGTAAATTGAAGGCGTGCTCAGCGTTCAAAAATATTAGGTCGGTCGCCCCCCCGGGGACAATTTTTTAATTTTCTGGAATCGGATAGATCTGATCACGGCCTTTGGAATGCTGTGATTCCCGTCTCATTTGGATGTAAATTGAAGGCGTGCTCAGCGTTCAAAAATATTAGGTCGGTCGCCCCCCCGGGACAATTTTTAATTTTCTGGAATCGGATAGATCTCGTCACGGCCTTTCGAATGCTGTGATTCCCGTCTCATTTGGATGTAAATTGAAGGCGTGCTCAGCGTTCAAAAATATTAGGTCGGTCGCCCCCCCCGGGACAATTTTTTAATTTTCTGGAATCGGATAGATCTCATCACGGCCTTTGGAATGCTGTGATTCCCGTCTCATTTGGATGTAAATTGAAGGCGTGCTCAGCGTTCAAAAATATTAGGTCGGTCGCCCCCCCCGGGACAATTTTTTAATTTTCTGGAATCGGATAGATCTCGTCACGGCCTTTCGAATGCTGTGATTCCCGTCTCATTTGGATGTAAATTGAAGGCGTGCTCAGCGTTCAAAAATATTAGGTCGGTCGCCCCCCCGGGACAATTTTTTAATTTTCTGGAATCGGATAGATCTGATCACGGCCTTTGGAATGCTGTGATTCCCGTCTCATTTGGATGTAAATTGAAGGCGTGCTCAGCGTTCAAAAATATTAGGTCGGTCGCCCCCCCCGGGACAATTTTTTAATTTTCTGGAATCCGATAGATCTCGTCACGGCCTTTCGAATGCTGTGATTCCCGTCTCATTTGGATGTAAATTGAAGGCGTGCTCAGCGTTCAAAAATATTAGGTCGGTCGCCCCCCCCGGGACAATTTTTTAATTTTCTGGAATCCGATAGATCTCGTCACGGCCTTTCGAATGCTGTGATTCCCGTCTCATTTGGATGTAAATTGAAGGCGTGCTCAGCGTTCAAAAATATTAGGTCGGTCGCCCCCCCCGGGACAATTTTTTAATTTTCTGGAATCGGATAGATCTCGTCACGGCCTTTCGAATGCTGTGATTCCCGTCTCATTTGGATGTAAATTGAAGGCGTGCTCAGCGTTCAAAAATATTAGGTCGGTCGCCCCCCCCGGGACAATTTCTTAATTTTCTGGAATCGGATAGATCTCGTCACGGCCTTTCGAATGCTGTGATTCCCGTCTCATTTGGATGTAAATTGAAGGCGTGCTCAGCGTTCAAAAATATTAGGTTGGTCGCCCCCCCGGGACAATTTTTTAATTTTTCTGGAATCGGATAGATCTCGTCACGGCCTTTCGAATGCTGTGATTCCCGTCTCATTTGGATGTAAATTGAAGGCGTGCTCAGCGTTCAAAAATATTAGGTCGGTTGCCCCCCCCGGGACAATTTTTTAATTTTCTGGAATCGGATAGATCTCATCACGGCCTTTGGAATGCTGTGATTCCCGTCTCATTTGGATGTAAATTGAAGGCGTGCTCAGCGTTCAAAAATATTAGGTCGGTCGCCCCCCCGGGGACAATTTTTTAATTTTCTGGAATCGGATAGATCTGATCACGGCCTTTGGAATGCTGTGATTCCCGTCTCATTTGGATGTAAATTGAAGGCGTGCTCAGCGTTCAAAAATATTAGGTCGGTCGCCCCCCCCGGGACAATTTTTTAATTTTCTGGAATCCGATAGATCTCGTCACGGCCTTTCGAATGCTGTGATTCCCGTCTCATTTGGATGTAAATTGAAGGCGTGCTCAGCGTTCAAAAATATTAGGTCGGTCGCCCCCCCCGGGACAATTTTTTAATTTTCTGGAATCCGATAGATCTGATCACGGCCTTTGGAATGCTGTGATTCCCGTCTCATTTGGATGTAAATTGAAGGCGTGCTCAGCGTTCAAAAATATTAGGTCGGTCGCCCCCCCCGGGACAATTTTTTAATTTTCTGGAATCCGATAGATCTCGTCACGGCCTTTCGAATGCTGTGATTCCCGTCTCATTTGGATGTAAATTGAAGGCGTGCTCAGCGTTCAAAAATATTAGGTCGGTCGCCCCCCCGGGACAATTTTTTAATTTTCTGGAATCGGATAGATCTCATCACGGCCTTTGGAATGCTGTGATTCCCGTCTCATTTGGATGTAAATTGAAGGCGTGCTCAGCGTTCAAAAATATTAGGTCGGTCGCCCCCCCGGGGACAATTTTTTAATTTTCTGGAATCGGATAGATCTGATCACGGCCTTTGGAATGCTGTGATTCCCGTCTCATTTGGATGTAAATTGAAGGCGTGCTCAGCGTTCAAAAATATTAGGTCGGTCGCCCCCCCCGGGACAATTTTTTAATTTTCTGGAATCCGATAGATCTCGTCACGGCCTTTCGAATGCTGTGATTCCCGTCTCATTTGGATGTAAATTGAAGGCGTGCTCAGCGTTCAAAAATATTAGGTCGGTCGCCCCCCCCGGGACAATTTTTTAATTTTCTGGAATCGGATAGATCTCGTCACGGCCTTTCGAATGCTGTGATTCCCGTCTCATTTGGATGTAAATTGAAGGCGTGCTCAGCGTTCAAAAATATTAGGTCGGTCGCCCCCCCCGGGACAATTTCTTAATTTTCTGGAATCGGATAGATCTCGTCACGGCCTTTCGAATGCTGTGATTCCCGTCTCATTTGGATGTAAATTGAAGGCGTGCTCAGCGTTCAAAAATATTAGGTTGGTCGCCCCCCCCGGGACAATTTTTTAATTTTCTGGAATCGGATAGATCTCGTCACGGCCTTTCGAATGCTGTGATTCCCGTCTCATTTGGATGTAAATTGAAGGCGTGCTCAGCGTTCAAAAATATTAGGTCGGTCGCCCCCCCGGGACAATTTTTAATTTTCTGGAATCGGATAGATCTCGTCACGGCCTTTCGAATGCTGTGATTCCCGTCTCATTTGGATGTAAATTGAAGGCGTGCTCAGCGTTCAAAAATATTAGGTCGGTCGCCCCCCCCGGGACAATTTTTTAATTTTCTGGAATCGGATAGATCTCATCACGGCCTTTGGAATGCTGTGATTCCCGTCTCATTTGGATGTAAATTGAAGGCGTGCTCAGCGTTCAAAAATATTAGGTCGGTCGCCCCCCCGGGGACAATTTTTTAATTTTCTGGAATCGGATAGATCTCGTCACGGCCTTTCGAATGCTGTGATTCCCGTCTCATTTGGATGTAAATTGAAGGCGTGCTCAGCGTTCAAAAATATTAGGTCGGTCGCCCCCCCCGGGACAATTTTTTAATTTTCTGGAATCGGATAGATCTCCGTCACGGCCTTTCGAATGCTGTGATTCCCGTCTCATTTGGATGTAAATTGAAGGCGTGCTCAGCGTTCAAAAATATTAGGTCGGTCGCCCCCCCCGGGACAATTTTTTAATTTTCTGGAATCGGATAGATCTGATCACGGCCTTTGGAATGCTGTGATTCCCGTCTCATTTGGATGTAAATTGAAGGCGTGCTCAGCGTTCAAAAATATTAGGTCGGTCGCCCCCCCGGGGACAATTTTTTAATTTTCTGGAATCGGATAGATCTGATCACGGCCTTTGGAATGCTGTGATTCCCGTCTCATTTGGATGTAAATTGAAGGCGTGCTCAGCGTTCAAAAATATTAGGTCGGTCGCCCCCCCGGGGACAATTTTTTAATTTTCTGGAATCGGATAGATCTGATCACGGCCTTTGGAATGCTGTGATTCCCGTCTCATTTGGATGTAAATTGAAGGCGTGCTCAGCGTTCAAAAATATTAGGTCGGTCGCCCCCCCCGGGACAATTTTTTAATTTTCTGGAATCGGATAGATCTGATCACGGCCTTTGGAATGCTGTGATTCCCGTCTCATTTGGATGTAAATTGAAGGCGTGCTCAGCGTTCAAAAATATTAGGTCGGTCGCCCCCCCCGGGACAATTTTTTAATTTTCTGGAATCCGATAGATCTCGTCACGGCCTTTCGAATGCTGTGATTCCCGTCTCATTTGGATGTAAATTGAAGGCGTGCTCAGCGTTCAAAAATATTAGGTCGGTCGCCCCCCCCGGGACAATTTTTTAATTTTCTGGAATCGGATAGATCTCATCACGGCCTTTGGAATGCTGTGATTCCCGTCTCATTTGGATGTAAATTGAAGGCGTGCTCAGCGTTCAAAAATATTAGGTCGGTCGCCCCCCGGGGACAATTTTTTAATTTTCTGGAATCGGATAGATCTGATCACGGCCTTTGGAATGCTGTGATTCCCGTCTCATTTGGATGTAAATTGAAGGCGTGCTCAGCGTTCAAAAATATTAGGTCGGTCGCCCCCCCGGGACAATTTTTTAATTTTCTGGAATCCGATAGATCTCGTCACGGCCTTTCGAATGCTGTGATTCCCGTCTCATTTGGATGTAAATTGAAGGCGTGCTCAGCGTTCAAAAATATTAGGTCGGTCGCCCCCCCCGGGACAATTTTTTAATTTTCTGGAATCGGATAGATCTCATCACGGCCTTTGGAATGCTGTGATTCCCGTCTCATTTGGATGTAAATTGAAGGCGTGCTCAGCGTTCAAAAATATTAGGTCGGTCGCCCCCCCGGGGACAATTTTTTAATTTTCTGGAATCGGATAGATCTGATCACGGCCTTTGGAATGCTGTGATTCCCGTCTCATTTGGATGTAAATTGAAGGCGTGCTCAGCGTTCAAAAATATTAGGTCGGTCGCCCCCCCCGGGACAATTTTTTAATTTTCTGGAATCCGATAGATCTCGTCACGGCCTTTCGAATGCTGTGATTCCCGTCTCATTTGGATGTAAATTGAAGGCGTGCTCAGCGTTCAAAAATATTAGGTCGGTCGCCCCCCCGGGGACAATTTTTTAATTTTCTGGAATCGGATAGATCTGATCACGGCCTTTGGAATGCTGTGATTCCCGTCTCATTTGGATGTAAATTGAAGGCGTGCTCAGCGTTCAAAAATATTAGGTCGGTCGCCCCCCCGGGACAATTTTTTAATTTTCTGGAATCGGATAGATCTCGTCACGGCCTTTCGAATGCTGTGATTCCCGTCTCATTTGGATGTAAATTGAAGGCGTGCTCAGCGTTCAAAAATATTAGGTCGGTCGCCCCCCCGGGACAATTTTTTAATTTTCTGGAATCGGATAGATCTCGTCACGGCCTTTCGAATGCTGTGATTCCCGTCTCATTTGGATGTAAATTGAAGGCGTGCTCAGCGTTCAAAAATATTAGGTCGGTCGCCCCCCCCGGGACAATTTTTTAATTTTCTGGAATCGGATAGATCTCGTCACGGCCTTTCGAATGCTGTGATTCCCGTCTCATTTGGATGTAAATTGAAGGCGTGCTCAGCGTTCAAAAATATTAGGTCGGTCGCCCCCCCCGGGACAATTTTTTAATTTTCTGGAATCGGATAGATCTGATCACGGCCTTTGGAATGCTGTGATTCCCGTCTCATTTGGATGTAAATTGAAGGCGTGCTCAGCGTTCAAAAATATTAGGTCGGTCGCCCCCCCGGGGACAATTTTTTAATTTTCTGGAATCGGATAGATCTGATCACGGCCTTTGGAATGCTGTGATTCCCGTCTCATTTGGATGTAAATTGAAGGCGTGCTCAGCGTTCAAAAAATATTAGGTCGGTCGCCCCCCCGGGGACAATTTTTTAATTTTCTGGAATCGGATAGATCTGATCACGGCCTTTGGAATGCTGTGATTCCCGTCTCATTTGGATGTAAATTGAAGGCGTGGCTCAGCGTTCAAAAATATTAGGTCGGTCGCCCCCCCCGGGACAATTTTTTAATTTTCTGGAATCGGATAGATCTCGTCACGGCCTTTCGAATGCTGTGATTCCCGTCTCATTTGGATGTAAATTGAAGGCGTGCTCAGCGTTCAAAAATATTAGGTCGGTCGCCCCCCCCCGGGACAATTTTTAATTTTCTGGAATCGGATAGATCTCGTCACGGCCTTTCGAATGCTGTGATTCCCGTCTCATTTGGATGTAAATTGAAGGCGTGCTCAGCGTTCAAAAATATTAGGTCGGTCGCCCCCCCCGGGACAATTTTTTAATTTTCTGGAATCGGATAGATCTCGTCACGGCCTTTCGAATGCTGTGATTCCCGTCTCATTTGGATGTAAATTGAAGGCGTGCTCAGCGTTCAAAAATATTAGGTCGGTCGCCCCCCCCGGGACAATTTTTTAATTTTCTGGAATCGGATAGATCTCATCACGGCCTTTGGAATGCTGTGATTCCCGTCTCATTTGGATGTAAATTGAAAGGCGTGCTCAGCGTTCAAAAATATTAGGTCGGTCGCCCCCCCGGGGACAATTTTTTAATTTTCTGGAATCGGATAGATCTGATCACGGCCTTTGGAATGCTGTGATTCCCGTCTCATTTGGATCTAAATTGAAGGCGTGCTCAGCGTTCAAAAATATTAGGTCGGTCGCCCCCCCCGGGACAATTTTTTAATTTTCTGGAATCGGATAGATCTCGTCACGGCCTTTCGAATGCTGTGATTCCCGTCTCATTTGGATGTAAATTGAAGGCGTGCTCAGCGTTCAAAAATATTAGGTCGGTCGCCCCCCCCGGGACAATTTTTTAATTTTCTGGAATCGGATAGATCTCGTCACGGCCTTTCGAATGCTGTGATTCCCGTCTCATTTGGATGTAAATTGAAGGCGTGCTCAGCGTTCATAAATATTAGGTCGGTCGCCCCCCCGGGACAATTTTTAATTTTCTGGAATCGGATAGATCTCGTCACGGCCTTTCGAATGCTGTGATTCCGTCTCATTTGGATGTAAATTGAAGGCGTGCTCAGCGTTCAAAAATATTAGGTCGGTCGCCCCCCCCGGGACAATTTTTTAATTTTCTGGAATCGGATAGATCTCATCACGGCCTTTGGAATGCTGTGATTCCCGTCTCATTTGGATGTAAATTGAAGGCGTGCTCAGCGTTCAAAAATATTAGGTCGGTCGCCCCCCCGGGGACAATTTTTTTAATTTTCTGGAATCGGATAGATCTGATCACGGCCTTTCGAATGCTGTGATTCCCGTCTCATTTGGATGTAAATTGAAGGCGTGCTCAGCGTTCATAAATATTAGGTCGGTCGCCCCCCCGGGACAATTTTTAATTTTCTGGAATCGGATAGATCTCGTCACGGCCTTTCGAATGCTGTGATTCCCGTCTCATTTGGATGTAAATTGAAGGCGTGCTCAGCGTTCAAAAATATTAGGTCGGTCGCCCCCCCCGGGACAATTTTTTAATTTTCTGGAATCGGATAGATCTCATCACGGCCTTTGGAATGCTGTGATTCCCGTCTCATTTGGATGTAAATTGAAGGCGTGCTCAGCGTTCAAAAATATTAGGTCGGTCGCCCCCCCGGGGACAATTTTTTAATTTTCTGGAATCGGATAGATCTGATCACGGCCTTTCGAATGCTGTGATTCCCGTCTCATTTGGATGTAAATTGAAGGCGTGCTCAGCGTTCAAAAATATTAGGTCGGTCGCCCCCCCGGGACAATTTTTTAATTTTCTGGAATCGGATAGATCTGATCACGGCCTTTGGAATGCTGTGATTCCCGTCTCATTTGGATGTAAATTGAAGGCGTGCTCAGCGTTCAAAAATATTAGGTCGGTCGCCCCCCCGGGACAATTTTTTAATTTTCTGGAATCGGATAGATCTCGTCACGGCCTTTCGAATGCTGTGATTCCCGTCTCATTTGGATGTAAATTGAAGGCGTGCTCAGCGTTCAAAAATATTAGGTCGGTCGCCCCCCCCGGGACAATTTCTTAATTTTCTGGAATCGGATAAGATCTCGTCACGGCCTTTCGAATGCTGTGATTCCCGTCTCATTTGGATGTAAATTGAAGGCGTGCTCAGCGTTCAAAAATATTAGGTCGGTCGCCCCCCCGGGGACAATTTTTTAATTTTCTGGAATCGGATAGATCTGATCACGGCCTTTGGAATGCAGTGATTCCCGTCTCATTTGGATCTAAATTGAAGGCGTGCTCAGCGTTCAAAAATATTAGGTCGGTTCGCCCCCCCGGGACAATTTTTTAATTTTCTGGAATCGGATAGATCTCGTCACGGCCTTTCGAATGCTGTGATTCCCGTCTCATTTGGATGTAAATTGAAGGCGTGCTCAGCGTTCAAAAATATTAGGTCGGTCGCCCCCCCCGGGACAATTTTTTAATTTTCTGGAATCGGATAGATCTCGTCACGGCCTTTCGAATGCTGTGATTCCCGTCTCATTTGGATGTAAATTGAAGGCGTGCTCAGCGTTCAAAAATATTAGGTCGGTCGCCCCCCCCGGGACAATTTTTTAATTTTCTGGAATCGGATAGATCTCGTCACGGCCTTTCGAATGCTGTGATTCCCGTCTCATTTGGATGTAAATTGAAGGCGTGCTCAGCGTTCAAAAATATTAGGTCGGTCGCCCCCCCCCGGGACAATTTTTTAATTTTCTGGAATCGGATAGATCTCATCACGGCCTTTGGAATGCTGTGATTCCCGTCTCATTTGGATGTAAATTGAAGGCGTGCTCAGCGTTCAAAAATATTAGGTCGGTCGCCCCCCCCGGGACAATTTTTTAATTTTCTGGAATCGGATAGATCTCGTCACGGCCTTTCGAATGCTGTGATTCCCGTCTCATTTGGATGTAAATTGAAGGCGTGCTCAGCGTTCAAAAATATTAGGTCGGTCGCCCCCCCCGGGACAATTTTTTAATTTTCTGGAATCGGATAGATCTCGTCACGGCCTTTCGAATGCTGTGATTCCCGTCTCATTTGGATGTAAATTGAAGGCGTGCTCAGCGTTTCAAAAATATTAGGTCGGTCGCTCCCCCGGGACAATTTTTAATTTTCTGGAATCGGATAGATCTCGTCACGGCCTTTCGAATGCTGTGATTCCCGTCTCATTTGGATGTAAATTGAAGGCGTGCTCAGCGTTCAAAAATATTAGGTCGGTCGCCCCCCCCGGGACAATTTTTTAATTTTCTGGAATCGGATAGATCTCGTCACGGCCTTTCGAATGCTGTGATTCCCGTCTCATTTGGATGTAAATTGAAGGCGTGCTCAGCGTTCAAAAATATTAGGTCGGTCGCCCCCCCCGGGACAATTTTTTAATTTTCTGGAATCGGATAGATCTCATCACGGCCTTTGGAATGCTGTGATTCCCGTCTCATTTGGATGTAAATTGAAGGCGTGCTCAGCGTTCAAAAATATTAGGTCGTTAAATATTAAAACGTTGGAGAGCCAGTGAAGCGCTCTCTCCGAATCAGAAGAAATTTCGAAATGTCACCTCTTGCCAGTAATGCAATTTTTCCCAGGCCCCCAAAATCGAAAAATCGTTGACCACGCCCCCAATTTTCATCCAAATCGGACGAGGGTCGGCGAATTAGAAAGCCCGCAACGAGCTCTATCCAAATTAGTAATAATAAAAAAAATCGTTGGCCACGCCCCCAATTTTCATCCAAACCGGACGTGCGTCATACCGTTGGAGAGCCAGTGAAGCGCTCTCTCCGAATCAGAAGAAATTTCGAAATGTCACCTCTTGCCAGTAATTCAATTTTTCCCAGGCCCCCAAAATCGGAAAATCGTTGACCACGCCCCCAATTTTCATCCAAACCGGACGTGCGTCATACCGTTGGAGAGCCAGTGAAGTGCTCTCTCCGAATCAGAAGAAATTTCGAAATGTCACCTCTTGCCAGTAATGCAATTTTTCCCAGGCCCCCAAAATCGAAAAAATCGTTGACCACGCCCCCAATTTTCATCCAAATCGGACGAGGGTCGGCGAATTAGAAAGCCCGCAACGAGCTCTATCCAAATTAGTAATAATAAAAAAAATCGTTGACCACGCCCCCAATTTTCATCCAAACCGGACGTGCGTCATACCGTTGGAGAGCCAGTGAAGCGCTCTCGCCGAATCAGAAGAAATTTCGAAATGTCACCTCTTGCCAGTAATGCAATTTTTCCCAGGCCCCCAAAATCGAAAAATCGTTGACCACGCCCCCAATTTTCATCCAAATCGGACGAGGGTCGGCGAATTAGAAAGCCCGCAACGAGCTCTATCCAAATTAGTAATAATAAAAAAAATCGTTGGCCACGCCCCCAATTTTCATCCAAACCTGACGTGCGTCATACCGTTGGAGAGCCAGTGAAGCGCTCTCGCCGAATCAGAAGAAATTTCGAAATGTCACCTCTTGCCAGTAATGCAATTTTTCCCAGGCCCCCAAAATCGAAAAATCGTTGACCACGCCCCAATTTTCATCCAAATCGGACGAGGGTCGGCGAATTAGAAAGCCCGCAACGAGCTCTATCCAAATTAGTAATAATAAAAAAAATCGTTGGCCACGCCCCCAATTTTCATCCAAACCGGACGTGCGTCATACCGTTGGAGAGCCAGTGAAGCGCTCTCTCCGAATCAGAAGAAATTTCGAAATGTCACCTCTTGCCAGTAATTCAATTTTTCCCAGGCCCCCAAAATCGGAAAATCGTTGACCACGCCCCCAATTTTCATCCAAACCGGACGTGCGTCATACCGTTGGAGAGCCAGTGAAGTGCTCTCTCCGAATCAGAAGAAATTTCGAAATGTCACCTCTTGCCAGTAATGCAATTTTTCCCAGGCCCCCAAAATCGAAAAATCGTTGACCACGCCCCCAATTTTCATCCAAATCGGACGAGGGTCGGCGAATTAGAAAGCCCGCAACGAGCTCTATCCAAATTAGTAATAATAAAAAAAATCGTTGGCCACGCCCCCAATTTTCATCCAAACCGGACGTGCGTCATACCGTTGGAGAGCCAGTGAAGCGCTCTCTCCGAATCAGAAGAAATTTCGAAATGTCACCTCTTGCCAGTAATTCAATTTTTCCCAGGCCCCCAAAATCGGAAAATCGTTGACCACGCCCCCAATTTTCATCCAAACCGGACGTGCGTCATACCGTTGGAGAGCCAGTGAAGTGCTCTCTCCGAATCAGAAGAAATTTCGAAATGTCACCTCTTGCCAGTAATGCAATTTTTCCCAGGCCCCCAAAATCGAAAAATCGTTGACCACGCCCCCAATTTTCATCCAAATCGGACGAGGGTCGGCGAATTAGAAAGCCCGCAACGAGCTCTATCCAAATTAGTAATAATAAAAAAAATCGTTGACCACGCCCCCAATTTTCATCCAAACCGGACGTGCGTCATACCGTTGGAGAGCCAGTGAAGCGCTCTCGCCGAATCAGAAGAAATTTCGAAATGTCACCTCTTGCCAGTAATGCCAATTTTTCCCAGGCCCCCAAAATCGAAAAATCGTTGACCACGCCCCCAATTTTCATCCAAATCGGACGAGGGTCGGCGAATTAGAAAGCCCGCAACGAGCTCTATCCAAATTAGTAATAATAAAAAAAATCGTTGGCCACGCCCCCAATTTTCATCCAAACCGGACGTGCGTCATACCGTTGGAGAGCCAGTGAAGTGCTCTCTCCGAATCAGAAGAAATTTCGAAATGTCACCTCTTGCCAGTAATTCAATTTTTCCCAGGCCCCCAAAATCGGAAAATAGTTGACCACGCCCCCAATTTTCATCCAAACCTGACGTGCGTCATACCGTTGGAGAGCCAGTGAAGCGCTCTCGCCGAATCAGAAGAAATTTCGAAATGTCACCTCTTGCCAGTAATGCAATTTTTCCCAGGCCCCCAAAATCGAAAAATCGTTGACCACGCCCCCAATTTTCATCCAAATCGGACGAGGGTCGGCGAATTAGAAAGCCCGCAACGAGCTCTATCCAAATTAGTAATAATAAAAAAAAATCGTTGGCCACGCCCCCAATTTTCATCCAAACCGGACGTGCGTCATACCGTTGGAGAGCCAGTGAAGCGCTCTCTCCGAATCAGAAGAAATTTCGAAATGTCACCTCTTGCCAGTAATTCAATTTTTCCCAGGCCCCCAAAATCGGAAAATCGTTGACCACGCCCCCAATTTTCATCCAAACCGGACGTGCGTCATACCGTTGGAGAGCCAGTGAAGTGCTCTCTCCGAATCAGAAGAAATTTCGAAATGTCACCTCTTGCCAGTAATGCAATTTTTCCCAGGCCCCCAAAATCGGAAAATCGTTGACCACGCCCCCAATTTTCATCCAAACCGGACGAGGGTCGGCGAATTAGAAAGCCCGCTACGAGCTCTATCCAAATTAGTAATAATAAAAAAAATCGTTGGCCACGCCCCCAATTTTTATCCAAACCGGACGTGCGTCATACCGTTGGAGAGCCAGTGAAGTGCTCTCTCCGAATCAGAAGAAATTTCGAAATGTCACCTCTTGCCAGTAATTCAATTTTTCCCAGGCCCCCAAAATCGGAAAATCGTTGACCACGCCCCCAATTTTCATCCAAACCGGACGTGCGTCATACCGTTGGAGAGCCAGTGAAGCGCTCTCGCCGAATCAGAAGAAATTTCGAAATGTCACCTCTTGCCAGTAATTCAATTTTTCCCAGGCCCCCAAAATCGGAAAATCGTTGACCACGCCCCCAATTTTCATCCAAACCGGACGTGCGTCATACCGTTGGAGAGCCAGTGAAGCGCTCTCTCCGAATCAGAAGAAATTTCGAATTGTCACCTCTTGCCAGTAATGCAATTTTTCCCAGGCCCCCAAAATCGAAAAATCGTTGGCCACGCCCCCAATTTTCATCCAAACCGGACGTGCTTCATACCGTTGGAGAGCCAGTGAAGTGCTCTCTCCGAATCAGAAGAAATTTCGAAATGTCACCTCTTGCCAGTAATTCAATTTTTCCCAGGCCCCCAAAATCGGAAAATCGTTGACCACGCCCCCAATTTTCATCCAAACCGGACGTGCGTCATACCGTTGGAGAGCCAGTGAAGCGCTCTCTCCGAATCAGAAGAAATTTCGAAATGTCACTTCTTGCCAGTAATTCAATTTTTCCCAGGCCCCCAAAATCGGAAAATCGTTGACCACGCCCCCAATTTTCATCCAAATCGGACGAGGGTCGGCGAATTAGAAAGCCCGCAACGAGCTCTATCCAAATTAGTAATAATAAAAAAAATCGTTGGCCACGCCCCCAATTTTCATCCAAACCGGACGTGCTTCATACCGTTGGAGAGCCAGTGAAGTGCTCTCTCCGAATCAGAAGAAATTTCGAAATGTCACCTCTTGCCAGTAATTCAATTTTTCCCAGGCCCCCAAAATCGGAAAATCGTTGACCACGCCCCCAATTTTCATCCAAACCGGACGTGCGTCATACCGTTGGAGAGCCAGTGAAGCGCTCTCTCCGAATCAGAAGAAATTTCGAAATGTCACTTCTTGCCAGTAATTCAATTTTTCCCAGGCCCCCAAAATCGGAAAATCGTTGACCACGCCCCCAATTTTCATCCAAATCGGACGAGGGTCGGCGAATTAGAAAGCCCGCAACGAGCTCTATCCAAATTAGTAATAATAAAAAAAATCGTTGGCCACGCCCCCAATTTTCATCCAAACTGGACGTGCGTCATACCGTTGGAGAGCCAGTGAAGCGCTCTCTCCGCATCAGAAGAAATTTCGAAATGTCACCTCTTGCCAGTAATGCAATTTTTCCCAGGCCCCCAAAATCGAAAAATCGTTGACCACGCCCCCAATTTTCATCCAAATCGGACGAGGGTCGGCGAATTAGAAAGCCCGCAACGAGCTCTATCCAAATTAGTAATAATAAAAAAAATCGTTGGCCACGCCCCCAATTTTCATCCAAACCGGACGTGCGTCATACCGTTGGAGAGCCAGTGAAGTGCTCTCTCCGAATCAGAAGAAATTTCGAAATGTCACCTCTTGCCAGTAATTCAATTTTTCCCAGGCCCCCAAAATCGGAAAATCGTTGACCACGCCCCCAATTTTCATCCAAACCGGACGTGCGTCATACCGTTGGAGAGCCAGTGAAGCGCTCTCTCCGAATCAGAAGAAATTTCGAATTGTCACCTCTTGCCAGTAATGCAATTTTTCCCAGGCCCCCAAAATCGAAAAATCGTTGACCACGCCCCCAATTTTCATCCAAATCGGAAGAGGGTCGGCGAATTAGAAAGCCCGCAACGAGCTCTATCCAAATTAGTAATAATAAAAAAATCGTTGGCCACGCCCCCAATTTTCATCCAAACCGGACGTGCTTCATACCGTTGGAGAGCCAGTGAAGTGCTCTCTCCGAATCAGAAGAAATTTCGAAATGTCACCTCTTGCCAGTAATTCAATTTTTCCCAGGCCCCCAAAATCGGAAAATCGTTGACCACGCCCCCAATTTTCATCCAAACCGGACGTGCGTCATACCGTTGGAGAGCCAGTGAAGCGCTCTCTCCGAATCAGAAGAAATTTCGAAATGTCACTTCTTGCCAGTAATTCAATTTTTCCCAGGCCCCCAAAATCGGAAAAATCGTTGACCACGCCCCCAATTTTCATCCAAATCGGACGAGGGTCGGCGAATTAGAAAGCCCGCAACGAGCTCTATCCAAATTAGTAATAATAAAAAAAATCGTTTGGCCACGCCCCCAATTTTCATCCAAACTGGACGTGCGTCATACCGTTGGAGAGCCAGTTGAAGCGCTCTCTCCGCATCAGAAGAAATTTCGAAATGTCACCTCTTGCCAGTAATGCAATTTTTCCCAGGCCCCAAAATCGAAAAATCGTTGACCACGCCCCCAATTTTCATCCAAATCGGACGAGGGTCGGCGAATTAGAAAGCCCGCAACGAGCTCTATCCAAATTAGTAATAATAAAAAAAATCGTTGGCCACGCCCCCAATTTTCATCCAAACCGGACGTGCGTCATACCGTTGGAGAGCCAGTGAAGTGCTCTCTCCGAATCAGAAGAAATTTCGAAATGTCACCTCTTGCCAGTAATTCAATTTTTCCCAGGCCCCCAAAATCGGAAAATCGTTGACCACGCCCCCAATTTTCATCCAAACCGGACGTGCGTCATACCGTTGGAGAGCCAGTGAAGCGCTCTCGCCGAATCAGAAGAAATTTCGAAATGTCACCTCTTGCCAGTAATTCAATTTTTCCCAGGCCCCCAAAATCGGAAAATCGTTGACCACGCCCCCAATTTTCATCCAAACCGGACGTGCGTCATACCGTTGGAGAGCCAGTGAAGCGCTCTCTCCGAATCAGAAGAAATTTCGAATTGTCACCTCTTGCCAGTAATGCAATTTTTCCCAGGCCCCCAAAATCGAAAAATCGTTGACCACGCCCCCAATTTTCATCCAAATCGGAAGAGGGTCGGCGAATTAGAAAGCCCGCAACGAGCTCTATCCAAATTAGTAATAATAAAAAAAATCGTTGGCCACGCCCCCAATTTTCATCCAAACCGGACGTGCTTCATACCGTTGGAGAGCCAGTGAAGTGCTCTCTCCGAATCAGAAGAAATTTCGAAATGTCACCTCTTGCCAGTAATTCAATTTTTCCCAGGCCCCCAAAATCGAAAAATCGTTGACCACGCCCCCAATTTTCATCCAAACCGGACGTGCGTCATACCGTTGGAGAGCCAGTGAAGCGCTCTCTCCGAATCAGAAGAAATTTCGAAATGTCACTTCTTGCCAGTAATTCAATTTTTCCCAGGCCCCCAAAATCGGAAAATCGTTGACCACGCCCCCAATTTTCATCCAAATCGGACGAGGGTCGGCGAATTAGAAAGCCCGCAACGAGCTCTATCCAAATTAGTAATAATAAAAAAAATCGTTGGCCACGCCCCCAATTTTCATCCAAACTGGACGTGCGTCATACCGTTGGAGAGCCAGTGAAGCGCTCTCTCCGCATCAGAAGAAATTTCGAAATGTCACCTCTTGCCAGTAATGCAATTTTTCCCAGGCCCCCAAAATCGAAAAATCGTTGACCACGCCCCCAATTTTCATCCAAATCGGACGAGGGTCGGCGAATTAGAAAGCCCGCAACGAGCTCTATCCAAATTAGTAATAATAAAAAAAATCGTTGGCCACGCCCCCAATTTTCATCCAAACCGGACGTGCGTCATACCGTTGGAGAGCCAGTGAAGTGCTCTCTCCGAACCAGAAGAAATTTCGAAATGTCACCTCTTGCCAGTAATTCAATTTTTCCCAGGCCCCCAAAATCGGAAAATCGTTGACCACGCCCCCAATTTTCATCCAAACCGGACGTGCGTCATACCGTTGGAGAGCCAGTGAAGCGCTCTCGCCGAATCAGAAGAAATTTCGAAATGTCACCTCTTGCCAGTAATTCAATTTTTCCCAGGCCCCCAAAATCGGAAAATCGTTGACCACGCCCCCAATTTTCATCCAAACCGGACGTGCGTCATACCGTTGGAGAGCCAGTGAAGCGCTCTCTCCGAATCAGAAGAAATTTCGAAATGTCACCTCTTGCCAGTAATGCAATTTTTCCCAGGCCCCCAAAATCGAAAAAATCGTTGACCACGCCCCCAATTTTCATCCAAATCGGACGAGGGTCGGCGAATTAGAAAGCCCGCAACGAGCTCTATCCAAATTAGTAATAATAAAAAAAATCGTTGGCCACGCCCCCAATTTTCATCCAAACTGGACGTGCGTCATACCGTTGGAGAGCCAGTGAAGCGCTCTCTCCGCATCAGAAGAAATTTCGAAATGTCACCTCTTGCCAGTAATGCAATTTTTCCCAGGCCCCCAAAATCGAAAAATCGTTGACCACGCCCCCAATTTTCATCCAAATCGGACGAGGGTCGGCGAATTAGAAAGCCCGCAACGAGCTCTATCCAAATTAGTAATAATAAAAAAAATCGTTGGCCACGCCCCCAATTTTCATCCAAACGGACGTGCGTCATACCGTTGGAGAGCCAGTGAAGTGCTCTCTCCGAATCAGAAGAAATTTCGAAATGTCACCTCTTGCCAGTAATTCAATTTTTCCCAGGCCCCCAAAATCGGAAAATCGTTGACCACGCCCCCAATTTTCATCCAAACCGGACGTGCGTCATACCGTTGGAGAGCCAGTGAAGCGCTCTCGCCGAATCAGAAGAAATTTCGAAATGTCACCTCTGGCCAGTAATTCAATTTTTCCCAGGCCCCCAAAATCGGAAAATCGTTGACCACGCCCCCAATTTTCATCCAACCAGGACGTGCGTCATACCGTTGGAGAGCCAGTGAAGCGCTCTCTCCGAATCAGAAGAAATTTCGAAATGTCACTTCTTGCCAGTAATTCAATTTTTCCCAGGCCCCCAAAATCGGAAAATCGTTGACCACGCCCCCAATTTTCATCCAAATCGGACGAGGGTCGGCGAATTAGAAAGCCCGCAACGAGTTCTATCCAAATTAGTAATAATAAAAAAATCGTTGGCCACGCCCCCAATTTTCATCCAAACTGGACGTGCGTCATACCGTTGGAGAGCCAGTGAAGCGCTCTCTCCGCATCAGAAGAAATTTCGAAATGTCACCTCTTGCCAGTAATGCAATTTTTCCCAGGCCCCCAAAATCGAAAAATCGTTGACCACGCCCCCAATTTTCATCCAAATCGGACGAGGGTCGGCGAATTAGAAAGCCCGCAACGAGCTCTATCCAAATTAGTAATAATAAAAAAAATCGTTGGCCACGCCCCCAATTTTCATCCAAACCGGACGTGCGTCATACCGTTGGAGAGCCAGTGAAGTGCTCTCTCCGAATCAGAAGAAATTTCGAAATGTCACCTCTTGCCAGTAATTCAATTTTTCCCAGGCCCCCAAAATCGGAAAATCGTTGACCACGCCCCCAATTTTCATCCAAACCGGACGTGCGTCATACCGTTGGAGAGCCAGTGAAGCGCTCTCGCCGAATCAGAAGAAATTTCGAAATGTCACCTCTTGCCAGTAATTCAATTTTTCCCAGGCCCCCAAAATCGAAAAATCGTTGACCACGCCCCCAATTTTCATCCAAACCGGACGTGCGTCATACCGTTGGAGAGCCAGTGAAGCGCTCTCTCCGAATCAGAAGAAATTTCGAAATGTCACCTCTTGCCAGTAATGCAATTTTTCCCAGGCCCCCAAAATCGAAAAATCGTTGACCACGCCCCCAATTTTCATCCAAACCGGACGTGCGTCATACCGTTGGAGAGCCAGTGAAGCGCTCTCTCCGAATCAGAAGAAATTTCGAAATGTCACTTCTTGCCAGTAATTCAATTTTTCCAGGCCCCCAAAATCGGAAAATCGTTGACCACGCCCCCAATTTTCATCCAAATCGGACGAGGGTCGGCGAATTAGAAAGCCCGCAACGAGCTCTATCCAAATTAGTAATAATAAAAAAAAATCGTTGGCCACGCCCCCAATTTTCATCCAAACTGGGACGTGCGTCATACCGTTGGAGAGCCAGTGAAGCGCTCTCTCCGCATCAGAAGAAATTTCGAAATGTCACCTCTTGCCAGTAATGCAATTTTTCCCAGGCCCCCAAAATCGAAAAATCGTTGACCACGCCCCCAATTTTCATCCAAATCGGACGAGGGTCGGCGAATTAGAAAGCCCGCAACGAGCTCTATCCAAATTAGTAATAATAAAAAAAATCGTTGGCCACGCCCCCAATTTTCATCCAAACCGGACGTGCGTCATACCGTTGGAGAGCCAGTGAAGCGCTCTCTCCGAATCAGAAGAAATTTCGAAATGTCACCTCTTGCCAGTAATTCAATTTTTCCCAGGCCCCCAAAATCGGAAAATCGTTGACCACGCCCCCAATTTTCATCCAAACCGGACGTGCGTCATACCGTTGGAGAGCCAGTGAAGCGCTCTCTCTCCGAATCAGAAGAAATTTCGAAATGTCACCTCTTGCCAGTAATTCAATTTTTCCCAGGCCCCCAAAATCGGAAAATCGTTGACCACGCCCCCAATTTTCATCCAAACCGGACGTGCGTCATACCGTTGGAGAGCCAGTGAAGCGCTCTCTCCGAATCAGAAGAAATTTCGAATTGTCACCTCTTGCCAGTAATGCAATTTTTCCCAGGCCCCCAAAATCGAAAAATCGTTGACCACGCCCCCAATTTTCATCCAAATCGGACGAGGGTCGGCGAATTAGAAAGCCCGCAACGAGCTCTATCCAAATTAGTAATAATAAAAAAAATCGTTGGCCACGCCCCCAATTTTCATCCAAACCGGACGTGCGTCATACTGTTGGAGAGCCAGTGAAGCGCTCTCTCCGAATCAGAAGAAATTTCGAAATGTCACCTCTTGCCAGTAATTCAATTTTTCCCAGGCCCCCAAAATCGGAAAATCGTTGACCACGCCCCCAATTTTCATCCAAACCGGACGTGCGTCATACCGTTGGAGAGCCAGTGAAGCGCTCTCTCCGAATCAGAAGAAATTTCGAAATATCACCTCTTGCCAGTAATTCAATTTTTCCCAGGCCCCCAAAATCGGAAAATCGTTGACCACGCCCCCAATTTTCATCCAAACCGGACGAGGGTCGGCGAATTAGAAAGCCCGCTACGAGCTCTATCCAAATTAGTAATAATAAAAAAAATCGTTGGCCATGCCCCCAATTTTTATCCAAACCGGACGTGCGTCATGCCGTTGGAGAGCCAGTGAAGCGCTCTCTCCGAATCAGAAGAAATTTCGAAATGTCACCTCTTGCCAGTAATTCAATTTTTCCCAGGCCCCCAAAATCGGAAAATCGTTGACCACGCCCCCAATTTTCATCCAAACCGGACGTGCGTCATACCGTTGGAGAGCCAGTGAAGCGCTCTCTCCGAATCAGAAGAAATTTCGAAATGTCACCTCTTGCCAGTAATGCAATTTTTCCCAGGCCCCCAAAATCGAAAAATCGTTGACCACGCCCCCAATTTTCATCCAAATCGGACGAGGGTCGGCGAATTAGAAAGCCCGCAACGAGCTCTATCCAAATTAGTAATAATAAAAAAAATCGTTGGCCACGCTCCCAATTTTCATCCAAACCGGACGTGCGTCATACTGTTGGAGAGCCAGTGAAGCGCTCTCTCCGAATCAGAAGAAATTTCGAAATGTCACCTCTTGCCAGTAATTCAATTTTTCCCAGGCCCCCAAAATCGGAAAATCGTTGACCACGCCCCCAATTTTCATCCAAACCGGACGTGCGTCATACCGTTAGAGAGCCAGTGAAGCGCTCTCTCCGAATCAGAAGAAATTTCGAAATATCACCTCTTGCCAGTAATTCAATTTTTCCCAGGCCCCCAAAATCGGAAAATCGTTGACCACGCCCCCAATTTTCATCCAAATCGGACGAGGGTCGGCGAATTAGAAAGCCCGCAACGAGCTCTATCCAAATTAGTAATAATAAAAAAAATCGTTGGCCACGCTCCCAATTTTCATCCAAACCGGACGTGCGTCATACTGTTGGAGAGCCAGTGAAGCGCTCTCTCCGAATCAGAAGAAATTTCGAAATGTCACCTCTTGCCAGTAATTCAATTTTTCCCAGGCCCCCAAAATCGGAAAATCGTTGACCACGCCCCCAATTTTCATCCAAACCGGACGTGCGTCATACCGTTAGAGAGCCAGTGAAGCGCTCTCTCCGAATCAGAAGAAATTTCGAAATATCACCTCTTGCCAGTAATTCAATTTTTCCCAGGCCCCCAAAATCGGAAAATCGTTGACCACGCCCACAATTTTCATCCAAATCGGACGAGGGTCGGCGAATTAGAAAGCCCGCAACGAGCTCTATCCAAATTAGTAATAATAAAAAAAATCGTTGGCCACGCCCCCAATTTTCATCCAAACCGGACGTGCGTCATACCGTTGGAGAGCCAGTGAAGCGCTCTCTCCGAATCAGAAGAAATTTCGAAAATGTCACCTCTTGCCAGTAATTCAATTTTTCCCAGGCCCCCAAAATCGGAAAATCGTTGACCACGCCCCCAATTTTCATCCAAACCGGACGTGCGTCATACCGTTGGAGAGCCAGTGAAGCGCTCTCTCCGAATCAGAAGAAATTTCGAAATGTCACCTCTTGCCAGTAATGC